>CM033117.1:12163289-12504431 GCA_019321725.1 Paulownia fortunei
TAGCTAATATATTTATAGATAATATTTTGTTAAATACGTAAAATATTAGTAGTAAATTTCTTGAATTATTAAATTTTCTTAAAAACAATGTTATACACAAAAAAGAGGTCATTTTAGGTTTAATTTACTATTATTAAATAAACTATAAATAGTCAATAGTAATTTAATGGATACTATGTTAAATTTTAAAAAAAAATAGTCATTTGAGTATTTAATTTTAATACTATGACTTGATTATAATGATAATTTTTTAATTTAACATAGTTTCTATAATTTATGGTAATTCTATTAAAAAAAATATTAGTAATATTTTAAGCATTTACTATTATTAATTAGAAATATATTATATATTTTTAGATTTATGATAAGTAGAAAATTCATAAGTATTATTAACAAATAAAAATATCCTACTATATATTAATGTAATTTAATAGAAATTGTGTTAAATTAAAAAATAACTATAAAAAAATTTAAGGACATTAAAAATTTAAATGAAATTAATGTTAAGTGTTAATTAATCAACTTAAAAAAATTATTAGAACATAAATACGAATATATTAATAGTAAAATATTTTAAAAATAATTTCATTAAGTATAATAGGTAAGGACAATTGGTTATTTTTAAAATAGTATAGAGGGTAAAATGAGACAATTAGAGTGCAAATGAGTAAACTAAGACAAGGTAAAATGAAACAATAAGAGTGCAATTGGGTAAATTAAGATAGAATGAAAGTATCAATGGATAAAGTGATATAATTAAAAATACATGAATTAAAGTAATACTTAACAAGAGTTTTGGGGATAAAGTGAAATTAACTCAATATTTAAACTTTGTGTAATCAATAACTATATATCCTGATGTATTAAAATATCCAACTTAATAGAATTATTATTTTGATGACAATGACTATTTTGGCTAAAATTACTCTTTTGGTTGGATAAATCATGAGAAAAACTAAGACCCATCTAAATCACTATTTTTGGCCGGGATCACATTTTTCCCTAAAATATATTGAATGTGATTAAATCATAGTACCCACAAATTTAAACAATGTATTAGTCAATATCACAATAATGCACATAATAATCCATCAAAATACACATTCAATTATCATTCAAATAATTATACTAAATACACTACAAAATTACAATAATGCACATAATAATCCATCAAAATATACATTCAATTATTATTCAAATAATTATACTAAATACACATGAGTTCTATTTGAATAATTTAACCTGAACTCCATGCTTCATCACATTTTTCATCATTCGTTAGCCCTCAACCCAAACAGTTAAACCTCAACCCAAACGGTATACAATCCCTGATTATAAACAGGCAGAAGAAAATTCAAACATTTCAACTAGAGAATCCAAGATTATCAAGCAAAATTTCACTGCCATCATTCAGTGAAGTATTACAATAAATAGCACAAAACACCAAAATCACATTACAAAGTTACTTAAACTACTATATTAACCAAATCCTGATACTGACTTTCCACAATTTATCCAATTCAACTGGTTGTATTTTGGAAACCAAATGCATGATTTTCTTCATGTTTTGTGAATCAGAGTTCTTCATCTTTAAAGGAAGTGTAAATCCTTACTATTAATTACCATAGGCACTTTAGCACAATTTGTCATAAAAATATTAAAGTACATACGTTAAAAGCAAAAAACATAAAAAAAAAAAAAAAATTGCAATTATTACCTGTATGAAATAGCAGAACCAAAAATAATCACCAGGAATATGCCACACGCTGTACTTAGACTCCACCGTCGTTTTATAGTCTAAATTCAGAAAAGTAAACCTCTCAAATTACTCCTCTTTCCAACGTACCACTGGATAACAACGGAAGAAAAAAAAAAGGTACCTTCAACGCAGACGGAAAATGAATGGGGAAGAGGTGAAAATGGCTGCCGTGATTAGCAAACACTCCAGAAAAAGATGTCAAAGTTACTCCTTTCTAACTTTTTTGGTATTATCAAAAACATGTGGGATCAAAATATTATCAAAACTAAATGCTAAACCATAATGCATTGAGAAATTTTTTATGTGTACCTGAGATATATAGTGTTAACGTGACTTGATTGTGCGAGCTACTTCTGGAATCTCTCCAAGAGACACCACTAGAATTTCCATTTCCTCATTACTGATTCTATTTCAATTATGAAAATTGATTAGTGTCTTGTTGTACATGGGTTTTTTGGTGTGCTAATTTGAACATGCACGTTTGCGTGAATCATTTTCATTCATTAGTCAAAGTGACACATTACCCTATTTTAATTATACTAGCCAATGTCACACTATTTTTGTCATCCATCTGCATGTATCCTAATTTTAAATGAAAGATCAAAGCACACACTGGTTTCATTGAGTATAGCTTCATATTGTTATTTTCTCCGTACTCCCTAGATCTAGCCATCGCATTAGAAGTGAAAGAACTGAGTTGTACCTTGAAAACTAGAGTGGAGTTGTGTAAGAGATTGCAACTTGAATTATGAAAATTATTATAGTCCCATTTTGGAATTCTCCTAAGATTTTTAAAATTTTAATCAGAGATATAATTTATTCATTATGGGGGAATGCAACTTTGAACCAAAATTTATCGTGAATTGTAATATTTTAAAAGTGTTGTTAATAAAAAAAATTAGATGGGTGTGGCAAAACAAAACAAAACAAAATTAAAAAATAAAAGATATAATGTAATACATAGTTGCCATCTATTGTAATAAATGAGCATAAATCTCTTTAGTTGAAAATATTATTTATTAAAAAGTAAGTTGAAAAAAAGATGATGCATTATAACTATATTCAATTTTCGACAAAATATTTCCAATGGAATAACAATTTTATTTTTAATATAAACTATTTGACTAAACAAAAAAATACAAGATATAGTATAGTAATTTTCATTATTACAAATGGAGAAAAAAATATTATATTAGATATTACTTGTTGAAGTAAATTTCAAACGGGACCAAAATGGTCGCAACTTCATTGCTTCCGCTGGTAATATGGTGTGCATAATCGTCTTTGGGTGTGTTGTGTGTATGCGTGTGAAACCACTGCATACTTTATACTTTATCTCCAATGTTGATCACCGGGATGCCGCCTCACCAGCCATACTGCTTATCTACTCGCCTCTCATATCTATCAGAACTTGGGCAGATCCATGTCAATGGTCTGCGGAGGGAAATAGAATGTCGTCTAGTTTCCCATGGTCCCCTATCCAAGATGCAAGTGGATCTCTGGGTTTTTGGTGGATCCCGACTCCTCTTCATGCTTCAGGACTCGTCTTCACAAATTCATTGTCCTTTGGGACCAAAAAAAAAAAAATGTCAAATGAAAGATATAAAATATAATTATTTTAAATTTTTATGAATAAATAATTTTTTTATGATTAAAGATCATTAATTGAAGTAAATAAATAACAGACAACGTAACATATGGTTGTTTTCAACTTTTACGAATGAAAAATACATAGCTAAAATATCACTTATTAAAGTAAAATTAAAAATAGAAGATATAATATGTATATATAGTTGTTTTTAATTTTATAAATTAATAAAAAATTTGCAGTGAAAAGATTTCTAACTAAAGTAAAATTAAAAAAAAAAAAAAGAGATTACATATTGTTGTGTTCAAATTTTACAAATTGAACAAAAGATATTATTATAATTAAAATATTATTTGCTAGCAAAATAAATTAAAAAATAGAAAAGATAATAGAATTGAAGTGGGGGGGGGGGACAAGGTTTGTAAACTTTTCATGCTTTTAAGATGGGAATATATTAATTAATTCAGATGGAAACAGTCAATTTCGTATATGACATCTCATAAAATGTATTTTTAAAAGAGAGTGTTTGCAAACTTATAAACTTTGTAAGCTTTTTAAAGTAAAAATAACTTAAGAGAGTGTTTGCAAAATCAATTTTTGCTTCTAGATCTCTACAATTAAGTGAATAAAGTTAGAACTTAGAAGCTGGTAAAAGAGGTGCTTCTAGCTCCTTTTGATTTTTTCGTAAATATTTTTAAGTTTGTTTGGACATTTTGACCCTCAATAACACTTCAATAATCCCATTTACTCTCACATCTTCATAAAAGATATTTTTACCCTTTCTTTTTTCAAATTCATCCCAAATACTTGCTACTAAGGGTTTCTATTTTTTTTTAACAAATTTTTGGGCTAGTTTATTCTATTCTTGTGAAGTTTTGGGCTACTTTTCTAAAAAAAAAATTCCAAAATTTTATGAGTAGTTCTGTTTGTGCACGACAAGAAAGGAGTAGAATTCTAAATTACACCCAATATAATGCGAAAACTGTGGTGGTTGGTATTAAATTGAATTCTGGATTACACCCAATATGAGCTTGGTTGCTTTGTGTGTTTATTTCAAATAATTAATTATGCGGTTTGGAAGTTAAAGGAATTAATATATTCTCTTTAGCCAACTCTGATTGAGACTAATGTTGCCAAACTTGAAGACATACACATGAATCTGCTGAACACAAAAATTATAGGGTAAAATGTGGCAATTAATTGATACAATCGTGTTTCATCATTTTATTGAATTGAGGAACGGATCAATTCGTTAGATGTTTCCTCCTATGTGTTTGGATCAATTTGCTACATGTTCCTTATAAGTATTTGCGTCTATTTAGAGGGTGTTTGGCTAAACTTTTAAAACATATTAGATTATATTGGAAAAATAATTTATTGAAAATATTTGAATAAAATAAAATTATAAAAATAATAAAATATTAATAATACTATTTTGTATTTTATATGGTTAAACTAACGAAGCTTTTCTAAAATATTTTTAAAAAAGAAGTTTCTAAGCTTATTAAAATAAAATTATGAAAACACAATGTATGTGTTCTTTGAATCTTTAGTTATGCAGATCAAAAATATAATTATGTATAAATATTAACGTTCAAGATTTTAGAACTTTATAATTTTCATAATACATAATTATAAGGATACATATCTTGTTCCATGATCAGTATTGAATACAATCATAAGAAGAATTTTAAAGAAACTCGTGTTTCTCTTTCTTGACCTCTTTAATTCTTATGTATACTTTTCTGATAGAGAGAAAACTATCAATGAGTATGTTGAGAGAGAACCAAATTCTAATTGACTTTATTTATAATTACATGATTCATCAACATGTACATAATTAGAAAATCTCTCCTTATTGATCAATGTGATTTGACATGTGATAATTATCAAATTATATTTATCTTTTAACTAAATTTAAAGATAACTACCTTAAATAAGATGATTATCATGCAACAATTATCTCTTAACTAAGTTAATAGATAATTACCTTAAATAGGACACGTGGGACATAAAATATCTAATATTCTCCTACTTGGCTAATATGACATCATTTAACTTAATGGTTTAATAATAAACATAATGCGTAATATAAGTCAAATCCTTTCTTAATTGATCAAATCATAAATTCATCATTAATTAAAAAAAACTAATAAGAATCATGATAGTTGTACGTGCTTAGATCGACATAGTCCCTTATATGTATTACAATATCAATTCTATACTTAATGTGACATTAACGAGAGATGTCATAATGGTCCAACATTAATATATTATCATAGACAAATCCTATTAGTATCATCATAATTCATTCATGTATATACATTAACATAATGAAACATGATGTATTAACTTATCAGAAATATTCAATAAATGAGCTCAGAGTGTCAAATACATAAATAATATAAAATATCATCATAATGTCAATAACAGTTGTCACTAATGCCCATTCTTTCGACATGTTCATTAAACGTCTTTGGTGACAACTCTTTTGTCAACGGTTCCGCGACCATAAGATTGGTACTAATGTGTTCGATTAACACTCTTTGTTTCTGAACTTCTTCTTTAATGGCAAAGTATTTCAATTCCATATATTTAGCACATTTGGAATACTTGTCATTTTTAGAAAGGAAGACTGCTGCGGAATTGTCACAATAAATTTTCAACGGCTTGGCAATATTGTCGACAATTCCAAGTCCTAAAATAAAGTTCCACAACCATGATTCATGAACAGTGGCCTCAAAGCATGCCACAAATTCAGCTTCCATAGTCGATGCAGCAATGACAGATTGCTTCACACTCTTCAATGAGATTACTCCTCCAGCTAAAAGGAACAAATAGCTGAATGTGGATTTTCTAGTATCTACACATCCGACATAATCTGAATCTGAATATCCTATCACCTCAAGATGATTAGATCTCTTATACATGAGCATGTGATATTTCGTTCCTTGTAGGTATCTCAATACTTTCATTGAAACTTTCTAATGCTACATTCCAGGATTACTTTGATACCTGCCCAACATGCCAACAACAAAACTGATGTCTGGCACAGTGCAAGTCTGAGCATACATCAACCTCCCAACGATAGATGCATAAGGAATTTGTTTCATTTGTTTACGTTTTAATTAATTCTTTGGGCATTGCATAAGGTTCAATTTATCTCCTTTCTGAATTGGAACAACAGATGGAGAACACTTTTTCATATTGAATCTTTCTAGAACTTTATTGGTATATATATATTTTTTTAGACAATCTCAATAATCCTTGTGATCTATCATGGAATATTTCAATTCCTATCACAAAGGAAGCCTTACCCATATCTTTCATTTTAAAGTTCTTAGAGAGAAACTTCTTGGTCTTTTGTAATAAACCAAGATCATTAGTAGTAAACAAGATATCATCAATATACAGAATCAGAAATATAAACTTGCTCCCACTGACCTTTAGATATATACACCGATCAATAATGCATTTTTCTTAATTTCAAAGAAAGTGATAGTATCATTGAACTTAAGATACCATTGCCGGGAAGCTTGTTTAAGTCCGTATATTGACTTCTTAAGTTTACACACTATGTGTTCCTTTCCTTTAACTGAAAAATCCTCAAGTTGTTCCATATAAACCTTTTTCTCTAAGTTTTCATTCAAAAAAGCAATTTTCACATCTATTTGATGGACCTCTAAATCATAATGAGCCACCATTACTATGATAATTCTCAATGAGTCTTTCTTAGAAATCGGATAAAAGATTTCTTTGTAGTCAATGTGATCTTTCTGAGTAAAATCTTTGGCAACAAGTTTAGTTTTGTGTCGTTCAATATTGCCATTAGAGTTATGTTTGCTCTTAAAGACCCACTTACACCCAACTCTTTTACAACTTTCTAGCAATTCTACAAGATCCCAAACTTCATTATGAGCCATTTATTTCAATTCTTCTTTCATGGCATCTAACCATTTAGTAGAATTAGCATTTTTCATGGCTTGTGAAAAAGAAACTGGATCATTATCAATTCCTACGTCAAATTCTGACTCTTGTAGATAAATTATATAATCATCAAAAATAGCAGGTCTTTTATGCCTTTCAGACCTTCTTAATGCTATTTGATGTGGTTCATCTGCTGTATGTTGACAACAATTTTATTTATTTGTTGCTCTTGTAAGTTGTTAAACAGTTCAACAACTGTAGGAATAATAACATGAGAAAAAAGTTTTAGGTAAAGAAATCTCCACCCTAACTTCTTGAATTTCCACTTTTTGTGGTTCCACACTTCCACTAATTTCACTATTTTCAATAAACCTAGCATTTTCAGTTTCAACAATTCTTGTACTATAGCTAGGACAATAAAATTTAAACCCTTCCGATTTTTCTGGATAATCAATAAAAAACCCACTGGTTGTTCTTGAATCCAATTTCTTTTCATGTGGATTATAAATTTTTACTTCCACGGGGCAACCCCAAACATGCAGGTGCCTTAACCTGGGTTTTCTTTCTGTCCACAGTTCAAAAGGTGTCTTTGGAACTGTCTTACTAGGAATTCTGTTTAATACATATATGGCGGTTTTCAAAGCATGCATTCACAACGATAAATATAAAGAAGAATTTCTTAACATACTCCTAACCATATCCATTAAAGTACAGTTACATAATTTTGCAACATCATTTGTTGTGGCGTACCTGGCATTGTGTATTGAGCACAAATATCACGCTTTTCAAGAAACTTAGCAAATGGACCTGGATGTTGTCCAGTTTCATCATATTTTCCATAATACTCACCACTTCTATCGGATCTGATAATTTTCACCTTTTTGTCTAATTGTCTCTCAATTTCATTAATAAACACCTCTAAGGCGTCTAACAAATAGACATAACCATAATGTGAAAAATCATCAATAAAGGTGATAAAGTACTTTTCTCCACCAAAAGATGGAACATTAAAAGGTCCACATGTATCAGTGTGTATAAGTTCAAGGAGTTGTGTGCTTCTTGTAGCTGTTTTCTTAATTGTGTGTTTTGTATGTTTTTCCTTAATACAATCTACACAAATAGCAAGATTAGTAAAATCCAAATCTAGAATGATTTCATTCTTTACTAATCTTTGTATTCTTTCTTTGGATATATGACCCTAACATTTATGCCACAAATAAGTAGAACTTTCATCAATTAAACTGCGTTTAGTACCAACATTATGATGCAAGGTAATAGAGTCTCAGCAAAAAAATTATTAAGTTTTAATTTATATAAACCATCACAAAGAAGACCGGAACTAATAAAATGATTATGTTTAAATAAACTGAAACATCCATTTCTAAACTTAAAGGAGTATCCAACTGTATCAAGTTTAGATAAAGAAACTACATTACGAGAAATAGAAGGAACATAAAAGGGTTTGAAAAATATCCAAATGATGTCCATTAATTAAAATTAAACGATATGTTCCGATGGCTTCAACTGGAGCTTTGACTCTATTCCCCATGAACACAAAATTTTCACTTGGGTTTATAATTTGGGTCGTAAGAAATCTCTGCATTGTATTTAAAACATGAGTGGTGCAACCAGAATCAATCCACCAAGTATTATAAGGAACTTTTACCAATTTTGATTCGAAATATATAAAAGCACTAGGTTTACCTTTCTTTTCGAACCATGCCTTACATTTAGGCAATCTTTCTGATAGTGTCCAGGCTTTCTGCAGAAACGACACATATCATTCTTTCATTCTTTCTTGTGGATTTAGGCAGATGACCCATTAATCTTTAGTGGTTCTTTATTGCCCTTTCCATTCTTCTTTATTGGTTTCTTTTTAGCTTCTGACTGATCCACGAGATTAATTGAGTGAATACTTTGCTTCTTAAGTCTTGCTTCCTCTTGAATAAGCATACTTTGCAATTTAGTCACATTCCATTTATCTTTTATAGTGTTGTAATTAATTTGAAATGGACTGTATGTAGGAGGTAAGGAGTTAATGATAAACTGCACAAGGAAGTTATCACTCACTTTCAATCTCATGGATCCCAATCTTGCTGCTATATTTGTCATCTTAGTGACATGTTTATACATTAAACAAGAACCATTAAACTTCATGGTAGTTAACATATCAATTAGTGTCCCAACAACTGACTTATCAGCAAAATCAGACTAAGAATGATCTTCAACAAACTTCATAAATTTCTTAGCACTATCAATTTTTGGAATCATTAACCTAATATTTTCTGCTATTGTCATAAGCATAAGCATAAGGCTCAATCTGTTAGATCTTTCCCAAGTCTTATGAAAAAACCTTTATTCAGTATTGCTAGCATCATTAATAGCAGTGGGCTTATCAGTTGTGAGTGCCAAATCAAGATCCAGAACACCTAAGTGAAACTAGACTTGTTCGGACCATTTAGAAAAATTAAGCTCATTGAACTTCATAATAGACAAGGCTTGCGAATGAAGAGAGATAGAAATATGTGCTGCAAAATACATAAAATGCTCATGCATTAATGTTTTGAGTTTTAAACATAAACACATAATATAGATTCAAATATTGATTTTCATGAAAATAATAAATGTATATTGAAGGTCACCTTTGGGTGATCCAACAACATACTAAATAAACATAATTGATATTAGAATTTAATTTCACATAATTAGTAATTAAATATACTCTAATTAAACATACTTGTTATCTTTGAATATACTAAACATATCTAATCAAATATATCAATTAATCACGATCATGCTCATGATTTTAAAATAACTGATCAACCTTTGAGTGATTCTTAAATATTTTATAATCAATGAACTTTAATATACTCATAAAATTATATATTATCATATCATCTCATAATAACATCAGGTAATTATGAGTTATTAAATTTTATTTAATTTGATGTACATAACAATTTAGCCACTTTGGTGACTAACAAACCATCTATCATAAATTTCAAGTGCAAACTTAAACGATAATGAAATTACAGTCACAGTTAATTTAAATGAAATCAAAGACATTCATTTGTAGTATGCGTTCAAAACTTACTTAACAAATATATGCATATTAAACGAAAAATAGGTTATACTACAAGCATAAAATAAGCCTTAAATCATTAATACTTGATGCTTGATTAATGCCCATTTACTACAATATGTTTCATTATTCAAATCATGAGTAATGACGGCAAAGCATTTAGATAAATGTAAAACTAGATCAATACTTTTCAAATCAAAATTCCAATCAAACAATTAAGTGAACCACATAACCTTTCATTAATTCAGATGAAGTTTAGTGGAAATTCTATCAATATCTTAATTAACATCAAGGTTTATAAACCAACAAAAATTGCAGCGGAAAACATAATTTAAAAGATTTCATAAATTGATGAAAGATTGACAATCTTCATTAAAAATCATGAGTTCCTAAACTAAGAGCTTGAATCTTTAGTTATGCAAATCAAAAGCATAAGTATGTATAAATATTAATGTCCAAAATTTTATAATTTCATAATTTTCACAATACATAATTATAAGAAAACATACTTTGTTCTATGATCAGTATTGAATACAATTATAATAATTTTTTTAGAGAAATCCGTATTTTTCTCTCTTGATTCTTTTAGTTCTTACGTATACTTTTTTAATAGAGAGAAAACTATCAATGAGTGCGTTGAAAGATAACCAAATTCTAATTAACTTTATTTATAATTACATGGTCTATCAATATGTGCATAATTAGAAATCTCTCCTTATAGATCAATGGAATTTAACATGTGATAATTATTAAATCATATTTATCTTTTAACTAAATTAAAAGATAATTACTTTAAATAAGATTTAAATAAGACGATTATCATATCACAATTATCTCTTAGCTAAGTTAAAAGATAATTATTTTAAATAGGACACGTGAGACATAAAATATCTAATAGTATGAATATAAATTTTATTCTATTTTTTTAAAAAAATATATAGAATTGTAAAATCTAAGTATATGTCATTGTCCAATACTTTCAGTCTCATGAAAAATGAAAAATGATGTTGGTTGGGCTAAAATGGTTGCTAGAAATACAAACAAATTCTTATCTAGCTAGAAATACAAACAAATTCTTATCAAGGAATTTTCTTTTCCTGTCAACATAATAATTGGGTGGAGTGCCACAAGACTCGTCGGAAAGTTGACTATTGGGGAAAGTGCCGAGTAAAAGTAATTCTTTTTGTTGTTTGGGAATTTCTGTCATAATGTGGTTTTTGAGGGGGTGAAGTGCAATTTGCCATATATCTTGTAAGAGATTTTAGTATGTTTGTAAGATGTTATCTTATGTTAAAAAATAAGGACAATAGCACAATAAAGAAATCCTACGTTTTAGTGAAATTATACAAAATCTCCGTGTCTAAATTTTAATGCAAGAATACCCATTGTAATAGCTAAAAAATCTGCACGCTGCCCAAATGCAAAGGTGCATATATTCTACCTTCTGTTGATCGGAATTGATTATGAAACTATTATATCCTTGTTTGTTATATTAGCCTTAAAAGTCATAATATAATAGAATTTTGAAAAAACAATATAATTACATTTTGCAAAAAAAATGTATTATGATTCTACAAAAATTATGCCCTAATATAAATAAAAGAAAATAGATTTTAATGTTCATAAAATTCTAAAATTTTGTTAAGAAAAATTATTTAATTACTGAAATTGGTATTTGTTTACTTAAAACTGATATTTATTTAAAATTACAACAATAATTTTTCAAAAACTAACTTAATAACATTATTCTCTCTTTTTATATTTAATTTAAAAGTAATATTTTTTTTACAAAAATTCCATAAAAGCTAGGAAATTCTTTTAAAATTTATTTCACAAAAAATTCAGAAGATTACAACAAATTCCATGAAAATTATGAGAATTTAAATTAAATTATTAAAAATTACAACAAATTACAGAAAATTACAAAAAAAGTTCAGAAAAATTAAATTACAGAAAATTACAAAAATTCCAGGTATAAATTTCCATTAAATATTCATTAACAATACAAAAAAAAAAAATTCAAAAAAAATTATCGACAAATTCCATAAATTTTACAAGATATCTACAATCTAAAATATAAGAAAATTTCAAGAAAGTAATCATTCAACAAAAAATACAAAAAAATAATCAACATAACAATCATCAACCATAATGTATATTAAACCATAACAACATAAATCATCAACCATAATATCATCCTCTCAACCATTAACATTAACATAAAATATTGTTTAATCCACCATCTAAAAACAACAATTAACAAACTAATATAAATAACAACGAACTTTTTTTATCATTTATCACAAGAACTAGAGGGTGAAGGTGATGAGGTGCGTCACATTCTCTTCTTCTACAAGAACCTCTTTCTTTATAATTGAGACGCTCCCCTTCAGATAAACTGTAGAGTTTGGATGACTCTGAACATAGAAACCAATAAAAATTAATACTTATAAGATAAATAACATATTTATATTAAGTTAAATAAACATAAATATATTTGGAGACAATCATCCCAAAAATCAATAGATGCAACGATATTATTAAAAGCTTGATCCCAGTAAACCTCAACATAGGAAAGCAGTGTAGAAAATTCTGTATATCATGCACGAAAGTTGTCTAACTCCTCCCTCAAGCTGTTCCAATATGAATCTGTTACTTCTCCAAGTCAGATGAGATTAACATATTTGCCCAAGCTCTCCACTCATCATCTTGTTTAGACATCTTCTCCCAAGCATCTACTGCATGTTCAATCTCTTTTAGCAATTTAATCATATTGGTTTCAACAGGTAAGTCCAAGAATGAACTTTCATCTTCCTACGTTCATTGTGCCACAATTGAGTACCTAAATTTTAAAAACATAACTTTAGAATTGACACTTCTGCTCCTAAATCTTAAGTTTTTAAAATTTAAAAAAAGAATTCAAACTTAGTACCTAATTTCAAATTTTCAGAATTTTAGAATTGCACAAGCTAATTAGAATCAATTACATAATCCCTAATTTCATTTCTAACTCCACAAACAGATCAGAACCGATTTCTTAATCCCTAAATTCATGTACAAATCATGATCAATTTCAGAATCTCCAATTTCATCCCTAATTTCAAAATCAATTTTAGATTAGAGTACCTAATTTCATAATCAATTTCATAATTGAAGATAAACATAGACAACATAAACATAAAAATGGGAATTCCAAATCCGCGAATAAGAAAAAAAGATGATTTTTTTTATATTTTAGAATTACCTTTTGAGAGATGTCGTTGACAAAGTGTATTGAACTCAAAATGCCACCACTCAATTTATAGGAGTCATTTTTCACTGAAAAATGGGGTTACTCGTTACTTCCCAAACCCTAAACTGTTGTTTTTTCCCATCCATTTGCATCGGTCCGCTTCGATTTAAAACTTTCTTCCTTAATAATCTTTGGTTACTGGCCACGCCTCTTCGATTTTGGCCGCGGTTTTTCCTCTTTTTCCTCCCCTTGGGTTTCAGAATTGACCCTCAAGCGGAAGAATGAAAAGAAGAAATGATGTCTGTCAAGTCATAAGGGCATAACTTCCTAGGAGAGTGTGCATATTTTTGGATTATCCCTCTCCTCCCCTAGGAGAGGGATTTTGTTACTCTTCAAAGGGGATTTTTTGCAATCACTCCTAAAAAATAAGCTGTTGTATCGTATAAAATATTTTAAAAACTTATAAAACGGTAGTATATATATGTGGTTATGGGTCTTTGGCTAAAATAGGCTCAAGAAGTTAAGGTGTAAAATAGATTTAAAAAAGTTAAAATTTAAAATAGGTTCAAAAAATTAAGTTCAAGAGGCCGTTTATATGATGGGTTAAAATAAAAATTTGATCCAATAAAAAAAGTCAAATAAAACGATTTGAAAAGGTTCATATGATAAATTCAGCTCAATAAACCTATAAGATCCATTTGATACATGTATCGCTTCATACAAAATTACACCATCCGACATTACAACTATATACTTCCTCATTTCATAATTGAAAGATACGCAATCAATTAAATTTTAAATATTCTCTAGTTTCTAATTTAATTCACTTACGCAGCTGTGCAGCCCATAATCTCTACAACTTATCAGTTTTATAACTCATCAACCTTACAAATAAAAGATGATTCCACGATCTTAGCCGGACTATCCCGGCACCTCTAATGTTTGTTCGTAACGCAGGTAATGACTCACTAGTATCTCAACTCCACAGCCCTGCAGCTTCGCAGCCCATAAGCTCTACAACTCATCAGCTTTGTAGCTCATCAACACTATAAATAAAAGGTGATTTCACATCATTTTGACACCGTTTGTGGAAACTTACTACCTAATCATTGAGAAATGCAGACCAGATATAGAGTAGCTCGAGAGGCTACCACCCAAGAAAGTGCTTCCACCAGCTGGGGACGCCTACAATGATGGTGGTGCTCAACGACCACCACCCAACAATCATGAGAACTAACCTCTACCACGTCAAGGTGATCCAGGGTTACATATCATTGAGAAGGCACTACGGAGGATGATTGAAGAAACAAGTGCTAGGGCAGCTGTTGAAGCTGTGGCCCGATTTGCTACAACTTATCATAGAAAACGCTCTTCAGTGAGGCGGGAGGATTCACTACCTGAAGCTCCACAACATAAGGTCTCCGAAGCGCGAGAAGAGATGAGCAGTCGTGTCTCCCAACCAGAAGAAAGAGTCAAGCGATGAGGTGATGCCTAGGCAACATACACTATGCTCCAGACTCACCTACTAAGATCACGTACCCCCTACATACAACCAACTTTCCCACTCAGATTGCGTACCTTTGTAGAGGATGCCAACCAGCGAGCGTTTATTCCCCCGAAGTGTAGCCCATTTTCTGTGGCCATCTTAGCGGAGTCCCTCTCTGCAGGGGTCAAGATATCTAACTTACCAGAGTATGATGGAACTGGTGATCCGCAGGAGCACTTGATAGGTTTTATACGAAGGTGGACCTAAATGACTTGAGCGATGCCATATACTACAAAGTTTTCAAAACTACATTGACCAAACGAGCTCTGACTTGGTTCAATCAACTACCTCGAGAAACAATTACCAGCATGGAGCAACTCACATAGCGATTCCTCCATCGGTTCTCCATTAATCGCAAGTATCCAAAGACAGCTGCATACCTATTCTAGATCGCCTAAATAGAAAAAAGGTCCCTCTGAGACTATGTTCGACATTTCATAGAGAGTATCCACGAGATCCCCCATGTCAACTATGAGTTGTTGGCAGGGATAATGTAACAAAATTTACGCCATGGAAGGTTCAAGGAATCTATAACTGGAAAGCCTCTAGTGACATTAGAAGAATTGTTGAAATGGGCAGAGAAGTATATCCGTATTGAGGAGACAATATGACTGACTGCTCTTGAAAAGAGAAAGCATTTGGAGGATGAAAGACCAAAAGAAAGGAATGAGCCTTCAGCTACATATACCTAACTTGCTCCTCTCAACGCCCAACTACCAGAAGTTTTGATGGTGTCTGAGCAACAAGGCTTAATTCAACCACCTCGCCAATTGAGAGAAAGCTATAAAAGAGTAAAATCTGATAAGTATTGTTGCTTCCATAAGGATAGAGGGCATACTACTGATAATTGTTTCCATCTAAAATAGGAGATTGAGAGGCTAATTTATAAAGACCACCTGACCAAGTTTGTAGATAAAGCCCCTGATCATCGCCGCATCAACATCAACATAATGCTCTTAAGTAACACAAGCAACCTTGAGAGCAAGATAGAGAAAGTTGCTAGAGCTACTTTACTTAAGATATTTTCAGCAAATTTCACCTCTTTAAAGGCCTATGTTATTTTTCCTTAGACAACATGCTATAATTATTTTTGAACATGAAGGAATAAAAGCGATGAGTTTTTCACTTTGCTTGATGTCTCCTACATTGTACAAACTTGATCTAGTTAAAAATGCCACTGATCTAGAAAGCTGACGGAGTTCTTGAGAGGTCAATCATGAGTTTGGCTAGCTCGATCCTAGAACCCAAAAATTGACTCTCCTCGAGATCATAGGTAAAAATACAAATCCTTAGGATTCTCCGCCATTCTTTGAGGATAGCCAAAAGTCTAATCTTGGATGGACCTTGGGAATCCCCTGAGATAAAATCTTGGGAGCCTGATCCACTCCTAAGTACTAAAATATCAAGTATGAAAGCAAAAGTAAAAATGAGCAAGCCTCAAACCAACAAAGATAAACTCAACAAAGACGACAGGAAATAAGCTGAATATGTATCTCATAAAAACAAGCCAAAGTCTCGCAGCAAATAACAAAAGACTATCGCTTGAACCTATTAGTAAATCAGCAACAATATCTAGAGCTGACAGTGAAATGTCCCTCTGGAGGGCTCGTAATCTTATCACTCACCCCTGGAAGAAGAAATTGATAGCGTGAAGGTAAATTGAATCCTTCAAGTAGGAGCTGAAAATTATCGACTAACATAAGAGTATCACCCCCCTCATAATTTGAAGAATGACCATCTAAAAAATGTTCTCACACTGCTTCACCTAATTCTGGACCAAGTTTATAAGCAGGGGCCTTCTCCACCCCGTTGGATTCACTAGAATCCGTAGAGCTACCGCCCTCACTAGACCCTTCATCCCAAGATTCATCCTTTCAAACTGGAAAATTAAGAACACCCTTAATTATCTCATGGAGAGCCCCTTCTAAGTATTGAAGCTCGACAGGGCCCACTCTACTAGAAAATTAATGATGACAAAGCTCGATTCCAGGCTCTCGAGGGGAGACATCACGACTTGTCGTATGATTACCAACGTATGACCTGGCAGCTCATTGAACATACGAGCTACTCTCCAAGCTCACGTGGGCGCGCGAGCTAGCAGCTCATTGGGCATGCGAGCTGATCCCACAGCTCGCTGCACATGTGAGCTCTCCACCCAGCTCAACTTACTGACCGTGCGAGCAGCTAGCCCAGCTCACGCGAGCACATGAGCTAGCAGCTTGCTGCTTGTGCGAGCTACCAACTCGCACATTGCTCATTATCAAGCTCCAGTTCACATCTCTAGCATGAAGAGTATGAAGAAGTGACATGTGCCAAGCTGCTCACCCCAAGAGGAATTCATACTCCATCACACCCCCAAGAGGAGCTTGCGCTATTGCACCTATAGGAGTTCACGCTCTTGCTTACAAGAAATTCTACCAGTAGAGAGGAGCTATCGGCTCACAAATATGAAAAGTCATACCGACTTCCTCTATCATGAGAAGTATAAAGCAACAATCATTGCATAAAGTAAAAAAAAAGGCCAAGTAAATGGACTAAGCATAAGAACGAGATAACAACTCATCTGACCTAAGCCTCCTAAGGGGCTACAATATGAGGACTGCGAAGTGCTGCGACTACGTAGACTGAGACTAAGAGAAGACGAGCAACCTTGCCCGCACATGAAGGAGGACCACTCTAAGTCAATCCAAGTTGAGCCCAACGAGCTTGGCGCGCATGACTAAAAAAGAAAAAAAGAAAACCCAGGCCGAGCCTAGCGAGCTCGACCTAGTCAGGTTGTGTCGAGCATCGGTTAAGCTTGCATCGAGCATAGCTCGACCTGCATGGTTCTTCCAAAAAAAAAACCCAAGTTGAGCCCAATAAGCTTAACCTGGTCAGGTCGAGCTCGTGTCGAGCATGGCTCTACCTGCATGGTACGGCCAAAAAAGAAAAGGAAAAAGAGAGCTCTTGTACCAACACTAGCTGGTGTGAAGAAGTTTCACCAACAGAGTAGAATCCATTTAGTTAGAAGTCTTTTCAACAGAGTTTGCCCCACCAAAGGACCTAGCGAATGTGTCTAGGCACCCGAAAGACCTAACAAACTTGTCCACCTACAAAACTGAGGACTGCATTCAGGCAACACAAAGACCTAGCGAATGCGTCTAGGCACCCAAAGACCTAGCCAGTGTGTCCAAAAGAGGAGCTCATACACCTTCACACCCTCAAAAAGAGCTCACATACCTCTGTGCCCCTAAGAGGAGCTTACACACCTTCTCGCCCTTAGAGAAAGTTTGCGTTATTATCTCCCAAGAGGAACTCGCGCGCCATCATGCCCTCGCATCCTAACAAGAGCTAACTGTCTACGTACCCCAAAGAGAAGGTTTCGCATTATTATCCCCCATGAGGAGCTTACGCGCCTTCGGATCCCCAAGAAGTAGTGATCCTCTGGTGCCACTTCAATAGGTTGCCCTCCAATATCACCAACTACGTCACACGACAACAACCTTTATTCGTTACCCTTTCAAGGGGAGAAGAAGACCCGCCTCACTTGCACCGACATATGTCAATGTCACATACGTGTCATATCAATCATCACCACTTCTCTCACCTCAAAGAGGTGGCACGTTCTTTCCAACAGAAGGGTACAAAGAGCTAGTCTATGAGAACTTGCACAAATGAAAAAACATTAGATGTAAAAATAAAGTGAAAGTATTAAAAAAGCTAAGTAGATAAACCATGCACCCAACAAAGAAAAAATGGCTAAATAATGTGAGTCCACCAACGCACAAATGTGTATCAATACCTTGACGTCCATGATGCAACTACGAGTAGAGGGCTCACCAAACACATCCGATAACCCAGCTAGACTTCGAAATGGAGAAGCAATGACCTCGCTCTCGGACTCACTAGACTCTGGTGCGATGATGACAATGACGATGATCCCGAAGACTTAATCTCCTTCACTCGACTTACCCCCACTATGGGGAAAAGAACAAATGGCCTATATGACTCAAGCAAAAATCCCACTAAGTAATTGGACTCAACATGACCCCTCCAACCAATTTCTTAACTATATAAAGTGATCTAATGCAATAGCGATGTAGAAATAACAATTGACAGTAACAACACACTCACACTATGTTTGACCTACGCATATGTCATGCCTAACCTGCGCTCGACAAGCTCGCTTGACTTGCGTGCTCGACTTGCGCACCTGTTATACTCGACTAGCTCACATGACCTATTCACTCGACTAGCGCATGTGCAACACGCTCGACCTATGCATCGTACTTGACCTGCCATCACATGCGCTACTGCTGATTAATTTGGGCAGCACCACCTTTGCATAAACACCGCTCGACGAGATAGTAGATGAACATAAATCCAGTGGCAACACCCTAGTATCGTCACCCCAACCTCTACGACATCATTAGGATCAAGATTCTTTTAATTTTAAACTCCACCATGAGATTGTAATGATATGTTCAACACGATATCAAGAAAGAGAGTCAACAAAGCAAGATCGAGAAAGAGAGACTGGAAAAAATATAAGTATTTTCATTGTCTACACATTGAAAATCTATGCAATCCCTAAAAATGGGCTACACAATTTTTGGGAACAACACGAATCACTAAGTTTAGGTTTAGACTTAAATCGACTAGCGACAACAACCACAAAGCCTAACCAATAACTCAATCTAAATCCTTGTTGATCATGCACTGCGTCCTCGCCCACTAAAAACATGAAAAGACGTTGACAATGATGATCCCTCGCCAACACTTATCCTTCTTTCTAGTCTTTGAAAGCTAAATTACACATTGAAAACAACTCTGTGAAACTATGAAGCCAAGAAGGCTATTCTTAGCCACACAAATGAGGAAAAAAAATTTAGCTACATGTAATGGGGGCTTATGTTGGTCCACATAGCCGACAACTCAACAAATAGATATCAAGACAGAGATATTCTAAAGTGGACAAGGAATGCAACCCGAAACTACTCACCTCAAGAGATGACCTATCCTAAGCTGCTCACCCCAAGAGGTGATCTGCCCTAAGTTATTTACCTCAAAAGGTGACTATTCAAATGTTCTCTACTCTCGACCAACCCTCCCTACGTGGGGCTTGACCGAGAGTAAGGGTTTTATAATGGGCCTTGAGCCCAAAATAAGTCCAAGAAGCCAAAGTCCAAAACAGGCTCAACAAGCTAAGTTCAAGAGATCCGTCTAGATTATGGACTGAAACAAAGATTTGATCCAATAAAGCAAGCCCAATAAAATGATTTAAAGAGGTTCATATGATAAATTCAGCCCAGTGGGCCTAAAAGATCCATTTGGTGCATGCACCGCTTCATATATGATTACACCCTTTGACCTTACAACTATAAAAACTTCATTATTTTAATAACTGAAAGATTCACAATCAATTAAGCTTTAAGTACTCTCTAGTTTATGATTTAATTCACCTACTCAACTTACTGACTTGAGCATCGGAGGGTCTTTGTCAGGCTATCCTAGTGCCCCTAACGCTTATTCGTGAAACAGGTAGTGACTTATTAGTTTCGCAACTCCGCAGCCCTACAGCTTCGCAACTCTACAGCCCATAAGCTCTATAGCTCATCAATTTCGTAAATCATCAACCCTACAAATAAAAAGTGAATCCACAGTCTTCGTTGGGCTATCCCGGTGCCCCTAACGCTTGTTCGTGACGCAGGTAGTGACTCACTAGTTTCACACCTCCGCAACCCTGCAGTTTCGCAGCTCTGCAGCCCATAAGCTCTACAGCTCATTAGTTTCGTAACTTATCAACCCTACAAATAAAAGGTAATTCCACGTCACTACCTTAAAAATTTTTGTTAGTATTAAATTCCTCCACTAATGATCTACTGACATGTAAAATTCCATATATATATATATATATATATACACATATAAAAGTTAAATAATTACCAAAACCTGCATAAAATTTCCAAAAAAAAAAGTGCAAAGCAAGAACTCGAATAGTATATTTTATGAGATTGTTTCATGTGACCATAACATTGAAAGCTTCAAATATTGAGATCAAAAGAACTGATCATTTCAAAAAAGAACTTTAAATCAGCAATATACAAATATAGATCCAAACTTATGCCAAAAAAATCAAAATAAAAAAAGAAGATTAAATCATATATTTACAAAGTCAGAAAAATTAATGGAAGAAAACAAATACTTTTGTCTTTTGTTTTTACAAATGGAGAGTTGGATATATTCCCTCAATTAAAGGAGAACTATTCTTCCATTTCTTGATATTATTGTAATATTCAATCTACTTGGAAAGCTAAATTTAAAAAAAAAACAAAAAAACAAGGAATAAAAAAAGCAGCAGCATAAAAAAAAAAAAAAAAATGACTCACAAATTGAAATTTTAATTGGATTCCAGTTAATGGGTTCCGAAACTGACAAAAATCACCCATCCTTGACCCCAGCACTCTTGATGCGATGGCAGTATTGTAGGTGTATGGAGAATTCTGAGAACCACACACAAGAAGAAATAAAAGATTAGAAATTGGAATAAGACCTATTTAAGACTACTATTACTCTTACAAAATGCTTGGAGCAACTAGAGCAGTCTACTGGAGTTTCACTAAGGTGCTAAGATGATGTTACATACTCAGGAAATACAATTTTGGTCGTCAAATTTGTCACTCAAATTATTTCAATCGCTAGAGTAACAGATTTAGTCCCTAATATTTCAAATAGTGAACACATGTAAGTACTTGCTCTTAACTTTTTGTTAATTTATAACAATTTAAACTTTATGTGTCAAACATATTCGGGACCTTAAAGTATTTTGTCCCTTATGTTTCAAATAGTGAACACATTTAGTCTCTTATACTAACAAAACAAGGACCAAATGTATATGAGGGACCGAAATCATTTTAGTGGCAATGTTCGGTGACTAAAACTACTATTCAAACTCCAATTACAGAAGTTGACCAAAATTGCTGATGCAGTGGGAGTGGCACTTCGAGGAGAAAGCTTTAATTTCATTTTCCCTTGTACAAGGGCTGAACTGAAATCCAGTAGAGTACACTGACATTGAACATCTAACAGATTGCTTCAATATTTTAATCCAATTTGTAAAGGTTTTAGTACACAAATACAAAATGAATGAAACTCATAGGTTATGTTTGGACCTTGGATTTTAGTGAGAAGAAAAAAGCCAAGACTAAAACAAAATTTCTATAACACAAAGCACAAAGTTACATCATTTGAAGCAAGAAAATCATTTTCCTAGTGTTTTCCAAACTAAAATCCAAGATCCAAACATATGTTAGTTCCAAGAAATTGGCTTGGAATTGCAGCACATAATGATCAGATACATAACAAGTGTTTGACATTTGCCATTGTCAAATAAAGAAAAAAGAAAAGATAAGGGAAAAAGACATTTCCTCTTTTCAACGTTGTAAATGGGGACGAGCCAAAATCTAATGTTGAAAAGAAACGATGTTATCATATCAATTGAGAATCAAAATAAGGTAAACAGAAAATGCCTCCAAGAGGCAGCAAATCCCCAACCTAGTGTCTCTTGCATTTGCATAATATGGCTTACGACTTCATAGGCAGCTATCTTCAGCCTGGGATCATCACATTCATAACCCATTTCAGGAATATAATATCTTAAGCTTTCCCATCAACACTGAGAAAAACAGAAATAACGCCATAGAAATGATGAATGGTATAGCTTAGAGCCAAATGAAAAGGTCAAGCAGCTTTACCTCAAAAAGGAGGACATCTGCAATCTATTGATTTCTATTACAATGGATGGGAAACACCATACTCTTCGATATCACAGCCAAACGCAATTCATTGATGCATTTTTATGACTTAGCTTTGGAGAACAAATGCTTTGTTTTGACTGGCTAAAAACTTCACACCATGTGCCATAGCACAAACTGCCAAGCATCTCACCATCACTGAGTTTGTGATCACTAGTTCAACAACAGAGTGTCAATCAGAACGATAGCAAAATTGCAATAACACAACAACCTGAGATCGTACAACATGGACATGACGTGATGGCAACAAATTAGGTAGTGGGTTTTTCATGCAAAATGATTTCATAGTCAACCAATAGATTTCTAGCTCAAGTATTGACTTCTACTCTAGCATAAAACATATTCGGAGGGTAGATGATTGATTTTAAGGCAAAAATGCGCCCCCCCCCCCCCCCCCCCCAACTTTCAAGGCCTCAGGGCAGGTATCCAGTACATATACATAATTCCTATTTCCGTCAGCCAAACAAAGTTTCTTTCTCTATACTTATATCAACAATTGCATCTGCTTTCATCATACATGGTATGGCACCAGATTTTTTATCATATTCCCAGCTAGTATCTTATAGCATCAGTCTTCTTAATTACTTAGTAAAGCAGAGGTAAGAAGGAATACATCAGGTCCATTCAACCACTCTTTGACGAAGCCCAATCACTTAGTAACTAACACCAAATACACAGATTTTCAAGTCTGCTCGTCTCTGATTCATATATAATGACAATCCCATTTCTCAGCTTTTCCTTGAGTTGGAAATCACTTATCACACCTTTAGCCTTTAGATTGGCCAAATGCATTCCGACAAATGACATTGAATTTCAACTAACAATCTTCCCTTCATATTGAAATGCCTCCAGTACAAAACCAACAAACACAATCCTGTTTATTCATGCAAAAGAGAAAGTACAACTGCAGCAACCCCAAAATTCTCACAGCACTGGTTTTTCCAGCAGGATTTAAGAAATTTGTTTGCTGTCACACCAGTGCAATTTGTTACCATTTTATAGATGGCTATCACTTATTTTACAGTAAAGTTAACTCAAAGATGAAGTGAATAAAAGTGAAGTTATTTCATAAGCGTGATACTGATGCCTTTTGGTTAAGGCAAGAAATTGCATAGGCGTGATACTAATGCCTTTTCGTTATACTGACAAGGTTAGAAATGTCGAGTTAGCTCGCCTAGTGGGAGAAAATCAAGCAAATACATCCTTTTTTCCTTTTCTCTTTCTTCTCATCAGCATGGCTTAAAAAATGGATGCTCATGATGCATCCAACCACAAAATAGTCAAACCAAAAAATTCAAAGTTTCCTTTAAGTAATTTTGGGGTGACATGTAAGTGATTTCAAGTCAGGCCAATTTTGTCAAACACAGTGGGATGTAATCACACTAGATTTCCATTTACCAAATGCTCTAGCATTCTATCATTCATGAATTCTGTCCAAATCTATATTTCGCACCTTTCAAAGCCATAGTGTTGGATGATATGACAAAAATGTCAATGATGAAGATCACAGAGGAAGGAAACTCCCAAACCTACAAAATGCAAATTTTGGATTATATAACAAAGCTATAACTTGAAAACAAGGCTGTAAAACTTATTAATCGTACAAACGACGGTCTTAAGAGCAAAAAATAGGCTCTGTAATAACCTTAAATGAAAGATAACAATAGGATGCCCTTTCATTAGATAAGATCAAGTGTTTCCGAGAAACATACCATCATGGCCATGAGAAAGATCTTGAAGTAACTTGAAAACAAGGACTACAAGCAATATCTGTTTCCAACTGTCAAGTTAAGAGGCATGTTAACTAATTTTTTGCAACTTCTTTCTGGCGAGAAGAAGACTAAAATAATCAGAAAGACAAGAAATTCGGAAGAGAGGATGAGACATCAAAACCTTTTTATCAACTGACATATTCAACCCACAACTTTGTGCCAAAGGTTTTTATCAAATCCACAACTTCAGTAACATCCTATGTTTGTATAACTTCCACTAGTATCAACAGCAAGTTATGACGTCATCTTTGCTGATATTTTTTCATGAAAGTTAGCACAAATTTGGATGACCATGTCATACCAAATTGCAGCCATAAACTTTGACTAATTGGTGGCTCAACTTTGTAGCGAACATTTTCAAATTGAAACTGTTAACTTCAGCAAATCTATCCCAATTCTAGGAATAAAAGTCATGCAATGCATGAACCAGGTTGTGAACTAACCAATCAAATGAGTTCCTTAGTGAAGTTGGAAGATTCCAAACATATCTTCAGTCAAGTTGGCATACGCTGGGCAATACAATTTTCAATAGAGGAATAATTTCTACTAGTCGTGTGGTGCAGTGGCGATTTGCAAAAGACAAATTCTGAGATTAAACATTTTGTTGCTCTTCCATAACCTTCAATTATAATTGGAAGAAGAAAATTACAATGAAGAATTGAAGTGATAAACAAAACCCTCTGATCTCAGTCATAGTACTTTATCACATAACCTAAGTAAAATAGATGGGAAAGTTACCGCCATGGTTGGTGTGTAATCTCCAGCCGTTGCGAGGAAAGTATTCTGGAGAATATATTTTTGGTAGTGGGTTCGGAGAATGTGTAGATAATGAAAAAGTGTTTGGTATTTTTGTTGGGAAGAATGATTTGATGTATTTTGGGAGACACTGTCTTTGTAAATGTCTTGTAAATGTTGTTGTGGTTATATTTCAACATTAGATATTTTGTTAATATTGTTTTGTTATAGTTAGAGTGGGTATAGTAGTACATAGGTTTATTCAAATATTGTAATGAATGATTGTATTATGGGGAATGAAAACACTATTTCTGCAAAATGCAAGTGGCAAACACATTTTCATCTCCAGAGAAGGAAAATGATTGGGTGGAAACGAACCAAACATAGCGTACATCTTTGTCCTTAATTTAATTTCAGTCCCTCAGGCAACCACCATCAAATTTTGTCCCTCACAAATGGTCCTGACCATTTGAACCCTACCGAGTCCTAAAGGAACTGCTTGTGTGCAATACACGGGAGCATTAAAAACATTACCCCAATGTTCGGTGTTATTTAAAATCAGTGTTTTCACTCCCCAAAATGGATTTTTCTAGAAATGAAACCAAACATTTAAAACCCAAAAGCATTTTTCTCTTCCCCAAAAAAAAATTAAAAACACTAATAATTACTATACATATAAGTATGTATATATTCAAATTATTATAAATATTTAAATATATCTTCATTTACATTCCAATCATTATATTAATGCAAATATATATCTTCCAATCTTCATCTAAATATAATACATAATAAAAAAAGACATGATTGACACTATGAAAAGACATATAAGTAGAAAATATATCCCCCAAAATAAAACCAAATATCCTTTCATTTTGACACATTCTCAAATACATTTCCCTAATTATATTCCCTGAAACACTAAAAAATAACACCAAACATAGCGTACAATTTTGGTTACTCATGTTTGAACTTTCTACAACTTTGGTTCCTTAAATTTGAACTTTTTAAATTTAGTCCCTCACACTTGTGACTCCGTTAGCAATGGACGGACAATTGGTGGCGAGGACTAATTTTTCGACAAAATGAAAGGTGAAGGAATAAAATTGATGAAAGCTAAATCGAACGGATATAAATTGAATAAGTGACAAAGATGAGGGACCAAAATGTAATTATCCCTAAAATAGCGCCACTTATTAAAGAATACCTCAACCATAATATGAACCAACAACTCCACAAACTTATGTCCATAATAAATAGGAAACATTTGGTTTGGTGTTAAGAAATTGTGAAGATACACTTTCAGCGATTTTTAAGAAAATATATTCCATATAAGAAGTGTCACCATCCACTGCCAATTCCATAAATGAAAAGAGGGAATGGAATGGAATGAATAAAAGAGGAGCATGCAATGCATTCAAGTAGGAAGTAAGTACCATGGAAAATGATAGAATGAAATCTCAAGCAATTCAGTAAATATTTATACCCATAAAATCCAGCTGATGCACTCAGAAACTTCCTAGTGGCATGAAAAACAACACAAAGAAAGACGAGGTTCCCAAAGATAACACCAGTCAGCATCTGAATAACACCCACCATAAAAAGGAATAGTCAAGTCTAAATCCATCATCACTAGTGACAGTGAAAGAGCACGTTAATCTATCCTACAATTTTGGATTCCAAACCTTTCCAAATTCCAGTAGCAATGAAGCAACACTCGCTGGCGAAGGCCATTCCTTTTCATTTGTGTTCAAAACCCACATTCTGTCTAGAGCAGCTAAGGCACATATATTACATCACATTCAAATGCATGCAAACATATAACAAAAACTTCAGATTATCATTAAAAATTAATCGATCATTTATAGTACTTAATCGATGGATACAGATATCCAAAATAAGGTAGGCCAAAACTGATTTCCACAAGAAGCTCTGCAAAAAAATTAATTCACTTATACACACTGTAAGTAAAACCTGATTTTATGACAGCTGTGCAGACATTTATTCAAATAAATAACAATGTTAAGGATAAAATTATACCTCAAAATTGACAGTCTCTTTACTAAACATATTGTAGAATAAATGTCTATATGCTTTGGGCTTGTGCAGAATCAAATCAATCATGAGGATCTAAATAGTTAAAAAAAATAAGAAAAAATTATCAAAAATATAAAAGTAAAATGCATCAAATATGAGAATTTAGTACTCTACTTTTCTTTGTTTCAATTACCATTACTTCGCACTCGATGTACTCATCAGCAACAGCTTTGCAATTTCCCTAAAATAAATTCAAGACATTAGAGAGAAATACTATAATGTAAAAACAAAATAAATCAAGTGAAAAATAAGTGGAAGGAAATGATGAATTACACATTTCATGAGACGAATATTTCCTGGAGAATACTGAATGTAAAGTGTTTTGATAGGGAATCCACACTGCACGCATTGGAAGTTAGTAGTACCTTCTGCTTCGCTGGTAGCACCACAACTCTCCATTTTTTGTTTCTTTTTCTCTTTTTTCTCTGGAAGGAGTAATAACGGAGAAGATGAACCAGATAAAAGAGTTCAGGTAAAATTCTAGAATGGAACGGGTGCCTTACCCAATCCTTTGTTGCCATTGGATCAATGAGGGGTTTGGGTTGTGAAAATAGTAAATAATACTTAAATTTTTGGATGAGTTTTATTTTCATGGCAATTGGTAAATATTATGTAACATTGCTGCCTGGTGGAACATGTACATTTATCACAATTCTTTTGGTGAAACAAAGTCCTAAACCCAATTGTACAAATAGCGCTATTCATATACCAAGCGGAGATAGAGTACAAAGGTTGAGTTCCAATGTGGGATTGAGTAGAAAATTGACAATGCATATGAATGATTGCACAAGTTAAATATGGAATATCACATTAAGCATCATAGATAAGCAGCTAGCTGACCTGTGTTAATTAGCTTTATCCACACACTAAGAAGCCAAAATGCACAAAGTGAGCTTATAAAATTGCCCCAAAATTTCAACAATAGGCCCTATCCCCATCATAGTCAACAAGATCCCAAACAAATGGTTTCTTTTGAAAGATCATTTGCATAGCCAACATCCACCTCTTCATAAGCATCAAAAGCTCTTTTAATGCATACAGCAGATTCCAACATCAAGAGCCTAGAAGGTACATCGAGAGTAAACAGTTTTCTTGTTTCTAATTTTTTTAATCTCGGCGAACTCTAAAAGATTCTTGTACCAATTGGAGAGTTCCCAACAAACCTAAAGGCAGCACTAAGATGAGAGATAGCATATGCTCATCGTTGGCCTTTAAACCATCTTGCACAACAAGATTAACTATATGTGTGATACACCTCATGCGCACATACAAAATGCAGAACAGAAAACAGAAATTCATTTCTATTATGAATTAAAAACTGATTTTAGTTCTGCATTTCAGAACATAAATCAGTTTCTCTTCTGAGTTTCAGAAGAGAAACTGATTTCTGTTTTGTTGAGTTTCAGTTTTAAATTTCAATTTCAGAACAGAAATCAGTGGTCGAGTTTCAGTTTTAGATTACAGAACTCTGAAATGCAATCAGTTTTGAATTTCAGACATTTCAGAAATTTGGAATGCAAAAATAATGGATTAGTTTTGTATTTCTGTTCTGGAATGAAAATCTGGCATAAGTTTTGTATTTACAATGAGAAACGGAGAATACTAACCTTAATTGGAATATGAATGTCTGCTGTAGCTCCTAGATGAACCAACTAACAAATAACCACCACTGAAGTCACCACTGCATCAACATCAAAACGATCTAATAACAATAGTTAATACGCATCATTATATATATCATGGACAATAAACAGAAAATTTGGGAGCTAACACAACAATATCAATCATAGGAAAGAAAATTAAAAAAAATTAAGATTATGTACAGAGTACACATGAATATCATCATCAAAATAGACCATGTGAAGTAATAACTGCAAATGATCATGAAAAACACAAAACTAATGTAATTGGGGCAGGGATAGAGCATCTTGATTCTTATATATGCTAAAAAGTCTTGAGAGATTCTTTCATTTCAGAAAACACAAATAGATGAATTTTTTCCTCTAAATTTTGAACGCTATAGTATTTCTATAATATATTAAGCAACCAAATTATATGAATGAAAGCCAACACATGGATTTGCTTGCACTGTGTAACAGTAATAACTCATGGCAGCTAATGTTCCAATTTTTACATGTAAAAAGTGATCAATTCAAGTATCACCCTAAAAATCGATTAATAAATGTCTCAGAATAACCTTCAATTCTTCATGATGATCAATAGTACTTAGCCAAAATTAGAAAACCCAGTTAAAAGGTGGCACCCAGCTCTCAATGTCTGCAATAAGGTCGTCATTTTTTTCGAACTAACTGAAATTCCAGCATAGTAAGGCGTTATTTAGAATTTTGCATTCGGAAGGCCCGTGAGGGTCTGCAGAATATAATGGTAAACTCTCAAATTTAGGGCAAGGAGTCCTAATGCCTGACATACATTTCAACATCCAAAGATACTCTCCTACACTTGATAATATTAGAAAATGGGGAAACGTTTTTACTAGTCTTATCAACTTCAGGTGATTTGAACAAAATTTGGTCAAAATCACCCAGAAATTGATCACAATGAATAAGTTACAGTTAATTTTTTTCTGTTATTCTCCAATCATGCGAACTTTGTGAATAACAAATTGAAAACATCAATCTTAATTTTTTAAAAGCAGTAAATAACAACCTGGAGTGGCCAGAGGGTGGTGAGAGCGGTAACCGGAAAAGTAGGCGAGTGGGCCGGCGGCCGGAGGGAGAGAATGGTCTACAGATTTGAGGCCGGCGGGTTGGATCTGGGAAAGTGGCATGAAGTTTTGGATTTTGCAATTTATTATGATTTTACTATATGTATTTGTTTAAAACATTCACAAGTAAAGAAAATAATATTTTAATACATAATAAACATATAACCCGAAATAAGTAATAAAAAGAAAAAAAAGAGATGTTTATAGAGACAAGATAATCACAATAGTTGGAGACAGAGTGAAAAAAAAGAATTTCAGAAAGACAGTGTGGGAAAAAAATGGGAGTTTAAGAGGCAGAGAAAGAGAGAACAGCAAAAAATAAAAACTAAAATGTCATTTTTCTTAATCTTTTGATCCCACATCCAAATGAGTAATTTACACGAAATCGTACTCGACTCAAATCGATTTTCTAAATATAAGTGATAATTATATTAGATGTACGATGTATTTAATATATAATACGCTCCTTCCTTGCTCTAATAAATTAAAAATGAGAATTTCATTCTAAGAAATTCTATAAATTCTAAATCACGTTCTAAAAATTAATAAATCACACTCCAAAAAATAACAAAAAATTGTCAATGGGTGAAATTTTTTTGATAAAATCTTGTGGAATACTCTGTTATTAATGATAGTGGATGAGAAGAGATAGATTGGGAAAAAAAAAAAAAAGATGAAAGAATATGAACAATTTTAGAGTTTTGCAAAAATAAAAAAGAATGATTATTTTAGGTCAAATAATATCAAAATATAATTTTGAATATGACAATTATTTATTTAGAATATATTACAGTAATTATTTTAATATTTATTTATTTTTAATATATACTCTAAACCTCTCAAGTAATTTGAGACTTGATCTCGGAGCACCTGCTCCAACTTCACTTGACTTAGTTCACGTGCCATAGGCGACTTGTACCTCACACTCCAATGATTGTACTCTTTCATTGCTGAGAATTGCATGGAAGAAATAGAAACTGCGTGCGGCTTCACAAACTGCCTTTTATATGTCACAATTATTCTCTACAATTTAGTCCTCCAGAAAATCCTCAAAAACAAAAAGTTGAAGTAGAAACAATTATTCTTTTAAATTATATTTCGATTTTTATGTATTTGTTATGTAATCTTTTGCATCGTGGAGTTACCATTTAACTTTTACACTGTTCTTTTATTATTTTATTTTTTGAGCCATGGCAATGTGCCCAAAAAGTGAGTTTTGTATATTTTCACAGGGATATTTATTCAGTGTGTGAAATTTCATTTTAATGGTGAAAATTGCACCAATTTATGTCGATTTACTTGTATATACACATAAAAAAACCGGAAGGATAGGAGTTATCTGATGTGGGTAAATTGTATCATACACTGTTAGAGATGTTCACATTTCATTAAATCACTTAAATCGTAGCAAAATTAAGATTATAAAATTGAATTAAATATTCAATTTGATATTTAATTTTTATGAATTATAGTGTTAAGGTATGTTTCGATTTTTTCTATCAATTAATCAATCTGAATGCCTTATTATTTTTTATATTTTATCATCACTTATTATAAAAACATTTTTAATAGATCATTTTGTGTTTTTCTTTTTTCTTTCTCAATGTTTCTCACTTATTAGAATTATTAAATATATTTTTAATACTATGTTTTAAATTTCAATTAATGTTTTTAATATTTTAAAAAATATATATTTTTAATGTTTAAATATGCTTATTCATAATGTTTTTGTTATTTTTGGCTTAATATTTCCTTTTTAATATAATTTTATATTGTAATCCCAAAATTAGTTTTTAATTCTGGTTTATCTATTGACCGAACTGAAAAAATTAAAAGACTTGATAATTTACAATTGTTGTGTCAAAACAACAATAAAATATATGGATTTTGATAATGCATACCAATTGATCCGAATCCGATGAATTAACAGTATAAAGACTTGTTAAAAAGTTGAAATTACCAAGAATTTTATTACATTGTAATGGTTGAAGTTGGTAGTTGAAATTGCCAAGAATGTCAAGAATATGATATTTGAATCATATAATAATTTGATAAACGTTCATATATCATCGAAGTTAAAAAATAATTAAGATTTGGAGAAATTATCAATTACTAAAATGAAGTCTGAAGTTTATTTTTAAATAACAAGATATTAAAATAATTAAAATGCCTATTCAAAACCTTTTATACCAACTTTTAATTATTTTAACTTTTATTTAGAAAATTAAAATAGATAGAAACCTAATTACTAATATAAGAATATATCAGTACCAGTAATTGGCGGCAAAGTTTAATAGTCTAATTAGTTAGTTAAATACGGGACGCATTTAATACGTATAAGTATATTATGAATTTTGTTAAAAAGTTATGGTGAAAAAATAGAACAAAAAATGTGGAAACGGATAATATACAGATTCACAAGTATACGGGTAAAATGCAAATATAAAAGAATTTTTTGAAAATAAAATATGACTTGTTTTGTATTATGAATTGTGTTTGTACTTATTTTTAATATACAAAAAATATTTTATATATTTTGATTTATGATTATGACATAAATTAAATATACTATTCAATGATAATTAGTATATTCATAAATTATTAGAATTTTTATTTTTTACTTATAAATAACTTGTTAACAATTTTTAAATTATATTTAAATACTATAAATATTTATTAAAATAGAATAGTATTCGTCAAGTATTATATGAAATAATTATACTACATGTACTAAATATTTTTATTTAAAAAATACAGAGTATTACTTGAAAATTAAAATATTTTTTAATTATTCATACATACATGTACTATACAAGTATAATACGAATTTAAACTAATAGATATTTTAATACTCCTTATTAATAAATTACAAAATTGTGCGTTTTATTCCCTCTAAATAGCCAAATAATAATACTTCTTTAAAGTTTTTGCTTCCCTACTCATATGTTTCATTCTAATAAGTGAAATATAACATTTTTCTTTCTACAGTGGCTGATAAATGAGACATTAGTGATCACTGTATAGCGTCCTACACATATTCGTGAAAGAAAAAACACATAAAAAAAAGTAAAGAAATCGTTAGGCTTAATTTTCCACTTGGTAGCTCCATTGAAAATTTGAAACATTATCCTATGTCCCATTGAGCAACAACTTCTCTTGCACGTAAAAAAAAAAGGCCAACATTTTACTTTTTTTTAATGAGTTTTTGTGATCTTATAAAATTTTAAATCTCACCACCAATTATTCTCAACAGTATTTATTTATAAACACCGGATAAATTGGTTATATACTAAATTTATTTCGAAGCATTGTGAAATAGTAAAGTGATGTATATGAAAATTGTATTTATTTTATTTTATTATTTATCTTATTTTTATTTCAGCCCTCCAGATAATTAACTCACATCTAGGAGCAAATTGATAGTTTAAATCGAATAAGAGACTCAAGTGGCCTAAAGATATAAAACATCCGCTCGATAAAGCAATCTGGCCCATGAGGAGGGATAATACATTAAAGGCCCATGAGGCCCTCCCAAAATGAATATGTATAAATAACCCCATTTCCACATTTACAAGGTACGCAATTTTGATTCCACGCTTTGAGTTAATTTATTTTCTCAAGTACATACTAACTTAAGCATCTGAACGATTTCCCTGAAATAACCCTAGGACCTTTCTAACCGTATGTTTGTGCTCCAGGCAGGAAACCCATCTTCAGGAATTGTGAGTTTACGGATATGTGTTGAGGATTCGTGAACATACCTCAACATACAAAAAATAGCAGCATCATTTTGGAGCCGTCTGTGGGAGCTCCTGCCACAACATTGAGAATGCACACACATACAATAGCTAGAGAAACCAGCACACAAGGAGCTCCACCAGAGCATGGAACAAACAACGATGTATCAGGAAGTACTGGCAGGACTAGAGCAGCAACCCCCAGCAAGAGGCCTGCACCAGGATGAGGAGGTTCGACTCACGCAGGAGGATCTACGAGCTCTGCTGGAGGACACGGATGTAAGAGCAGCAGCAAATACCTTGTTGAACACCAGGGTAACCCTTCCCCCAGCCCTCATAGCAAGGAGAAGGCTCGTGCCTAACGAAGCAGAAGAGTTGCATGGAGAGGGAGTAGGAAGAAGGAGAGAAAGAGTTCCTAAAGAAGTGACCAACAGGAATGTTCATCAGAGCCAATAGCCAACACCTAGGCTAATGAGGATAGAAGAATCATGCACTACTCATCACTTCATCCTCCCTAAAGACAAAACTCGATCTATGGCAGTGATACAACATAGAAGGAGCCTGTTCGCTGCTATCATTTTGGCTTAACCCCTACCTTTGGTGATAAAGACTTCAAACCTCCTGGAATACGACGGAGTAGGCGACTCATAGGAGCACTTGAAAAAATTCTACGCCAAGGCAGACTTATACGACATGAGCGATATTGCATATTGCAAGGTCTTCCGCACAACACTTAAGAAGAGAGCATTGACGTGGTTCAGTCAGCTACCAACAAAGTCTATCTTCGGGATAGAACAACTCACTCAAAGCTTCCTACATTAATTTTCTATAAATCACAAGTACCCTGGGACCATCGCTCATATTTTCACAATCAAGCAGAAGAAGGGAGAAACTTTGCAGGAATAGATGTAGCATTTCGTCAAAGTAGTAAATGAGGTACCCCATATCTGCCATGAGCTCCTAGCAAGCATATTGCAGCTGAACCTCTATCAAGAAAAACTTAAGGAATCAATTGCTGAAAAGCCGCCAACATCGCTAGAAGAACTTTTTTCTCTCGCATAGAAGTATATATGCATTGAGAAAACAACACAATCGAAAAATGGGGTCTAAGCGGAAGCAGAGGGAGGAGGAGAAGTCTAACTTCAAGAAAGCAGAGCAACGTTAACCTACGTCTGACTATCGCTGGTACACCCTTGTAAATGCTTCGCTCACTGAAGTAATGTTGACCCATAGAGACAAGGCATTATAAAGCCTCCCAAGAAGTTGAAAGAAAATCCCTAATGGGAAAACTTCAATGAGAATTGTTGCTTTCATCATGATAAGGGTCGTACTATGGAAGAATGCTTCCACTTGAAGAAAAAAATTGATAATTTGATTTAAAGGGGATATCTGAAGGAGTTTGTGAACCAACATCCTCAAGTAGACCACCCAACTTAGGACCTATCTTCTACTGGAGACTTACACTCTGGACAACGAAGCAGAAATCAGAGACATGATGAACGACAGGACCTTTCTATTACTAAGGGCTTACAATAAGGAGTTAGTAGAAATAAGTTCTCAAGTCCCTCCAAGGGTTAAGGCACTCAACCTAGTTCGCGAGAAGAACATGGCAATAAAATTTGAGGTGCAGGATCTCAACCCTGCGCCCATGCAATAAGCTGATGCCATTGTTATCTCTGTAGTGCTGGAAAACTTCATGGTGATGAGAGTTCTTGATGCTTCCCAGAAGCTCCAAATAAATCAGTCCCAAGTAATCCCAATTAATGTTCTTCTCATTAACTTCACTAGAGAGTTAGTGAAATTGTTGGGAGAGGTAATGCTACTGCTGATGCTGGGAGATCATGGGCTATATGGAACCACTAAACTCATGAGATTCTTGGTGGTGAAAACCCCTTCATCATACATGTTATTGGGAAGACCCAACATGGCCAATTCAGAGCGATAGCTTCTATTGTCCATATGAAGGTAAAATTCCCAACAGTCACGGGAGTGAGAGAAGTAGAAGGAGATATACACATCGCTAGGGAGTGTTATGTTACCATGCTAAAAAAATCAAAGGGTCCCAGAGAGAGCACCAGTAATACCTAAGGATACATATGCTTCGTCCCATTTCCTGCGTATCAGCCTTTCTTAAGTTTTTACTGCTTTCCTAGTCTTTGAGATGCTTAAATAATTTTCAGCCTATGCGATAGCCATGTGCACATCCTGGGCACTAGACAAATCCTTAAACGATTGCTACGTGCACATCTTGGGCATCTGACAGTCCTCTAAGCGATGGCTACATGCATATCCCGAGCATCTGGTAGTCCCTTATGCGATGACTACATGCACATCCCGGGCACCTGATAGTTCCCTAAGCGATGACTCTGCACCATATTGGGCATATAGTCCTATAAGCATTAGCTTACAGCCAACCCGGGCACATCAATAAGCCCTGCCTATGAAGATGTAATGTTACTATGGGTTAACCTTTGCGCCCACTGAGGCAATATAGTCTCACAAAAATCAAATCATATGTGAGGAAGCAAGATAAAATATAAGAGATAGAAAGTCTCAATTATTTATGTCATATGGCTGAAAATAACGATAGTAGTAGCAGATGTGTACACCATACTCAGGCAATCTCATATGTAGGAAGAAAAAAAATCAACATATCTCCAGGGAAAATAAATTATCACTCTTGAGCAATGAGGGAAAAATAAATATAGTAAATAAAGCTTTAACCTATTAGCTCCTAAGCCAAATCTCTAAATGCTCATTTGGCTTTATCGCCCTGGGGGCTCCATCTCTTGAAAGCGCGCTCGGGGAGTTTACAGTTGGCTCAGCTACTCCTCACCTTTCTCAGGCAACCTTCATAAAGCTTTTCCTACAACAACTTCAAAATGCTCCGTTGACTCCTTAAAGTGGCAGCAAGGCAACCGAATACAATAGTCACTATAAGAGCTAGAAATAAGAAAGACAAAGAGCTCAGCTGAAGTAGATAAATCAAGCGTAAAATGACAAGTGATATATGAAGTCACTTACTCAGGCCAACTCGCTCGCTACCAAAGCATTTAAGCCAAAAAGAGGCATATGATCAAGCTAAATGATATTATGTTCATTGATGATACCATTGGTCATGCACCAACCCAGAGACATCTCCAAGGTGTCCTACAAGGACTAAATCCCCTTGTGAGGTCATTCCCAGGCTAATGCAGCCCCTTGGAGAAGTACCATCCCCCTCATCCCTCAACCTATTGCATAATACAAAAGTAGATGGAGGGCTTTGTGAATCGACTGATAACCTTGCACTCCACTGAACGTAATGAGAATCCATACTCTACACCTGTGTGACTAGGTGGAGAATGACTATCACCTTCATTCCTCCATCAGGGAGACTGCACAGAACTACCATCAAACTCACGAATTTTCTTTTTTTGAACTTTAATAGCCACAACATCTAACTTATTTGCTGAAAGGATAAGCGAACAAATATCATAAACAAATATGCCAAGACAAGGTAATCAAAATAAGCTGACGAAAAAAAACATTCAAGTACAAACTAAGCACAAAAGCATTGACATCAAAGAACTGATTGAATAATGCAGTAGTTGTACAATGCTCCCTAATCTCATCATGCATGCTATGAGGAGAAGCAACTATGGAAGAAGTATCACTTCACTCAGGGAGAAACCCCCAATCTTCATCTTTAACATAGAAGAATTTATTTTTCCAAGGACCATGATAGTAAGTTGTATCATCCAGAAATCTACATTCTCACTTAGGGAAGAAGTGGAAAGATGGCTCTCCAACAACCCTCCTTACCATGAAGAGGGAAAAGAAACTATCCATATCTATAGGAAGGCTTAAGTCTCCTGAGTTATGGCATAATTCCTTAAAACACATATGTGAGTTGGGGATATGTTGACTTACACAGAGGCCAAGAGCCAGAACTACCTCCACCAGAAAAGGATAAGGAGGATTAGAGAATCCACTTACCAGAAATAACAAGAAAGTAGGCGAGCATGAACGATATACAGTACCGTAAGCAAATGCTCTGTGTTGTCTTAGGTACATGATAAGTTGGTTTTATACCAATAATTCATATACATTTTGATTAATATTTAACTTATTTTCAAGTGTTTATGTTATGTTTTATGTATTTATTTTGAAATCTTATAGATAATGGCAAAATAAGAAGAAAATGATAAGAAACAAAAACTTGGTTGAAATTTTAAAAGAACCCGTATTGAGCTGCTACTAATGGCAGTGTTTGTATTATCTTGATCCATTAGAAAGAAAGAGATAGATCTACAACTTTTATATTCACCACAAAATCCAATTCCTATGATTTCAATAAGAAATATTGAGTTCCAGAGTCAACACTGGACTGAAAATTTTTAGTATGACACATCTTTATATTTTAAGCATATCTCTCTCCACAAACGTGCTACTGAAATAATTTATAAAGATATAGAAAGATAAGATATAGAACTACAATTCTTATGAAGATACTAAAAGCCAGTTTGGCCTCAAAAGTGGTGAAAGATCAGTTGAAAAAGGTTGCAAATGCTATAAAAATTGGTTTTGGACAGAATGTTATGCGCCTAGCTGTGCTTAGTTATCTGATCAGTGTGTACGCATTGCCACGTGGATAAAATGGGCTAAATGGTTTTTTTACCTCTTTAGAGCATCTTCCACATAATTTTAAGGACCCCAATAAGCCTTTAAAAATTGGTTGGACGAGAGAAGGTATTCTAGACAGAAAAAGGTATGATGGCCGTTCTTGGAGACAAAAAGAGCTTCAGCCATTCCTCTCACTTCATAAATTGGTGAACAATTTTTATTTCTTTCTTATGTATTTCTTGAGTTATATTCGTACATAATGAACTAAACTTTTCTTTCTAGAAGATGATGTAACCTTATTTGATCTTATATTTTGAATTCCAAATGATATTAGTTCAAGTTATTTATCTTGTTTATGTTATCTTAGTTAATATTGTATCTTGATTATTTGGCCATTAATTAAGATTGTTGATGTATGAGATTCGATACTCAAGAGAGGAAATATTATATGATCATAATGATAATACAACCTAAGAATTATAGAGTTGAGAAGCTATTGAGACCTTTGAAGTTTTGAAGAAGAATTCATTAAACTTTTATAGAGTTTTATTCTTGAATTTTTATAGAGATATTGACATTCATGTTGAAACTCATAGTCAATTCGGCACACGAGAGAGGAAATTGATAAGTTTAGAAATTCTTAACTTACATGTATTATTGACTTGAATTAGTATGTTTTGAAATGAAAAACATATGAGATAGTTAGGTAAGTTTTTGGAAAGAAGAACATAGATGATAATTTGGTATGTCATTTCTCTGGAATTTTTTACTCATAAGGTATTTGTTGTATTATTTCTAAGGACTCCACTCTTATCTTTTGTAATTTTTATCTTATTCTACTTTGTTTACCAATCATCACTTGATTTTCTAGATAAAATTGAAACTGTTTAGACTATGGTCCTTGCTGCAATTTTTTATTATAATTCTTGTGGGTACGATACTAATTTACTATTGTATTAAAACTTGACATCGTGCATTTGTGGTTTGCAAAATATTTCATGAACAGTACATAGTCCCTTAAGTGATTGCTTTGCACCGACCTAAGCATATAGTCCTATAAGAGTTGGCTCAATGCTATCCTAGACACAATACTGAGCCCTGCCTGTAGAGATTTGATGCCATCTAAAATTAACTTTGTCTTCCCTGGAGGTGACTTAACCTAAAATATTATATCCAGGGGAAGATACAACATATGGCCGTAAATAAATAACTTAGTATCCAAAAGCTAAAAATCCAAACATATGCATCAGGGGTCGCATAAAGGAAGAAGCAATACCTCTAACCTTCACCCTGAGACCTCGAGTCTTCGTGCTCCAACATATCCTTTAGACCACAAAATACTAATCACACATAGCAAAAGAAGCATTCAAACTTCTGAGAGTAGAACAACTAAATAGCAAATGCCCCAACAAAAAGAAAAAGCCAACATAGTCGAGCAAACCCAATGGGGAAGAAAGCTGGTAGAGGTATTGCCTTGGCTGAGTTGCCTAGACTGGGAAAGAGAGCCCGATCGAGATATTACGACCGAGGAATTTCCTCTGCCTAAAAAGAAACTCTGACTAATTGTCTCGACCAGGAAGAAAAACTCAGTTGGGAAAAAAAATCTAGCCGAGGCAATACCTTAACCCGGGAAAATCATCCAGCCAAGGCATTGCCTCAATTGGGGAAAGAAGAGTTGGGCAAGGGCACTCCTTCGCCCGGACAACCCGCTCTTCAAACACGCGACCCTTACTGACACATTTGCTAAAAAAAAAGAAAAAAGATGGAGCGAGAAAGAGACATAAGCATATGAAATCTATGTTGTTGACTTGCAGATGCGTAGCTCTTCACTCAAAGCTGACTTCTAAGCCATTAGTGCACTTGGGAGCTGGGGGGTTGTATGATGTGTATGAAAATTATATTTATTTTATTTATGTATTTATCTCATTTTTATTTTATCCCAACAAATAATTAACTCAGATTCAAGGGCAAGTTGATAGTCTAAGTCCAATAAGAGGCACAAGTAGCCCAGAGATACAAAGCATCCAACCAATAAGGCAATCAGACCCATGAGACTGATATTATATTAATGGCCCATGTCCCAAAATAAACAAATATAAATAGCCCCAATTTCCACATTTACAAGGTACGCAAATTTGATTCCACGCTTTAAGTTAGTTTATTCTCTCTGATACATACTAAATTAAGCATCGAATGAGATTCCCTAAGACAACTCTAGGGCCCTCCTAACCATCTATTCGTGCTACAGATAGGAAACTCATTTTTAAATACATGTGGAGGATTATTAGCCACACCTCAACATGTGAAAAATAGTAGCATCATAAAGATTATGATGATTGAAGCATTGAGTGCTTCCAATTTGAATAGAAAAAAAATAACTCTTGTAATTAATTAAATTTTGAAATTTTTAAGTACCACATGACTATCAATATCACTATAGATGATTGATAATGTTATTTTTTTATCATCACAAGAAGTTCAAACAATGTAAAACAATCAAATTTAATGACCGTGTGATTTACGACTAAATCCTGTTATGTGAACTTGTAAGCTCATGCACAAAGAATAATTTCTTTTACACATTTGATGAAGTGAGGAATTCGTCCATACCATAGATAAAGTTTAGAAGACCGCGATTGATCCTGAAAGGCTAACGAATAGACATGAAGAGCATCTGAGCATTCTAGCACCAAAGTCAGAGGTCGTATCTTGCTCAGACTAATAAATAGAGCTGAAGTTCTTGAATACAGAAGTCCAACGAATGTTAGATATAAAGCCTTGCACCTGATTAAGATCATATTCACCAAATAAAAGAGCAGACACCAGTAGGCTAAAGTCAAGTCAAAACTATGAGAATGAGGGAACCATTTTTGAAGTTTTTACTCTTTCAAATAAAACTTTTGGTTTATGTGTATATTCTTTATAGACATCAGGATTTAGATTGAATCTATCTACACAGAGAAAAGATCGAAAATAGCTTGCGAAAGAAATGTTCTTAATATGGAAATTAAAGAATTTGGAGTGATTAAAACAATCTAAAGTAGGGGTTCGTGTCATGTCTGCCTGCCTTGAGTCGAAGCTAATCAGCAAATCGATTTCTTCTCGATGATAAACGTTCCATAGGCATTTCCAGAGTCAGATATCGGCTTTCTTTCCTCCAACTTGAAACGGGGTTGAGCAATAATTTTGACATGATAAATCTTGTATGCATGTACACTTTTTTTTTCTTCCTGTAACAGCATAATAAATAATAAACTATTTTTTTCACTCATAAACTAATATATATAAACTTGCAGAGGACCCATAACAACCATAACATTTACATACCCATGTACAGAAAAGTTTTAAAAGTAACACACAGTACAAATCCCAAAACCTAATACAATAAACTCCAAAATTAAACAAGTTAATAACCAGCCCAACAGGTCGTCATCCATGTACACTGATCCCAAGAACCTGTAGGAGCTCCAGCCGCTCGCTCAGTAAGTCCATGACTTCAAATATTATCAAACTCACCTACAATGCATGAACTACGTAAGCTAATGTTAGTAAATAAAAATCATGCATGCTGAATGGGATAATCCAACATGAATGCAATGTATTTCTATGAGATTATGACAAGAATGCGAACTTAAGCATCAAAATCATTTCATTTAAAATCATTTTCCATCATTGGGCCCTTGACCCACCTACTATGTACCGGATAGAGCTCTCGCCAATATCAATAATCACATGGCCATAAACAGATCGACACAGGGGGGCATCTCCTGGGATCACCAAAGGTCCACCCTCTTTCTTCCCCTGTGACCCTCCAGAAGTATTCCCACCAGCGGCGTCAATAAAAGCACAGTCAAGTGATCTACCCTCTTGTGACCACCAGAGGCACATCCCCTGTCAACCTCTATGATCCTTCGAAAAGTAATACTCACGGCGCCCCAAATATCATATAAATAAGCCACACATGGGCCTTGATACACTAGTAGTGGCCAACCAGAATATTTTCTTTCTGAAAATAATGTTATGCATGCAAAACCTCAACTGTGAGCACGTGTTATGCATGCACGTGTAAATGTTAATGAATGGCATTTTCAATGACACAGTGAATCACATGTTCTATCATCCAACAACGTATGCACTATAAGATATTTATAATACTCATCAAGACACAAGGATCACATATAATATAAATAAGCCAAGAAATACTATGCCTATATATTATAGTTGCAAATGAATTTTCACTTACCTTCCACATTTGATATCCTACTGAAGGTTAACAAAATTCTCTTCCCTAACCTTAAATATAAGGCGGCTTGTAAAAGTATAACGTATTAATTTTCATTTTTAATCAATAGGTTTCTATATCAAATTTCATAAAGGATCTTAAATTTTAAATTTAATTAAATAACAATCAAACCTTAAAATTTTTATATTTCACCCAATCAGAACCTTTTAAATACTTTAATTTTTCGTCTTAAATTTATTCTAATATTATTTAATTAATATGTTATAATCCTGTAATCAATCCATCAATTTAATTAACTCTGTCATCTAATTAATATAAGGTAATAAAATTGAATATTTGTAACTAATTTCAAATTAAAGGTGTATATTAGTTATTGTCTCACATGTAGATAACTAATTAACTTGAATCAAAAACTTTCTTTCAAATTAGAAATAAACGACATAAATATATATTTTTATCCGTATAAAAATAAGAAGGGACTTACCCAAAATTTTCTCAAATTTCTACAATTGAAATTTGTTCGTGCTATTTCTTCTTCATTTTGTTTTCTTTTCCTTTCTTTGCTGCCGTGCGGATGTATGTGTGTGGTGTTTTTATTTTAGCCGTGTGTTTGTGTACTGTCTGTTATTACTTAGGAAATAAATGTAACATAATATATTATATATATATACCTATCCTTAATATTAGCATTAAAGAAATCTAATCTAATATATATATATATATATATATACTTATCCTTAACATTAATATTAAAGTAATCTAATACAATATATTATATATATACTTATCCTTATCATATATATATATACTTATCCTTATCATATATATATATATACACTACATATGCTTATCCTCATCATATATATATATGTATACACTACACGTGTATACATATATGTATGTATATATATATATTATATTACACACCATATACTTATATATATATTATATTTTTTTCTATATAATCAATGCAAAATATTATTTATTTATTTTTATATATATTTATTTATAAGCCCCTAAGTTTGTTTTATATTAAAAAATTACACCCTCTTAATTAATATGATAATGTCCTTATTTTTTTATTATTATTATTACTATTACTATTATTATTTTCTCCCTAATTAATTTATTTGCATAGTTTATCCTACATCGATAAACACAACGATGCCACCTTTCACTTACGTGTATCATAATATTATCTGATAGTTGACACTTAAATTCTCATATTTTAGTACCAACTCAACCAATTATGTTAAAGAATATGAAAACTAATATCGGTGACAACTTCAAAAGTTTAATTATTAAAATACCGTATAAAATATAATGCATTATGAAATATCAATTAAAATGCAATGACACATACGTGGCATAAAATGCATGAAGTATATTGGCCAGGTGAGTAGCGCGAGGCTCGGGTATTACATCATTCCCTCCTTATAAAAATTTCGTCCTTAAAATTTTGCTTACCGAAAAAGCTCTGGGTATTTGGCTCTCATTTCATCTTCTCTTTCCCATGTAGCCTCTTCCGTTGACTGGTCCCTCTACAGTACCTTGACTAATGGGATTTTCTTATTTCTAAGTTGCTTTATCTCCCGTAATAGAATATCAACAGGTCTTTTCTCGTAACTCAAATCTGATCTCAACTCTACTGGTTCGTTTTGTAAAATGTGGGATGGATTCACAACGTACTTCCTCAACATGGATACGTGGAATACATTGTGTACTTGAGGCATTGATGTAGGCAGATCAAGTTTGTAAGCAGCATCACCTATTCTCTCGGTAATAGAAAATGGACCAATATATCTGGGACTCAACTTTTCTTTCTTCCCAAACCGCATAATACCTTTTATTGGAGCTACTTTGAGGAACACTTGATTTTCTATGGAAAACTCTAGCATCCTTCTTCTTTGGTTTGCATAACTTTTTTGTCGACTCTGGGCAGTTTCCATTCTTTTTTGGATTTGTAACACAGCCTCTGCCATTTCCCGAATCATGTTCGGCCCTAAAAGTTTCTTTTCACCTACTTCATCCCAGTGAACTGGAGATCTGCATTTCCTACCATACAGTACTTCATAAGGAGCCATCCCAATTGTAGCATGATAACTATTGTTATATGAGAATTCTACCAGAGGTAGATACTTGCTCCATTGTCCTTGGAAATCCAATACGCAGGCTCTAAGCATATCTTCTAAGGTTTGTATTGTTCATTCAGATTGCCCATTAGTCTGAGGATGATATGCAATACTGAAAGATAGTTGCGTTCCCAATGCCCTCTGTAGACTTCTCCAGAAGGTAGACAGAAATCTCGAGTTCCTGTCAGAAGTAATGGATAGCAGTACACCATGGAGTCTAACCACTTCCTGTATATATATTTGTGCATATCGATCTATGGAATAGGTTGAACAAATGGGAAGGAAATGAGTTAATTTAGTTAATCTGTCCACAATCACCCAAATAGAATTATGACATTTCACAATTTTGGGTACACCCGCCACAAAGTTCATAGTGATTCTTTCCCATTTCCATTCTGGAATAAGCAGAGGTTGCAAAGTTCCTGCTAGTCTTTTATGTTCTGCTTTATCTGCTGACATGTCAAATATTGGTTCACATACTGTGCAATATCTCTTATCATACTTGGCCACCAGTAATACATTTTCAAGTTTTTATACATTTTGGTAGCTCCTAGATGTATTGAATAAGGTGTTGAATGTGCCTCTGTAAGAATATCTTTTCTGATGTTATCCATAATGGGCACATATAATCGTTCCCTAAATTGTAGCACTCCATTCACGGATATTTTAAAATCAAACGGTACCCCCGAAACAATATCCTTCTTTACCTTGATAAAATATTCATCCCCCTGTTGTCCCTGTTGAATTTTATCAATTAACGTCGGTTGGAGTGTCTAGGCTGCCAACTTTATTTCCATTCTCCCAATTGTACAATCTCCACATTTATTTTCTGAAATTCAATTAACTCTGGACTCTAAACAGAAAGAGTAGTTGCGGTACCTTGTATTGATTTTCTGCTCAGTGCATCTGCCACCACATTAACCTTACCCGGATGGTAGTTGATAACACAGTCATAATCCTTTACCAGCTCCAACCACCTTCGTTGTCGCATATTCAGTTCTTTTTGCGCGAATAAGTATTTTAAGCTCTTGTGATCTGTATAGATTTCACACCGCTCCCCATATAGATAGTGCCTCCATATCTTCAATGTAAATACCACTGCAGCAAGCTCCAAATCATATGTAAGGTAATTTCTTTTATATTCTTTCAGCTGCCTCGATGCATATGTAATCACTTTCCCATTTTGTATCAGTACACATCCCAAGCCATTCTTCGAGGCATCACTATAAACTACAAAGCCTCCAGTACCTGATGGAATTGAAAGAATGGGTGCTGATGTCAACCTCTTCTTCAATTCTTGGAAACTTTGCTCACTTGTCTATGTCCATTTAAATGTTATACCCTTTCATGTTAACTGTGTTAAAGGGGAAGCAATCTTGAAAAATCCTTCTACAAATCTACAATAGTATCCAGCCAAACCAAGAAAGCTACATACTTTTGAAGGATTTGTAGGTTGTGACCAGCTATTAATAGCTTCTACTTTACTTGGATCTACTAATTTTCCTGCCCTTGATATGACATGTCCCAAGAATACCACTCGGTCCAACCAAAATTCACATTTCTTGAATTTAGCATATAATTGTTTCACCTTTAAAACCTCTAACACTATTTTCAAATGTTTGGAGTAAATCAGGATGTCATCGATAAACACAATAATAAATTTATCCAAAAAATCTCTAAATACCCGGTTCATCAGATCCATGAAAGCTGTTGGGGCGTTAGTTAATCCAAATGGTACCACCAGCAATTCATAATGTCCATACCTCATGCGAAATGCTGTCTTCGAAATGTCATCTTTTTTTATTTTCAATTGATGGTACCCAGATCGTAAATTAATCTTTAAAAATACTGCTGCACCCTGGAGTTGATCAAATAAATTGTCAATTCGAGGTAAAGGGTATTTATTCTTGATTGTAACCTTATTTAATTCTCGGTAGTCTATACACAATCTTATCGTACCATCCTTTTTTCGTACAAACAGGACAGGCGCACCCCACGGTGAAAAGTTAGGTCTGATAAAACCTTTTTCCTGTAATTCCTGTAATTGTATCTTCAATTCCTTTAACTCAGATGGAGCCATTCGATATGGGAATTTTGAGATTAGAGATGTTCCCGATTGCAGGTCAATCACAAACTCTATCTCATGATCGAGTGGTAACCCAGAAAGATCATCTGGAAATACTTCAGGGTATTCCTGAACCACTGGTACTTCACTAAGTGTAGGATGGTGTTGTTCTTCAATGCTCATAACACTGACTAAATACCTCTCACAACCCGTTTCTAATAAACGTTGTGCTTTCAGCGCTGATATTAGTGGGAATCTAAAGTTTTTCATAATCCCAACAAACATAAAATGTTCTTCTCCAGGAGGTTGGAATGTCACTATCTTTTTCTGGCAATCTATGGTGGTACAGTACTTTGATAACCAGTCCATGCCCAAAATTATGTTATAGTCATTCATGGCCAATACAATCAGATCAACATATAGTTCTCTATCTTCAATAGGAATGGCACAAGCTTTCAAAATCTGATTGGTCTGCATTGAGTCTCCAGAAGAAATCGTCACATTGTAACTAATTTCTGTTATGTCAGGTGTCTTACCCAGCCTCTTCACATACTCAGTGGACGCAAATGAATGTGTAGCTCCTGAATCAAATAGTATGAATGCTGGAGTATCATACTTTAATTTCTCGTCTTAAATTTATTCTAATATTATTTAATTGATATGTTATAATCCTGTAATCAATCCCTCAATTTAATTAACTCCATCATCAAATTAATACAAGATAATAAAATCGAATATTTATAACTAATTTTAAATTAAAGGTGTATATTAGTTATTGTCTCACAGGTAGATAACTAATTAACTTGGATAAAAAACTTTCTTTCAAATTAGAAATAAACGACATAAACATATATTTTTATCTGTACAAAAATAAAAAGGGACTTACCCAAAATTTTCTCAAATTTCTACAATTGAAATTTGTTCGTGCTATTTCTTCTTCGTTTTGTTTTCTTTTCCTTTCTTTGCTGCCGTGCGGACGTGTGTGTGTGGTGTTTTTATTTTAGCCGTGTATTTGTGTAGTGTGTGTTATTACTTAAGAAATAAATGTAACATAATATATTATATATATATTTATCCTTAATATTAGCATTAAAGAAATCTAATCTAATATATTATATATATACTTATCCTTAACATTAATATTAAAGTAATCTAATACAATATATTATATATATATATACTTATCCTTATCATATATATATATATATATATATGTATACACTACATATGCTTATCCTCATCATATATATATGTATACACTACACGTGTATACATATATGTATGTATATATATATTATATTACACACCATATACTTATACTACATATGCTTATCCTCATCATATATATATATGTATACACTACACGTGTATACATATATGTATGTATATATATTATATTACACACCATATACTTATATATATATATTATATTTTTTTCTATATAATCAATACAAAATATTATTTATTTATTTTTATATTTATTTATTTATAAGCCCCTAAATTTATTTTATATTAAAAATTACACCCTTTTAATTAATATGATAATGCCCTTATTTTCTTTTATTATTATTATTACTATTACTATCATTATTTTCTCCCTAATTAATTTATTTGCATAGTTTATCTTACACTGATAAACACAACGATACCACCTTTCATTTACATGTATCATAATATTATCTGATAGTTGACACATAAATTCTCATATTTTAGTACCAACTCAACCAATTAGGTTAAAGAATTTGGAAACTAATATCAGTGACAACTTCAAAAGTTTAATTATTAAAATACCGTATAAAATATAATGCATTATAAAATATCAATTAAAATGTAATGACACATACGTGGCATAAAATACATGGACTATATTGACCAAATGAGTGACGCGAGGTTTGGGTATTACAGAGGCAACCTGTCAATTGAAGTGGATTATCATTAAAACTATTAACTAATCATATTCTTGAATCTTGATTTATAGTCCATTTGACAGTGTAATGCTACAAGTTTGGCACAAAAGGCATTACTTATTGGAAAAATAGATAACTAAATTTATTTGCAAAAACACCTTATTTGTCCATAAAATAATTAAATAATTATCAACTTCATTGGTGCAACACACTTAAGTTCTTAGAATATCAGCGTTGCTTCGATAAAAATCATTCATCGCTCAAATTAGAACAAGATTAAAAGAAAATGTACCAAGTACTTAAAGCTGAAGAATGTCAAATGAAATTTTGTACCTCCAAATAAAAGGATGTAGGGATAATTAAAATTATTTGAAGGAGAATTAGGTTCTAGTGTAAAAGGGTTTATATATCAATTGAGCCTCTTAAAATTGAGCCTCTTAAACCTGTGAACTTTCACATATTAATATTTATGAACTCAAATAATAATTTCATTCATCAATGTGCAATTTATGTGGTTGTCACCATCTTCTACTCTCGGAGATTAGTCACTAATCTCAGCTCTTCCGGGAGATTACTCTCAAGAACTTGGTTAGCTCCGGTATTCCACCTTTTCCAACTTTTATATTTGTCAGATCCAACATCCAGCGAAGAGAGAGGACTTTGAGCCGGGGGAACCCATCATGCTATATCACCATTTTAGAACCAGCATATGCATCATTTAATTGGAGGTATAATAACTTCGGCAACTTCTCCAGTATTGGCATGGGGTCTTCATTGAGACGGGTCCGAACCAAGCTCAAGTAAGAAAGATTTGGAGGGAAATTACTGGCACTTGGTAACAATGTCAGCTCACCATGCAGTTTAAGTTGAGTGAGACGGTGCAGAATACCAAGCCCGTCTAGGGGAGCCATGCGTCTGAAACCAAGCCATCTTAAGTTTAGACAGACAAGATTCTCCAGCATGGCCAACGAGGTACAGAGCTTCATTACATCTGAGTCTGCGTCCAGCTCTATGCCTAATTTGCGAAGACTAGTCATCTGTGTTGGGTGCTCGGGCATCCATTGAGCAATCGGGATGTAGGTCAATGTCTGAAGATTCTTCGGAGTGTTTATCTTCAGAGGCGCCATGAAAATGAAATATAACATGTAAAGATGACGCAGACTATCCAATTTCCATATAACACTTGGCACTATAACAAAACAATTTTTTGCTATATCAAGAACCTTAAGGTTTTTAAGCAGACCCAATGAGCTTGGGAGCTTCCGTATATGGTTGTTTCTTAATCCCAAGTACCTCAATCCAATTAGTACGCCAATTGTATCAGGCAATTTTTTCAAGCCAAAATCTTCAAAGTCAAGTACTCTAAGGAGTTCAAAACTCTTCCAATAAGATGGACTACAAGCAATGTTGTCGGCTCCATGGAAGAAAAGAGAGCGAAGACGTTTATTTGAATTTGTCGAGGAAATGAACCTTTCACTGTTGCAGTATATAACACGATGGCGACATTTATCTGATGATTGAGAATTCCCCTCTCTTAAGATCTCAAAACTTATTTCCTCTTTTGCTTTTGTGATAGATAGCTCGCGAAGAAGATCATGTATGTAGCAACTTTTAACTCGATCATTTGTGCTCATCTCCTTTACTTGAACCATGTTTCGATTGATCAGCTCATCTAAATAACTTCTTGCTATCTCCTCCATTGTTTCTTCTCCTCCTACTTCTTCCTGCGGGACCAAGCCTTCTGCAATCCACACTTGTACCAACTTTTCTGCGCGGATAGTAGCATCTTCCTTGAAGAAGCCTAGACACCAGAAGCATGACTTCAGTTGTGGAGGCAAATTGTGGTAACTCAATTCCAAAATTGCTGATACACTACTTCTGCCTCTTCCCAAATGAGAGTTCATTCCTTTTAGAACTTTCTCCCATTCACTCTCGGCCTTTGTCCGTTTCACCAATAGGCCTCCTACCACGGTGATTGCTAATGGTAGACCATTACACTTTTTCAAGATCTTTTTGCCTATATTCTCCAATTCTTGTGGACATTCGCCATCAATGTTGTCAATGAATACCTTCTTCAAGAACAATTGCCAGCTCTTTCTGGGGTCTAAAATTTTCATTTCATGCACGTATCCAGCATACTTTGTAATGTCCCGGCTGCGACTTGTGACCAGCAATCTACTTGCTTTATCTGTTAGGATAAGAAATGGTTTAAGAAGGAATTATCACAAGTAACATATTTTCACAACACAATATTTCTACCAACAAATGATCACTGCACTAATAATTGGCCTTTGTTTGGAAAGTCTTAATATTAGTATAAAGAAGGATAAAGTAGTATTACCTTAAACTAATTAGTTAATGTTAAAAAATGTCCTAGCCTAAAACTGGACACAATTAAAACTTGACTTAGGTAGGAACTTACAATCACCAAACTAGGACTAGTCGTTCACAGTGTTTGCATGGTTTAAAGTAGTCGATTTTTTACTTTTTCTTCTTAAGAAAGGTATTATATAAAATATTTATTTAGGATTTTGCAGTACCAAAAATAATCTTCCATGTCCCACCAAATTTACATTGAAGGGCATGGTTAGATATCACATTTTAGATGGACTAGTACAAATTTGTGTATTATGACAAAATAGACAATATTGGACTCCCTTTTATTTATTTATTTTCTGAAAGGTGATTGAGCCAATGCTGCCCACTTTGTAGGTTCATCTAAATTATTTTTCATAAGCCTATTTAGTCTGCACTTCTAACCATTGTCCAATGCTATCAATATCATACAAAACTTGATTCTACAAAATTTGACTATTTAGAGGTTGTTTGGCTAAGCTAATAAGACTTATAAGCTCTTCCATAGCATTTAAGAATTTTTTTTGGCAAAAATGCTTATAAATTCTCAAAATATATATGTACTTATAACTCCTAAAACTAAGCAATTAAATTTTTCTTAAAATCCTAACTTATTTTTGAACTGCTTATAAGCTCCCTTCTCTTGAACTATAAAATGAACAGGATATCCTTAATACTTGCACATTCCGATCTTACCCAAAGATTTGCATTCAACATGTTACTATTTAGGTTAAAATGTCTAATACATACTAAACCAATAATAATTTTATTGCATTAATATTACTATTATGCATCAGCTAATACAAATATATTCACAACAATAATAGAATCACTTTTAGTACATAATTTTATACGAATATTCATTTGATCTATTACATTTGATATAATACAAATAAATATATCAACTATGATGTAATAATAACCACATAAAATTAAAAACATAAATAAAATTAATATTTCTCAATATATTAATGTTAATATTAGCTTTTTGACTAATATTAATATTTCCACAATATATATATATATATATATATATATATATATATATATATATATACATGTGTATGTTTATGAACATAGTATAGGGGTAAAGTATAAGAATACATATTTATCATATTTATGAAATTAATTAGAACCAAAGTCTTAAATGAAATTACACTAATTTAATTAATTTTATCATACATTTTATATAGATATTAATAGATTTTATATATACTAAATATATATTAAAGAGATGAAAGTTTTATTTCATTTGTAAACACTCATAGACACATATATATACATAAGTATAGTACGATATAACATGAAACATTCAACGCATCCATTGATTAGTAGGAATATGATATAATACATATATATACAGTATGTGATTCATACTACATGGTATAAATAAATTTTCACTAGAGTTTATTAATTGTATAAGTAGAACAAGTACAAACCCCCAATTCTATATAAAAATATATCTTACAAAATAGATAGTCACGTCATATTAATGGTGGCATGTTTTTTTGTCATTTTGCCAACAAAATAGTTTGTTAGTACTCAATTTTTATCGAACTAAAAAACATTTTATAAGTTTTTAGAGCTTATTTTATTCAAACACTAGTTTATTTTAAGATAATATTTAAGAGTTTGTAAATTTCAAAAATATTTTACAAGTTTTCAGAGCTTATAAATTTCTAAAAATAAAATTTGGAAAACACCCTCACCTTTGTTTGTTAAAATATCTTCTTTTTTGCTTTCAAGCTATTTGCTTTGCGGGCCTCGAGCCAGTAATTAATCTAAGAAATCTCGTTGACATTTAACAACAATACTACATATGGTAACAATAAAGCAATTTGTACAATCCTATTAAGATTATTAGCTACGTCTGAGAGATGAGTTGTCTATTTTTTTGGCATCAAATATAATGAAAAATTCTTATCTGGATCTAGTTTGGTTATACTTGACTTGCTTTCTAATAGGTCCTTTTTTTTTTTTCTAATTTTAAAATGAGAACCACTTGCACAATTAATGAAAATCCATTCATCTTGTGATAAATCCGCTAAAATGAATATAAGCTGTAATTTTCCACACAATAGTGATATATATATAAGGGAATATTATGAAAAAAAATGCCTAAAATAATTTTTTATATTTAAAAAGTTTATGATTTTTTTTTTCAATCCGAAAAATTCATTGAACTATATAAATTACTGGTTCAATTAGGCAGTGGGTGGGAAGACAGAATTCGAATTTTCTATTACAAAATAATATTTCATTTTATCAATAAAGGCAATATATATATTAATAATATGATCAATATATACTTAATGAAATGGAAATGATCTGAATGGAGGAAAACGTACCTTCACAGGGAAAGGCACTCGCGAGAGATTCCCAATGTGCGTCTTCCCACACATCATCCAGAACTACGAAATATCGTGTGCCCTGCAGGCGTTGGTGAAGCATGTGTTGGAGGTTTGGCACCTTCAATTTCTCCATAGTCTCCAGTATCTTTAGTTTGTCTTCTGTGGGTTCGAGCAGCTGCAACACCAGCTCCTTGATTATTTCCTTTTGCTTGAATTCACTGGAAACACAAACCCAAGCACGACGGTCAAATCGATCAGCCACGGCGGCGTGGTTGTATACTATCCTGGCAAGAGTTGACTTTCCGATTCCGCCATTCCCAACGATGCTGGCAATGGAAAGGCCTTCTCTCTCTTCCAAAATTGCTTTCTGAAGTAGCAATTCCACGTCTCCCTCCAAGCCCACCACGTGTTTGTCTTTTTGCCAAGGAGACAATCGGCGCCGCCATTCAACATCTTGTAATCTCCTGGAGAAGACCATCATCCCCTCACCAAGATTTTGAATTCCGTATCTCTCGCAGCTTTTGCCAAGGGCTTCGAGCCTAGCCCGGATGCACTCGATCTCTTCCCCGACCCTGCCGAGGTGGTACACATGGTTTGGGAAGTATGCGCACCTTCCGAGCAGCCCTCTGCTCCTTCTTGGGGTGTCAATTTTGAGAATGAATGTCTCGATGACATCGTCGGCATCTTGAGCCACATCTCTGATGTCGGATATCCATTTACGTATGCTCTCGTCGTTGGCTTGCTTTTAGGAAACATTGCATCCTTCGAGCTCATCTTTCAGCCACTTTAATTGTTCCTCAACGCCTTGCAGGAAACCCACCTTCTGGATCACCAATTCGCCCAGCTTTTCCACCGCAAATGAGAACGCTGCCTCCGCCATGTCTCCGGCTTTATTCTCTGTAAGCTATCTCCCTCCTGGATTTCTGGTTGCCTTCTTCTTGGTCGGAGGCACTGGCTTAAATAATAAAGTGAGGCAGCCACTTTCTTTTATTTATGTACATTGTTTCGAAGAAGCAGCAAAAGCCAAACTGGTCTTTCTATTCTACTGAAAAAAAGAAAGAGAAGCTAAACTGGCCTAGCAATCAAATAACACCCCCATTTTTTTTTTTATATTTTTTTTTATGAGTCAACCCCATAGGGAAAAAATTACAATTCATCTCTAAGTCATTTTGTATTGGTTTTGATCTCTAATTTTGAAGTGTACCAATTTTACAGTTTAATTATTTTAATATATATACCAAATATCATGAAAAAATGAATTTTGACTTTTGATATTCGCCTTTTTTGGATTTTTGACAAAAAACATACTCTCTTAACAATATTTGGTAATAAAATCTATCAAAGTTTTCTTGAAAAATTAAAATACCTTCATCCCTATTAAAAAAATATAAAATTGTACTCCATTTGTGGAACTTCCAACCCATTTTCACCAAATACTAGTTGACCACCTAATTTCCAAGTGCCTCATTCTCACATTCATACAAACATTTGTCATTTCAAATGGTTCAATGCCTTAAAGGTTGACTTCAAATTCCCGAGAAAGCTCCAGAATTTCTTTAGAATCCAATTTATATGTGAAAATAATCATAATTTTCATAATTATAAATGCTTCACAATTTTTTTGAAAGTTATGCATTTGTTTTATACATATATAAAAACTATACTATTTATTTTAGTGAATATCGTGTAGACTTATAATCACTTTTTTTTTTTAAATAATTATACATTTCGATATATATACGACCAAATAGTTCTTTTAAAAAGTTATGCAACTATTTTATAAGGACGGGAGTATTTGGCTATGTAATAAAATTTTATTATAATTTTCAACCAAATTATTTTATATTGGAGATATTTGACAAAAGCTCAAAGCTTAAAAGAGGTGGATGTAAATATTTTTTCTTTCTGCAGGTGAAGTTTGCCGACGATGTGATGTAAAGGTGTGGCAACATTGTTTGTGCTAAATCCTTGCTTAAATGAAAAATTGAATTTTTAGGAATTTTTCATATTCTTCAATTTTTAAATGTCTTCTAACCAATTTTTATGGGTTCCAATTCAAATTACAGTAGAATTTTAAATCGCATGACTAAACCAAATTTCCCAGTTGACTAAAGTGACCGAGTAAAGTTTGATAAATGTGAATATTATCAACTTACATGCTATCCCCACTTTTGTTTTTGTTTCCTACCTGTTGTTGCAGATGAGTTGGGGATGCTAGAAAAAGAAAAAAAAAAAAGATAAATGGGGCTAAACAAATGTTTGATAGATAATACGCCGTCTGACTACTTGTATAATACGAAATCGTATACTATTTAACAGCTGTATATTTTAATTGATTGTATTACTTCTATTCATTGTTTGAAGATGCAGCAGAAGCCAACTGGCCTGCCCTTGCAATGAAATATTGTCGAGTCGCCATTGTTTTAAGGAGTCAACCTCATTGAGGAAAATGGATATTTCATCTCATTCTAAACATTTTGGTGCACGTCGCTTATCTTTTGTTTTTTAGTCAAGAAAAAGTAGGGCGTCAGACCCATTCTTGGAGTGGAATTAAAATATAAGGAAAGAATGAGTGGTACTGCAATCTTAATAACTAGTTGTGCCTCTTTTCGGTTCATAATGCTGCACCATATATATATATATATATATAGATAGATAGATAGATAGATAACTTCTCAGGGCGTTGATCTGACCTATAAAGTTGAAGAGCCATGACTTGGAGGAGATGCATTTCATGGAGTAATGCAAGGGCGCCACGGTAACATTCTTTTATTTCATTTCTCATATTCTCCTTTTAGGTGTAGAAAACATTTTGTCCGTTTGTTATGTGACAATGAAAACATGTTTGATTTAATAGAGTAAAATGGTTGACTTTATCATATTTGAAAAATAAAAATGAGATTAATTTATATATTCTATGCTTGAAAAGATATAAAATTATTAAATGAACAAATAAATACTCAATATTTTAATGTAAGAGAGAACATGTGGATCTCGTTATGTATCGGTCAACTTATGTGGAGATTAGAAATTATTTTTTTCTTCTTTTTATTTTTTTGTCTTTACATTTTTTGTTAGGGACAAATTTGGTAAATTATTGCAATATTTATAAAAAAAATTTGTGACATGAGTATTTTGAAGGAGGCTGTTGATCGGAATCACGGTTGGGCGGGTTTTGTCAAATTCAAAATTCATCCTGTCAAAAAAAAATTGGACCACAAACTTGCTCCACCCCGATTTGATTGAGGACCCATCCTGAATCTAAAATTCTATGGGTCCAACCTGTATGGACCAATCAACCTGCCAAAAATTATTTTCTTTTAATATTTCTTGGTCTTGTATAGTCATTTATCTTTTCGTATAGTTATTGAATTTTAACATTCTTGATTAAGTACTGGTGATACAATGTTAATTGATTTTGATTATATTTTTTCAATTACTAAATGTGATAATAGTATTGATTTATAGGAGATGAATATGATACAATTTTATGCCCACTATTTTGAAATATTACATATAGCATGCCTGCGTACAGTTGCTTTAATCTTAATATAGCTAGCTTATTCATAATTCATATTTATATTGAGTACTATATAAATCAATTATAATATTTTCGAATTGAAAATGAATTCTATAAATATTTTTGCAATAATTTTTGAGTTGATCAATAATATTGCACTGTGAACAATCACTCAATTTAAAAATCAGTTAGGTTAAACTAACTAGTAATTATAAAATATATCTTATAATAAAAATAAAAATAATACAGGATGGGTTCGGAACGAGTTCACTAAAACTTGTTACTCGCCCTAAACCCGATCGAGTTTTAAAAATTAAAATCGGTATCTGCCTCAAAACCTGCTTAATCGGATTTAGACCTGCCTCGAATGAGACGAATTCATTATGGGTCTGACTTTAAAACCAACTCATTACCATTCTTAACTTATGAGTATGGATGGCAATGGAAATGCTAAAGAACAAGTTTAACTAAATTCTGGATCAAGATAAAACTGGACTTGCAAACTGCCCCACCCCACCTCAATTTTGGATCCTCACCTCGGACCTGGAACTTGATGGTCCAACATGTTTGACTCGCCAATTTGTGAAAATTCCATTTAGAGCAAGTAATCCTGCAAAATGCTCAATGGTCCAACTGTTTGGGCATATTTTTCCCTATATGAATTCAGATTCCGGCACATTTCCTCCTTAACAATACTGAAATTTTCTCAAAACCAAAACAAAATTTTCATCTGCCTAAAGTCAAGCCGAACAAAGTAATTACTGATTTCCATTACAGGTTGTTGCTTTTTTCTTTTCATTTTTCTTTTTGGGTTCAGTTTTCGGCCCAAAAATAATTAATAAGAAAATGAATTACTGTTTATTTTTGAAAACAAGGGTGAAAAGAGCTCTCGGAAGTTAGGTGCATTCATTATGTGATTCTGATTCTCACAAATCAGAATCAACAATTTCAAAATCTTTTAAGTACTATTAATCACTAATTGATATTCCATAACAACTGCAATTCTGTATTAATCAAAGACAACAAAAAGAAGATCTCAGAATCAAAGGAAACTTCCTTTCAATGCGGATTCAACACACATATATACACACACGAAAAAGAAAGAAGAAAAAAGAAGAAGAGTACAATGCTTAAATTAAGCAATAAAGTATAAAAGCTATTTCCCAACTTGATATGATAAAATCATAATCCAAGAAAAATGGCATAAGAATAATGCCCGAGTTGGAAAAATTCAAACAGGGGCTTACACACTAGAGTTAATCTGTCTCTTATAACTGTTTCTTTGTTAATCAACGGCGGGAGCTCAGCGGAGATGGTGCGCCGGAGGCGGGCGGGGAAGGCACGAGCTCTCATGGCAAAGACTAGGTAGTTTGAGTAGAAACCTAAAAAGCAGATTGTGATTTTGAGTCTTGAGAAGTAGGATTAAAGTCAAGTTTAATTTTATTTTTTAAAATAATATATATATATATATATATATATATGAAGTGGGTTTGAATCGATAAAACTATTCAAGTTTAAAAAATTAAATTCGTTGCTCATTTCAAAACTTGTTTTATCGAGTTTAAATTCGTTCCAAATAAAACGAGTTTATTACGGGTATGAATTTAGTTTAAATCAACTCCAAATTAGACGAGTTACTTACTGTGCGAATTTAAATCCGCCTTGTATCATTTCTACTATTAAGACAGAGCAATTATCTTAAATCCTAATGTTTGGGGGCAAAGGATTCAGATTGACATATTTACCCTTGACTGAATTTGAAAATAAAAGAAAATGTCTTTTCTCCTCCTCTCCTCATAAGCTTCCCCGCGGCACCCATGTTCCATGTTCTTCCCTCTGATTTCACCACCAGCCATATCTTCCAATTAAATCAATACTCAGAATTACAGTTCCTTGTGTAGATGTGGTAGGAGGAAAAAGAAACCACAACAGAAAGAATGATGAAATTGGAAAGAGTGAGTTTAGAGAGAGGAGATGGCACCTGAATTCTCTCATTGCTCTATTTCTTGCAGTCAAAACGTTGAGAAAGAGAATGAGAGAATTTAGATTTACAAAAATGAAATGTGATAAAGTTCGCTAAAAAATATTACATCTCTCAACTTTATGCGTTTAATTTTTGTCAGTTGGCAAGTAATTTGTATATCAGTTGTACAAAATTAAATTTGTAAGATTTATTTAATTTAATCATATAATTTGTACAAAATTAATTTTTAATTTTTATTATGATATAGGTTGTTGGTATGTAATGTAGTAGACAACTCAAAGTAGATAAAAAAATTGCTAGATTATGTTTCTTTTATTTTGATTTTGTAATTGAAAAGATGTTAAGTAAACCTATTTAGTGAGGTGTTTGAGTGCGCACAGATTTTTTGTGAAGGCATGGAGCCACGCCTTCAACACAAATTAAAATTAAAAAAAATACTATGTTGAAGGCGTGACTTTCATTATAATAAATATGAAAAAAAAAAGAAGAAGATATGAACGGAGTCTATACCTTAAAAAAAAATGTGCTCTAGTCCACGCTTTACATAAAATGTTAGACACCTCATTTTTTATGGTAGATATATATAGGTATATATATATATTTTTTGTAATAAATTATTAAGAAAAAAGGTACTTGATGGACGTTTCTCTTATTTGACCACATGACGTGATCAAGGATGAGAATGCAAGTCCCACTGATAAATTAGCTGACCCACCAACAACATACGCAATCAATTTTGGTGAACTGTCTCCCATACTCAGGTAGGTAGGGTCAGAAAATGGATACTGTAAGAATAATTTTTTTTAAATAATAAATAAAAAAATATTTTTTATTATTTAAAGAGAACAAATTTTTAAAACTTAATAATTATATGTATAAAATCTATATTAATTTTAAAAAAATTAGAGTTGAGGAGGGGCGACCGTCGCCCCCCACCCCCAGGCCCCATCTCCACCCTTGCCTATCCTGTTATCTGAAAATGAAAATATAGAAAAAAATATGCAATATTTGATATTATTTTGAGGGAGTATTTTTACTCCTCTAAAATGAATTTTTTTTTTCAAAAATTAAACCAATATTAAAAATCTGAAAGACATCTGTAACACTTCAATTACTACACAACTATATATATAGTATAATTTAACATGAAGAACCTGTGTGCAAGCATAATAATTTTTTTTTCTCTATAACAATTAAATAAATAATAAATTACTTTCCCACTCATAAACTAATTTTTATATACATATACCTGTAGATGACTCATAACAACCATAACAGTTACATACTCATGAACATAAAAGTTTTAAAAGCAACACATAGTACAAATTCCAAAACCTAATATAATAGACTCCAAAATCAAATAAATTAAACCAGCCCAATAGGTCGTCATCCATGTACATTGATCCTCAGAACTTGTAGGAGCTCCAGCCACTCGTTCAGTAAGTCCATAACTTCAAGTATTATCAAACTCACCTACAATGCATGAACTACGTGAGGTAATGCTCAATAAATGAAAATCATGCATGCTGAAGGGATAATCTAACGTAAATGTAATGCATTTTATGAGATCATGATAAGAATGCGAACTCATGCATCAAAATTATTTCATTCAAAATCATTTTCCATCACTAGGCCCTTGGTCCATCTACTATGTACCAAATAGAGCTCTCAATAATATCAATAATCACATGGCTATAAATAGATCGACACAGTATGGGGTCATCTCTTGGGATCACCAGATGTCCACCCCTTGTCTTCCCCTGAGACCCTCCAAAAGTTTTTCCACCAGTAGCGTCGATAAGGGCATAATCAAGTGGTCCACCCTTTCGTGACCACTAGAGGCACACCCTTTGTCAACCTCTATGATCCTCCAAGAAGTAATACTCGCAGCGCCCCAAATATCATATAAATAAGCCACACATGGGCCTCGATACACTAGTAGTGACTAACCAAAATATTTTCTTTCTGAAAATAATGTCATACGTGCCAAAAACCTCAACTATGAGCACGTGTTATGCATGCACGTGTAAATGCTAATGAATGGCATGTCCAATGGCACAATTGATCCTATGTCCCATCATCAAATCAACATATGCACTATAAGGTATGTGTAATACTCACAATAGATCACATTTAATATAAATAATGCATAAAATACTATGTCCATACATTATAGTTGTAAATAAATTTTCACTTACCTTTCACCTTTGATATCCTACTGAACGTTAACAAAATTCTCCTCCCTAACCTTAGATATAAGGCAGCTTGTAAAAGTATAATATATTAATTTTCATTCTTGATCAATGAGTTTCTATATCAAATCTCATAAGGGGTCTTAAATCTTAAATTTAATTAAATAATAATTAAATTTTAAAATTTATACTCACATCAATTAGAATCTTTTAAATATTTTAATTTCTCATCTCGAATTTATTTTAATATTATTTAATTGATGTGTTATAATCCCCTAACAAATCCCTCAATTAAATTAGCTCTTTCATCCAATTAATACAAGATAACAAAATCAAATCTTTATAACAAATTTTGAATTAAAGGTGTATATTAATTATTATCTCACAAGAAGATACCTAGTTAATTTAAATCTAAAATTTTCTTTCAAATTAAAAATAAATGATATAAACATATTTATTTATTCGTACAAAAATTAAAAGAGACTTATTCAAAAAAAAATTCAATTCCTACTGTTGAAATTTATTGGAACACCATCTCTTTTCTTTCTCTCTTCTTTTTTTTTTTTCTTCTCTTTTCCTTTCTTTTGCTGCTGTGAACGTGTGTGAGGTGTTTTAGCCTTGTGTTTATGTGGTGTGTGTTATAATAACTTTAACTACTAAGAAAATATAATATAATATATTATATATATACTTATCCTTAACTAGACACTACTACTATACATATATATGTTATACCACACAATATATTATATATATATATATTTATCCTTAACATAACAGTGTATAAATATATGTATATATATATTATACTACACAATATATTATAATATGTTTACCCTTAACATAACACGTGTATACATATATGTGTATATATATATATATATTTTACTACACACATATACTTATATATATATGTATTTCATATATCTATTTATATATATATATTATATATAATTAATACATAATATTTTGATATTTATTTATAAACCTCCAAATTTGTTTCTAGTAAGAATTTACATCCTCTTAATTAATATGATAATGTCATTATTATAATTATTACTATCACTGTTTTATCCCTATTTAATTTATTTGTATAGTTTATCTTATACCGATAAACACAACGATGCCATATTTCACTTATATATATCATAATCGTATTTGATAGTTGACACATAAATCCTTGTATCTTAGTTCCAACTCAACCAATTAGGTTAAAAAATTTGGAAATTAATATTGGTGACAATTTTAAAAGTTTAATTATTAAAATATCATATAAAATATAATGCATTATGAAATATCAATTAAAATGCAAATGACACATACGCAGCATGAAATGCATGAACTATATTGATTGGGTGAGTAGCGTGAGGCTCAGTTATTATAACATCTTTCTCTTTTCCCGACATAGTTTAAAAAACTCTAATCATCACTATATATATACATATTCCAATCATTATATATATTATTATATATCTTTATATATTCCAATATTGATACCAACAAAAAAGTATATATTTAAATATTTCAATCTTACATTAATATTAATATATATCTTTCAATCATCATTTTAATATTATAATAATAATATATAATAACAAAAAAAATTGATGTCTCATCACTAATCAAATAAAAATTTAAATAAAACGATATTTACAATAAAAAATATTTATTCCCAAAAATAACCAAACATCCTCTCACTTTTCAAATAATTCCCCAATACAATACTAGTGAAAAAAAAAAATTATTCACCTTTGGTTTCAAAAGCTCTGCAAACTAAAAAAGTGTGGTCTCCTCCTTCCCCCTCCCTCCTATTCTTTTTTTTCTCTTTTTTTTTTTTTTTGCGGGTGAAATAATGAAAATGCATAGCTTATTTGGCCTTTTTATCTTGAGTCTTGTTTGGTGTGGTGCATGATAATCATATATTACTCGAAAATATAGGACACTTAACTTGACAGTTATTTGTAACTAAATTATACAAAAATTAAGATTGAGCAATCGATATTATAACACATGATGCAATTTGATTAGAAAGTTGTTCAATTCAGGTTTGTACAAGTTCTATTTTTGACACAACAATATTTTGTTCAAAATCTTTTGCAGTTTAATCATTTGCTATGTTTGATAAAGAGATTTGAGGTTGATGAAGAGAAATTGATTTGTTGAGAGTTCTCTTTTTATTAGAACAAAAACAAGTATAACATTATAATTCTTTCTATATTAATTCAATTTTTTCATAGTAAATTTTATATGATACCATTGCATGTGTACTAAATTACACGTAGAAGTATATTTCTTATAATAATTCACAAAATTATTTTGTTCTTATAAAAAATGGAAGAAATAGTCAAATTGCAAAAGTACTTTTGTCTATATAGGTTTTTTTGGGGCATTTATATAGTTTTATGAGTTAATCTGGCACATAATTATACTGTCTCGAAAAAATAAATGAATTGCTAGCATTTTATTACATTATACGATTGGAACACAACTAATTTACTTGCACAATTAGATTATTTACTTAATTAATCTTGTTAATGTGCATTGATGGACACCAACTAATTCAAGCTCAATTACTTATATGAAGTCCAATATAGAACTTCACCGAATCGAATGGGCCTAAGCTTGCTGAGGCAACAATACCTAGACGCACCCACGCTCTTCTACATACAATCATAGTCCCCTTGAAAATAATTATTAACATTCTTTTTCAATTCTTTTAAAGGTACGTCGCATTCACTTGGTTATTAATTGATTTGTAAATTATTTACCATTCCTCTAGCTTACATACTGACTTAAGTATTTGAGAGTTATCCGCAAGATAATTTTGGGGGCCCTAACCATTTGTTCGTATCACAGGCAGGACCCACATCCAAACAGTTTTCTTAAAAGGACTCCATTCATGTGGAGCTGATTTCAAATGATTCAAGTTCCCCCAAGGTACTTACCACATCAAACTGGCTCCATTTGTGGGAAATCCTGCCTCGATACGAAAAAGCAGACTCAATCAGAGCTAGAGGAATAAGTGTTTAGGACACTCACCAGGAGTGGAGGGTAACATAATGGAGTGGGTCAGCATCCTAGGAGCATATGCCCCAACAACCAAAGGAGTCTCCGCCTCAGTCGCCTTAGGAGCATCCGTCCCAACAGCCCCAAAAGCATTTGTCATGGCCCTATAAGTGTTAGCCAGAAGCATGTGCCCAATGGCTTTAGGAGCTTCCATCCCAACAACCTTGGAGCGTGTGCCCTAGCAGCCCCAAGGGCATCCACTAGAAGATTCTGCTCCAGTGGCCTTAGGAGCATCTATCCTAATGGCCCCAGCAGGGTCCAACCCAATGGCCTCAGAAGTGTCTGCCCCAACGGCCCCAAGATTGTTCGCCAGAAGCATCTGCCCCAACAGCCCCAAGAGTGTCCACTAGAAGCGTCTGCCCCAGTGGCGACATGAGTCTCCACCTCAACGACCCTAGGAGTTACCACCTCAACAACCCTAAGAGTTACCACCTCAGTGACCCCAGGAGTTACCTTAGTAGCCCTAAGAGCGTCCGCCAGAAGCGCTCGTTCTAGCTGCCTCAGGAATGACGTCTTAGATCTTTTAAAATGTTCCCTCCAAATTGTCCAATTTTCATTTATTTCCCTCCTAATGTCCACATAAGCTATCAATTCATCTAGTTTTCTCTCCAAAATGTAGAAATCCCTAATTTTAAAGCTATGTCAGCAATTTCTTCCCATATTAAGCTGCTCTGGCCAAATTTATTTTGAAATTGTCAATTTTTTAAACGTACCAACTTAAAATTGGTACACCCCTAAAATAAAAGACTAAATTCTTAAATAGGCCAATATATGGACCAAATTAATTTTTTTTAAGATTTTCTACTCTCTCAAAAATAATTTTAAGAACATAGAATTCGAGTTTATGTAGTTAGGGAAAGATTGATATTTCAATGTCATAAGTTGAAGAATATGTGAATGTTTTTCTTCATGATCTCCTATAAAGATGATATCATCTACTATACAATACGCATTGCTTTTCTTCTTGTACTTGACAAACATAGTATGATCTGAAATCGAGTGTACCCATATCTTTTTATTGCTTTTATGAATCTATATATGAGGCCCTTGGAGATTGTTTGAGGCCATACAATTATTTTTTAAGTTCACAAACCTTGTTTGCAGTTGTTTGATAGAGAATCTCCATGGAAACCTCTTTCTCTAGTTCTCCATTGAAGAATGCATCCTTCATATCTAGTTGGTATAACCCTAATTAGTTAAATACAAGATGGAAAAAATTATATTTAATACGTACAAGTATATGATAAATTTTGTTAAAAGTTATGATAAAAAAATCGGCATAAAATATAAAATTATTAATATATGGATTTATAGATGTATGGGTAAAAATATGATATATAAAAGAGTTATTTAGAAGCAAAAATATGACTTTTTTTGATATTATTAATAAGGATAAATACAAAAAACCTTCTATTTTAGCGAAATTGCTAAAAAAAAACAATGTTAAAATAGTCATAAAACCCTTTGTGTAATTTTTATTCTACACACTCTCCTTGCCCGTCTTGTAAAATTAATGGTGTTAAATTTTAAATTGAAATTCTCATTTTACCTTTTATACTAAACCACAATGCTTCTCCTTCTCTTCCTCTCATTTTCACCATCGTCATTTTCCTATTTTCCTCTCATTTTCACAAGGTAGGGTTTTACTGTAATAATTTTTGCACTTCTTGAAATTGGCTAACATTCTAGCAAAAAGTGGAGTTTTAGCGTACAATCGTGAGTTTGAACAGACATTCCACTATTTGAACAATAATATTAAGGTATATTCCCATCTTGTTTCACAAACATTTTCATATATTTGACCAAAAGTTTGATTTTTATGAGGAATCTAGTGAGCTTTAAAGACAAATATCAAGGGGATAGTTGTAATTTCAAAATATAGAGTGATTTTTTTTTGTAAATAACTGAAACTTCAAAAGTAATTTTTTTAATTCACCCAAGAAAAAAAAGCCTAAAAAACAATACATTTTTTGCCCTTGATTTTCTACACTTCATAGCACAAATTTTCTACATAAGAATTGCACATGAAATGCGAACAAGAAAATAATACAATATATAATAGTATGGAAGAAAATTGTTGTAAACTACTTTAGAGAAATGAAAAAAAAAATTATTAGAAACATCATATGTTTTTCTCTCGCAGTTTTTTACACATAACGAAAATATATCACATAAAATATGAACATGAAAAAAAATGCAATATTGTTAATGTCTAATTGTTGACATCTATAAAAATTGTCATTATGCACAGTAGACAAGTGTTGCAAGAAGTATTGTAACACTGATGGTATATTAACTATTTTAATTAATTTTATTTAAGTTGTGCAAGTTTCTATTATTCAAGAATTTTCTAAATACTTAATTTAAGTATGCTATGAAATCAGAATGGAGATAAACGTGCTAAAATTATAGATATGCTTGATTTAGTTGGATAAGGAAAGAGAAGATCTTGGAGGATTTTCAAGATAAGGCAACAAACAAGATCATGATCTATTCTTCATATGTAGTAATCATTGTATTGAGTGTCAATGTTGATCCCCCTCTCCTCTATTTCCTATGCTTTCTATACTCTAGAACTATTGGTCTATGTTGGCCCCGCTCCTCTATTTGCTATGCTTTATTTACTATTTGCTGGTCCACTCTTTTTCCTGTTATTATTTTAGTATACAAAGTTGGCCCCATCTGTTCGAATGTTTTGGTTTTGGTACCCTAAATATTTTTAAATTTTTTATTATTATCCTGAACAGTGTTACCATATTTTTATATGCAACTCCCCCATGGTTGCTTTATGAAAAACATCAATTCATTTTTCTGTGATTTATTATGTTGACTGTGAAAATATATTTGATTAGGCTGAACCATGTGTGCTTGCACACACTTGATACTAGATATCAGTGGTTAACTTATTATAAATATAAATTTATACAATGGCTAAGTTGAAGATAATATTCTAATAATGCTTTCTTTATTTGTTTTGTAGATCATAGCTGGTTATAATATTACTGATTATACTACTTTTGACGTATGGGTAGGGGGAGTTATTGAATGGGTCCTTAAGATTAGGTATGTTTGTAGTTGGAGAATGATGTTTCCAAATGTTGAGATTGATAAATTCTTTTATAATGATATTGTGGATATGTATATAAAAGCTGGTGGAAAATCAACTAATATACAGTTTTATAACTATCTGCCTGGGCATAGTTCAAACAATGGGATAAGGGTACTCAGTGGGGACAAGGGTATTATAAAACTAACAACGGAATACATGGGTTTGCCTATAATTCCTTTTTGTATAGAGGACAAGGGGGTCCATTCTTAGCTATAGATACTCAAGGTAATGTGTTAAATGTTGAAGCACCAATGCCTTTAATTTCTTAGGATTATAACTTTATGGGAGGTGATGAGTTTGAAATCAATATAACAATGAACTAGGTAATAAGTGCTCTTATCATGATGAAGTTGTTAGGGGCTTTAAACAATATAAATGAGTTGGGGGGCAGTCAACATAGTGAAGGTATTGAGGAAGCTATTGGAGGCTTTGAACGAAATGGAGTTGAGAAAAGTGTGAGGGGCAATCAACATAATGGAGGTGTTGAGGAAGCTATTGGGGCCAATCAACACAATTAAGGTATTAGTGTGGAGGCAAGTCAACATAATGGAGTTAATGAATGTGTTTAGTAAGGTGTTGAAACTAGTGATTCATCATCTATATCTAAATGTCTTTCTTGGATATTAGAAGATTTAGAGGGTCCACGAGATGATAACATTTTTGCTAACAGGTCCCCCTGGTCATGCAAGGCAAGTGTTCAAAAATTTGAGAGCTTTTTTGAAAGAAAGAAAAAAGAAAAAGCAGAGAGAACAACAAAATAAATAGAATGACATAAATAAATGGACTGAAGAGTGGTTTAGTGATGTTGAAGGGGAAAATGAGTTGCATTCTCTGAGAGGTTCTAAAGATGATGCCCCTGTCCATCTTGCTTGGAATAAGGGCATAAACATGAATGCCTTTGACTTGACTGTAGGAATGAAACTTCCTACAAGACAAGTATTTAGGGAGGTTTAAGGGACTGGGCAGTAAGAAAAGAGTGGGACCTCTAGTTTGAGAAAAATGAAAATCATTAAATTACTGCCTTATGAAAGAATGAGTGTGAGTAGAGACTACATGCTTCTTCTGTCATGAAGTCATCCACATTCCAGGTCAAGTCAATAAAAGGAAGACATACTTGTGTACACAAAATAGAAAATAATCAAGCAAACTACAAATACATAGGCAGGAGAATAGAAAACATTATAATAGATAAACCTCTTGAGGTTTTGGAGTCATTGAAGAACAAAATAAGAAGAGATTTGTAGGTTGGTTAGCATGCATAAGGCGTATAGAGCTAAAAAGTTTGATCTAGAATAGTTGAGAGTAAACATAAAAGAACAATATAATAGACTTTATGATTACTGTACAATAATGGTGAAGAACAATCCTACAAGTACTTTGGTACTAAAGGTGAATAGAGAACTAAATCCACATGTACTGTAGAGGATGTACTTCTGTTTGAGTGGTATGAGAAAAGGCTTTTTGGAAGGTTGTAGACCATTCATAGGATTGGATGGATGTTTTCTGAAAGTGCTGTACAGAGGATAGTTACTGTCAGCTATAGGTAGAGATGGGAATGATAATATGTACTCAATTGCAATGGATTATGTTGAAATAGAAAAGCAAGACAGTTGTGAGTGTTTTTTGAACATGTTGCTTAGGGATCTTGGTTTACATGATGAGACGGGCTAGACATTTATTTCTAATAGACAAAAGAGATTGATAGAATTAGTTGATAGACTAGCTCCACATGCAGAACATATGTTTTGTTTGAGGCATATGTACAACAACTTCAAAGGCAAATTCAAGGGGCAGGAATTGAAAAAATTGTTTTGGAAAACTGCTTCTACATATAATGTGAAACAACATCTAAGGGTAATGAAGGAGATCGAGAGAATATCTCCTAAAAGAGGGAATGATCAAACTACATATGAATTGGCTCAACAATGTACCTTCACACCATTGGACTAAATGTTTCTTTCCAACTAGAAGCAAATATGATGTAGTTGTTAACAATATTATGAGTCTTTCAACAACTATATACTGGATTCCTAGGAATTGCCCATCATTAATATGTTTGAGTGCATTAGGAGAAAATGTATGACTAGAATCCAAGTGAAGAGGGCTGGGATATGAAAGGTTTGTCCTAACATTATGAGGAAAATAGAGAAGCAAAGCTTTGAAAATAGACATTGGTTTCCTAGTTAGGCTGGGGAGGACAAGTTTGAGGTGTCACATTTTTTGGAGAATCATATAGTATTCCTCAATGATAGGCACTACAGTTGTAGAATGTTCCAACTATATAGTTATCCTTGTTTTCATGTACTCGCTGCTATAAGTTATCACATAATGAATGTGGAGAACTATGTTCATGGTTTCTTCAAGAAAGATATGTACATTAGAATTTACAACCACATGGTCAGTCCAGTTCCTAGAATGCATGATTTTGAGGAATCTGGGCTAGGACCAGTAAACCCTCTAGATCTAAGGGTGAGTTGGTGAAGGTTTGAGAAGATGAGAAGAAGGGATGCCAATGACAGAATGGATCAAGGTGCTGTTTCAAGAAGAGGGCTAACACATATATGTGTTTTATGTCTAACGTAAGGGCACAACAAAAGGAGTTGTAGCAATCCATCTGATCCAAATTCTAAATACTACAAGGTAAAATTCATATTATTGTCACTTTCTCTTTTATTTCTTTAATTCTTTACAAGGTGTTTGCAAAATAATATTTTGGTCTTGTTTAGGGTGATACTGCAGTGGGAAGACTGATAAGTTAGTTTTATACTAACAATTCATATGGTTTTTAATCAACATTTGGTTTGTTTTCAAGTGTTTATATTATTATTTTTTTCATTTAGTTTGAAATCTTTTAGGTTATAGCAAAATGAGAAGAAAATGGAAAGAAACAAAAACTTGGTTGAAATTTTGAAGAACCTATGTTGTAGCGCTCTTGATGGCAGTGTCTGTATTTCAATCATAACTCTTCGATCCAATATCATATTGACTTGATTTTTAATCCATTGGAAATAATCTACAAATTTTATGTTTTATCACAAAATTCAATTCTTTCGATTTCAATGAGAAAAACTAAGTTCAAGAGTCAGCACTGGGCTGAAACTTTCTAGTATGGTACATCTAGGTATTTTAGGCATAACTCTCTCCATAGTTGTCATATTTAGTTAACTCAAGATTCTATGGAAATCCAAGACATAGAGCTACAATTTATTAGAGACATAGATAGTTAATTCAAAGTAGAAAGAATTCAAAAATAGCTTGCAAAAAGGATGATCCTACATGACCCTCAGCGCAAAGTTCTGAAACAGAATATATGGCAAAGTTCTGAAATAGAATATATTAGGCGCCGTTCTTCTACACCTAGGCGCCGTTCTTCTGCACCTAGGCGCCATCTGAAGCTACCAAAAATAGAATACAAGGTGCCTAGTGCCATTTTTCTATTCCTAGGCACCGTCTACTGAAAATAGAATACATGGTGCCTAGGTGTCGTTATTCCGCTCCTAAGCGCTGCCCTACTAACCAAAAAGATGTTGATGCATTTTTTTGTTTTGCGATAAGTGGCAATAGATCATAATTTTTGACTTTTTTATGAGATATATACATTATACGCCTATACATCATTACCCACGTGATGCTCTAGTGGGATACACTAAATTGGTGGAGAGAAAAAATGGAAAAAAAGCCCAAAAAAATGGGAAGGATATCAAGATTTTTTTGGAGACTTTTGAGAGATGAATCATTGGAATGAGTTAAAAGGAGAAGATAGGTATCAACCAAGGAATTCTAGGAGGGGATATTTTTGAATAAAAGAAGCTATTCTTGGAGACAATGAGAGCTTCAACCATTCTTCTCAATTCACAAATTGGTGAACAATTTTCATGCTCTTTCATATGTATATTTTGAAGATGTATTCATCCATGATAAACTAAACTTTTTTTAGAGGATGATGTAATCTTTTTTGATCATATGTTTTGAATTCAAATCATTATTAGTTCAAGTTATTCATCTTATTTGTGTTATCTTGTTTAGTATTGCATCTTGATTATTTGGCCGTTAATTGAGATTGTTTAATGTATGAGATTTGATACTCGAGAGAGGGAAGATTATACATGACTATAAGGATAACACAACCTAGGAATCATAGAGTTGAGAAGCTTATGAAACCTTTGAAGTTTTGAAGAAGAATTCATTGAACTTTTGTAGAGTTTTATTCTTGAATTTTTATAGAGATATTGAAATTCATGTTAGAACTCATAGCCAATTCGGCACTCGAGAGAGGGAATTGATGAGCTTAGGAATTCTTAACTTACATGTGTTGTTGACTTGAACTGATATGTTTTGGAAGGAATAGCATAGGTGATAATTAGGTGAGTTATTCCTCTAGAATTTCTTACTTATAAGGTATTTGTTGTATCCTCTAGCACTTCATTTATGGAAACCAAAGGTGAGACAAAGGCATCATTGGAGGATTTGTTGAGCACTTTCATTGGCAAAACAAGAGCCCAATTAAATAAGAATAAAGCAAAGATAGACAATATTAAGACTCGCTATCATTTGTTTAGATATTGCTTTAATTTAATTGTATTTTCACTTTTGTGAATAACCCATGTGCTCTCATGTCTTTTTTTTTTGTAGATGGATATCTCCTGGGTAATAGGTGTGGATGTCCCATGGACTCTAAGGGCATCATCTATTTGAAAGAGGAATTTTCTATTTCCCCCATCTTATGTCTTTTATTTCTTTAAACATTAAGGATAATATTAATTTTAAAGTTAGGGGATAGATTCGTATTTTGTGTGTTTGAGTTGTGTATGTGAAAAATTCAGCCAATTTTTTTTTGTTGAAACTTTGAGTGTGAATTACCAATGTTGTGTGATGAGAGTCCAATGGCAAGCATGCTTTGTTGAAAAACTTAGTTGAGTTTATGTTTTGTGATTGAATGAATAACTTGATTACCGATTGCCTATGATGATACCTAATTGATATTATATAGAGTTTAGAGGAAAGAAAGATTGCTAGTCTTTTGACACGATGATTCTTGTGTGTATTTGATCCTTATCATGAATGATGATTTTTCATTGTGCACGTTGTATCGAAATCTTATAAATTATGTGCTTCTTGGTTTAGATTTTATTTTTAATGAGTTATATTGGTTATTTTATGGTGTTGTAGAACTTGCTTGATTACTATTTGAGACGAAATCCTAGATAACTAGCAAAATTGGAAATGATTTAGGTAATTATGATTCGTTTGTGCCTTTCAAGCCTACCATGATTACTTTGTTATTCCCTAGTTACCCATTTAAACATTTTTTTCAAAGAATGGCATGTACAATGCATATGAATGACCACCATTCAACTTGAAGCTCACTATACATACCCTTTACAGCCCGAAAAACCAATGATTGTCCCTAATAGAGCTTAAGGTGTGACATTTTGTGCATAATCTTATCAAGGGATCATATGGAGATAAGTGCATTGATGAATGTATTTAGGGGTATGCGCAAGGAAAATATGCAAAAAAATAGATCATAACTCATGTTGATGAAAAGAAACAAGTTTGGGGGTTGTCAAAGCGAAATAACAAGAAATGAAATCTTGGGATTCAAAAACAAAATAAGGAAAAAAAAGAAAAGAAGAAAAAAATTGAAAAAAAAAAGTTGTTGAAAAAGAAAGAAAAGAAAAGCATGAATCCCAAAAGAAAAAAAAAGAAAGAAAATTGGGAAAGAGAAAAGAAAGGAGGAGAGTATGAAATGCTTTATGCTCTCTTAAGTTGTTTATCCCTATCTTTTTTTGTAAGCCAATAACTAGGTCTTACGTTACAAGCTTATTGAAGTCCTTTTGATCCAAGTTTGAAAGTGTCTATATTAGTGCAAAATTTGTATGAAAAGTAAGCCTATGAAATACCCAGAACTCTTTTGCTTAGATCATGAGAGTCATTAGTTTTGAAATTCATACCTAAAATGCATGCATAAAACTTGAGCTTGACATTCACACACACACGTTTTGAATTCATGACTAGATTGATGAAGCACAAGTTTTGTAGTGTCATTCGACTAGCTTTGTAACTAACCTTTGGATGCATGTGCAATAAAGATTGATGAGCCATTTGAATTGGTTAATCAATCTTAGTAATTCATGATCAAAGTATGAGTCTATAATTGTTTGATTATGAGTTTTTCTCAAGTACGAGCAAATCTTCAAGTTTGGGGGTATTTGATAAGTTGATTTTATACTAATAATTCATATGTCTTTTGATCAACATTTGGTTTGTTTTCAAGTGTTTATATTAATTTATGTATTTATTTTGAAATCTTGTAGGTAATGGCAAAATGAGAAAAAAATGAAAAGAAACAAAAACTTGATTGAAATTTTGAAGAACCCGCATTGTCGTGCTCCTGATGGTAGTATTTGTATTTCAATCATAACTATTTGCTTCAATATCATATTGAATTGATTATTAATCTATTTGAAATACAAGAGATAGATCTACAACTTTTATGTTTAATATAAAATCCAATTCTTTCAATCTTAATGAGAAAAATCGAGTTCAAGAGTCAGCATTGGGCTGAAACTTTTTGGTATGACACATTTTGGTATTTTAGGTACAACTATCTCCACAAATGTCATATTTAGTTAATTCAAGCTTCTATGAAAATAAAAGACACAGAGTTACAATTCATTAGAAGACACAAAAAGCAATTCAGACTAGAAAGAGCTCAAAAATAGCTTGGAAGAAGGATGATCCTACGTGAGCTTGAGCGTGAAGTGCCGAAATAGAATATATGGCGCTTAGGTGCAGTTCTTCCACGCTTAGGTGCTATATGAAGGTAGAAAAAATAGAACACAGGGTGCCTAGGCGTTGTTCTTCCATGTCTAGGTACTGTCTGAAGTGCTAAAAATAGAATACATAGTGCCTAGGTGCCGTTATTCCACGCCTAAGTGCTGCCCTGCAAACCAAAAAGATGATGATGCATTTTTTTGTGACATATGGAAATGGATCATGAATTTTGGCATTTTTATAAGATATACACATTAGATACACCTATACATCATTACCCATATAATGCTCTAGTGGGATACACTAAATTGGTGGAGAGAAAAATAGGGAAAAGCGAAAAAAAGGGGAAGGATTTCAGGATTTTTTTGGAAACTTTTGAGAGATGAATCATTGGAATGAGTTAAAAGGAGAAGATTAGTATCAACAAAGGCAATTTGTGAGGGAAGATTCTTGGAGAAAATGAGCCATTCTTGAAGACAAGGAAGCCATTTTTAGTGACAAGAAGAGCTTCAACCATTCATCTCCCTTCACAAATTGGTGAACAATTTACACGCTCTTTCTTATGTATTTCTTGAAATTGTATTCATCTATGATAAAATAAACTTTTGTTTCTAAAGGATGATGTAACCTTATTTGATCCTATGTTTTGAATTCCAATCAATATTGGTTCAAGTTATTCATCTTGTTTGTGTTATCTTGTTTAGTATTGCATCTTGATTATTTAGCTGTTAATTGAGATTGTTTGATGTATGAGATTCGATACTCGAGAGAGGGAAGATTATACATGATCATAATGATAACACAACCTAGGAATCATAGAGTTGAGAAGCTTATGAATCCTTTGAAGTTTTAAAGAATAATTCATTGAACTTTTGTAGAGTTTTATTCTTAAATTTTTATAGAGATATTGAAATTCATGTTAGAACTCATAGTCAATTCGGCACTCGAGAGAGGGAATTGATAAGTTTAGGAATTCTTAATTTATATATGTTGTTGACTTGAATTGGTATCTTTTGGAAGGAAGAACATAGGTGATAATTAGGTGAGTAATTCCTCTAGAATTTCTTACTTATAAGGTGATTGTTGTATTGCTTCTAAGAACTCCACTCTTGCTTTTGCATTTTTTATCTTACTCTACTTTGTTTACTAATCATCACTCGATTTTCTAGATAAAATTGGGACTATTTGAACTACAGTACTTGATGTAATTTTTTATTACAATCTTTATGGATACTCAACTCAATTCACCATTGTATTAAAACTTGATACCGTCCACTTGCGTTTTGCGAAATATCTTCACAAACAAAGATAAACTAAAGGTGAAGAACAAACTTAAGTTCCTCCACCAACTGTAGAGCAAGTAACTATTGCAGGGGAAGTGCCAACTTCATCTTAAAATGAACCTGGACTGACTTCAACTGTAGTGGAAAATGAGTATGCTTTAGATCTAATGACCTCATTTAAGTTAAATAAGGATATTATTGTTTTAGTTAATGAGGTATGATTTTAGATTATTAACATGTTTTTATTTTAAACATTTGTATGTGTTCTTTCTAACTTAAATGAGGATACTACTGGTTTACTTGATTCTAAATGTCATCTCAATCTTCACAAACAACAACTATTGCTTCAAGTGAGGGTCAACAAACAATACATGTTCAAATCCCAACACAGACTTCCTCATGTCATAAGTCTCCAAGGTCAAGGAAACAACAATTTTCTATGCAAAGAAAGCTCCTCTTCAAGTTCCTCCAGGGCCTCAAAAGAGAAAACAAACACCTCATGTAATTTCAACTTATGGTTTTAAGTGATCGTGTTGCGCATATTCTCACACTTCCACATTATTCCATGTATCAAGTTCTACCACTTCTATTGCCAGGTCACAATCTGCCATATCAAATACAAGATCACAATCTGCCAGTTCAATGCCAATACATAAATAATGGAAATGAACATATTTTACCTCTTCTATGTAATTTTTATGATAACATGGTGATGGATGAATCTTTTGTTAGGGATGAATATTTTTGTATGATGGATGTATGGGTTGGATATTTCTGATGGTTAGAAATAGGTTATTTTGAATGGTGATTTTTATCATTTTGTAAGGTGATGAGTACAATTTCACATGATGAAGTTATGAAGTTATTTTTGCTATTGGCGATATATTTGAGCATTTTTATACTCAATAAAGGATGTGTTTTTACATTCATATGTATTGATATGTTACATGTCACAAATATGCATTTACAAAAGGGATCAAATAAGTTTGTAATTTGACATGAGTAAGTAACATGGAGGCAAAACAAGGTTGCATTCATAAACATTAATAATTTAGTACATTTCAAATATGTAAATGCTACTTTATTCTATTTTATTATTACAATAATTAACAAAATAAAAACAGCAACACTAATGGCCTTGATCATTCATTGAATTTTCTCTAATTTCTCAATTGTTTATGTCAATCCCTTATAATTGGTAAGCAACTCTGCAATACTTCCTTCCACTCCAACTCCATATAAGTTCACTTCTTCTCCCACTTTAGGCATTTGCAGTGAATTTCCATAATTTTTTCAGGACACACTAATGGTTCCAACCAAGCAAAAACATTGCACTGATTTGTTCAACAATTTCAAAATAATTTACCCTTTATTTCCTTGGTTGATGTAATACATAAGCCTCACACTACTCACTTGGCCAATATAATTCATGTATTACATGCTACTTATATGCTAATTTTCATTAACATTTACATGGCATCTTATATAGCATTCTTAATTGTTAGCCTCTAATGTTATCACATGATGTTAGTGGTTGAGATCTTATAATCTAATTAAATAATTCTAAATTTAGATAAGAAAAACAATAGATTGGTCAATATATTGGATATTCATAGGTTATATGTTACAATTTTGGAAGTGTTAAAGGTGTTACTAGTAAACTAATATGATTTGATTTAATTAGTTCAAGGTGCTTTAAAAGTATACATCTATAAATTAACATACTTGGGATATTGGACATGATATAATGTGATTTAAGTGTCATATTAAAAGGTCCATATGTATATATGATTTTAGAAATGCAAACTAGACAATCATTTAAGAATCGGATGTCAATCGAATGAACGACTAGAAAATTAGGGTAGAATTTGTTATCTGATCGTATGAAAATTAAAATAGGTTGTAAATAGATAAATAAATATTGAGAAACAAAAGATTATTATAATATCATATTTAAACCACCACTTGACACCTCAATCTTTGCCAGCTCAAGCTACAACCTTAAGCTTTCTTTATTTCTATCATTGAACCACCATCAAAAACTATTATCTAAGCTATGTCACCTTTCAAACCTCCATATTGAATTTTATAAGTTTCTCTCAAGTGATTCCAAGTAAAGAAAAGAGTGAAGGAACCAAAGAGAAGTAAGAAAGAGCAAGTAGAAGCTTAAAATTGTGCATATGTGAGCTTAACTCATGTTTTTTATTTTAGTTCTTGGATTGTTTGAGGGTTTATGATTTTTAAAGCTTCTATTATTATTTATAATTATGTTAGGATGTTATTTATGGTCTTATAATTCACAAAAGAAGGATTTTTAGTTGCAAAATCTTAATAAAAATCACGAGGGACAGAAACTGTATACTTGCTGATTTTTATCATTAAAGCTTTATATATGTATAATAACTTGATTAACACCTATATATTTCATCATATATGTGTTTATATATGCGTTTAGGTGATGTATGTAAGTTTGGAGAGGTTAAAAATTGAAATATGGTTTGATATTTGAAGAGACACTCAAAACTGTTATGATATAACTTACAGTTTTTGTGTTGTGATAAGGGGTCTAATTTTGCTGAGGTAAATCAATGTGTTTTTGGCAATTCTATAATGTAGTTACATTTCTCTACATGTTATCTAAGTGTGATAAAAATTTGGGAGTTATTGGATATGCTTAAGGATGTCAAAATTATCAGGTAACTAAATTGGACAATAAGAAAATATGAATATGTGAATCTGTTCCATTTGATAACTTAGCATGTTTCAACCTAAACATATTGATATTGAGTTCAAACAATTAGGTACGTGCTATTAGAGATATAATACTTCAATTATATAATGTTTACATGTAACTAAGATGAGAAATTAAGGTTTTTGAGAGACTATATTTGGTTCTAGTTTGTAAAAGCTTGATTGTTACCTAAATAGTTTGGTGTTTAAGGTCATAGTATATCACAACCTCCCAAAAATATGTATACACATATATATATAAACAACCCATGCAACATAAGTTGTGCATGTATGTGTTTGTATAACTTTTTTGTTCCTTTTTCTAGCTAGTTAGTATGACAAAACACTGATAACAATAAAGTGCTCTCACATCCTGTAATATTGTATATACATAGATAGTTATTTGAACAATAACAAGGTTTATCAAAATTATTACAAACTCAAACTCATTTACAATGGAGTTTTGAAAGTGATATTCAAGATAAAGTCACTAATATACTATAATAGATTGTAAAATCAAAAGCATTGCCTGGAAAATAGCCTAACAGGCCGTCATCTAAGTACATTGATCTTTGAAAGCCTGTAGGAGCTCCAATGACAGCCCAGTAAACCAGAGGTCTCAAGTCTCATTATGCTCACCTACAATGAATGAAGTAAAAATCATGCATGGTAAGAGTATGATATAAAATCTCATGCAACTCATCTCTAAGATATGATGCTATAAATGTGTCAAATTTGAGTACTCATAAATCGAAGAGTTTTTATTCAAAATTACTTTATTTTATTGGGCCCTTGGCCCACTTACTAAGCACTGGAAAGAGCTTTGCACAATATCAATAATAAAATGGCTAATATTGGATGATACAGTCGAGTGGACCATTCTCCAATGACCCTCCAGAGGTATACCCCCTGTCTTTTCTTGTGATCATCTAAGAAGTCTCCTACCTACGGCATCAATCATAACAAAGGCACAGTTAAGTAGACCATCCTCTCATGACCACTAGAAGTCTATCTCATGTCTGCCCTACGATCCTTCGGGAAGTCATCCCATTTACGATATTCAAAATATCATATAAGCATGTCTTACATGCCTCGGTGCACTAGTAGTGACCAATAAACATCTTTATTCATAAAAATGATATCGTGTATGCAAGAACCTCAACTATACCCATATGTTGTGCATGCACATGTAAATGCTAATGAATGGTATATTCAATATGAAATATAAGTCATCTTGCTCTCAACATGTTTCAAGAATTATAAAACTCTTAAAGTACATAATATACTTGTCATCCAGTCAAGTTAAATATCATCAACACATTAGGTATAAATACTTCAAGACGTACTATGTTCACGCATTGTAGTTGCAAATGGAACTTTACTTACCTTTCACTTGGTTGGTGGCTTTGTTTAGTGTTCCCCTCCAACCTTATATGTAAAATAACATGTAATATTATCCAACATCAAGAAACATTCCCAATTTGGCCAAGTTGAAAGCACAAAATCTCATACTAAGACCTTAAACACTAAGCTATTTAGGTAATAATCAAGCTTTTACAAACTAAATCCCAATATAGTCCCTTAAATACCTTAATTTCTCATCTTAGATATATGTAAATATCATGTAATTGAAGTATTACAACTATAATATCATGTACCTCATTGTTAGAACTCAATAGCAACATGTTTAGGTTGAAACACGTTAAGTTATCAAATGGGACAAATTCACATTTTCATATTTTCTTGCTGTCCAATTTAATTGCATGATAATTTTGACATCCTTAAGCATATCCAATCACTCCTAAATTTTTACTGCACTTAGATAACATGTAAAACAATGTAACTTTATTATAGAATTGCCTAAAATCACTGATTTACCTCAGAAAAACTAGTCCACTTATCACAACACAAAAATTGTAAGTTCTATCAAGACAGTTTTGAGTGTCTTTAAATATCAAAATATATTTCAATTTATAACCTCTACAAACTTACATACATCATCTAAACTCATATATAAACACATATATGGTGAAATATATAAGTTTTAATCACATTATTATACACACATATAGCTTTAAAGATAAAAATCAGCAAGTATACAGTTTTTTGTCCCTAGTGATTTCTATTGTGATTTTACAACTAAAAATCCTTCTTTTGTGAATTATAAGACCATAAATAACATCCTAACATGATTATAAATAATAATAGAAGCTTTAGAAATTATAAATCCTCAAACAATTCAAGAACTTAAATAAAAAATATGAGTTAAGCTCACCTATGCACAAATTTAAGTTTCTACTTGCTCCTCCCTTGCTTTCCTTAACTTTCTTCACTTTTTTATTTACTTGGAAGCACTTGAGAGCAACTTATGAATTTCAATATAGAGGTTTGGAATGTGAAGTAGCTTAGAAATAATTTTTGGTTGTGGTTCAATGATAGAAATGAAGAAAGGTTGAGATGGTAATTGAGGAGTCAAGTGGTGGTTCAAATCTGATATTATACACAACTTATATAGCTCTAATATGGTGTTTCTCAATATTTATTTATCTATTTACAACCTATTTTAATTTCTGTAGATTGGATAATAAATTCTACCATAATTTCTTAATTGTTCATTCAATCTCTAAACCGATCGACATCCGATTTTTAAATAATTATCTAGTTTGCATTTCTAAAATTATATGCATATATGGACCTTGTAATATGACACTTAAATCATAGTATATCATGTTCAATATTCCAAGTATGTTGATTCATGGATGTATACTCTTAAAACACCTCGATCTAATTGAATCAAATCATATAACCTTACTAGTAACACTTGTAACACTTCTAAAATTATAACATATAACCTATGAATATCCAATATATTGACCAATCTATTCTTTTTCTTATCTAAATGTAGAATTACTTAATTAGTTTATAAGATCTCAATCACTAACATCATATGATAGCATTAGAGGTCTAACAATTAAGAATACTATAAAAAATGCCATGTAGATCTTAATGCAAAATAGCAAATAAGTAGCATGTAATACATGAATCATATTGGACAAATGAGTAGTGTGAGGCTCGTATATTACATAGTATGAGATTTTGTGCTTTTAACTTGTCAAATTGGGAATGGTGCTTGATGTTGGATAATATTACATGCTATTTTTCATCTAAGGTTGGAGAGAAATACTAAACAAATCTAGACTAAGCCACCGATCAAGTGAAATGTAAGTAAATATCTATTTGCAAGTATAATGCGTGAACATAGTACGTTTTGAAATATTTATACCTAATCTATTGATGATATTCAAATTGATTGGATAACAAGTATATTATGTACTTTAAGAGGCTTATGATTCTTGAAACATATTAAAAGCAAGATAACTTACATTTCATATTGAATACACCATTCATTAGCATTTGCATGTGCATGCATGGCATACAGGTTTAGTTGAGGTTGTTGCATGTATGATATGATTTGAGAAATGATTTTCATGAACAAAAATATTTATTTGCCACTACTAGTGCACCAAGGCATGCTTATATGATATTTTAGGTACTGCAAGTGGGATATGTCTCAGTGGATCATAAGGGAAGATAGGGGGTAGACCTTTGATGATCATGAAAGGATGGTCTATTTAACTATGCCTTTATTATGATTAATGCCGCAAGTAGGATACTTCTCGAGTGATCACAAGGAAAGACTGGGGGTGTACCTCTGGGGCTCATGGGATGATGATCCACTCAACTATATTAATCTATTATTGGCCATTTGATTATTGATATTATGCAGAGCTCTTTTTGTTTCATAGTAGATAGGCCAAGGGCCCAATAAAATAAAGGGATTTTAAATAAAAACTCTTTGATTTATGAGTATTCAAATATGACATAGTTATCTTAGAGATGAGTTGCATGAGATTTTATATCATACCCTTGGCATGCATGATTTTACTTATTAGCTCATGTAGTTCATGCATTGTAGGTGAGTATGGTGAGACTTGAGACCTCTGGTTTACTGGACTGGCAGTGGAGCTCCTACAGGCTTTCAAAGATCAATGTACATGAATGATGACCTGTTGAGCTATTTTGTGAGTTGTGCTTTTGATTTTATAGTCTATTGTATTATATTAGTGACTTTATCTTATATATCACTCTTAAAACTCCATTATAAATGAATCTGAGTTTGTAATGATTTTGATAAACCTTGTTATTGTTCATATAACTATTAATGTATATACAGTGTTATAGAATATGAAAACACTTTACTTTTATCATGTCAAACTAACTAGTTGGAAAAAAAATTATACACATGCATACATACACAAATTATGTTGCACAGGTTGTTTCTATATATGTATACATATTTTTGGGTGGTTGTAACAGTTGAACCAACCATCTTAATTGCAGCATTTCTTTAGCAGTAATATTTTGGATTTCTATACCTCAAATCAAGCTTTTTTCTATCTTTGAATTTGATTTCCTAGAAGCAGATGACATTACTCTACAAATAAAACAAAACAAAATATTAACAATTACATTTTGGTGGTAATAATTTAATGAGGTGGAAAAAAGGGTAATTCAAAAATTAAATTCCTACATTGTAGACGGATGATAAGAGAAAGTGAGCAAGTTAATTGGGAGAATTGGAGAAAATGGAAATGAGAACCCAGGAGCTAATTTTTATATAGAATGGTGGGGGTATAAAAGTTCATTCACCTTTCCATAAAATGGCAAAACGTAAAAAAAAAAGCTATTAGATCCTCAATGAGAGCGTGTGTGTCACAAACCCTGTTAACTTAGATGGAATGGGGATTTCGTACATAATAAAATATTATACATGGGTTTTTTTTTGGCAATTTCACTAAAATACAGGGGTTTTTTAGATTTAACTCTCATTAATATCTGAATTGTGTTTATACTTATTTTTAAATTATATAAAAATTATTTTATAAATATTTTTATATTATTTAATTAATTGTTATGATATAACTTAAAGATAAATTTTAATAATAATTAGTATATTCATATATTATTAGAATTTTTATATTTATATGATATTTCGTTAATACTTGTAAATAAATTTTAAATAATTTTTACATTATATTTAAATATAAATATTTATTAAAATAGAGTATTCATCAAGTATTATATGAGTAAGTATAATACGTATACTAAATATTTCATCTCAAAAGCATAGAGTATTGCTCGACGCGTCAGAATGTGTACAGAAAATGGAAGTATTTTTTTAAGTTTTAGTACATATGTATACTATACGAGTATAATAGAAGTTTTAACTAACAGAGGGTATAATGATTAATCTAGATTAGAAGAGGCTAATATTTCGGGGTAGTCAATTCCATTAGAGTGAGTGAACTCTTTTTCTACCAATCGAACTTTAAATATGTTCACAATACCATTTACATTGATCCACTTATATCCTAGCAGATGTTTTCCAATTTGTAGATCAGATATTTCCTAAGTCCCATTATTCTCCAATGCTTGAATTTATTCTAAGATTGTTGTTTTCCATTCTAGTATAATAAATGCTTTATGGATAGAATCATGTGCTTTGTTAAGAATGCTAACAAATGTCACGTAACCAGGCAAAAATCCTTTATATATATACACATATATATATATATATTTATTTATGGGATGAAATAGACCTGACCACGGGTCGGGTCAGAGTTGGACTCGGCCCGTGACCTGTAATCGGCCCTTGGGTCGGTTATGGGTTGGGGAAAGGGTTGGGTTTCCCCAACCCATAGACCCGACAGGTCCAACCCATTTTTTTTTAAAAAAAGGCTATTGGCAACAGTTATTTGATCGTTGCCAACAATTAACAACCCTTCCCCCTCTTTTTTTATTTTTTCCCTATAAAACCCCCAATTCCCTTTATTTTTTTTCACATTTCTACATCCTCAACTCTCAATTCTCTAATTCTCTACTCTAAATTCTCTTAATACTTAATTGCAAATTGTCAATATTATTTGAAGTATTTAATTATTTATTCTTAATTCTTTCTTTAAATCATTTTTCATATTTCATTCCCTTCATCTCCAATTCTATATTTCTAAATTTTCATCAATTATAAAAAATGGTAGGTTCAAGCAACATAGGTAAAGGAAAGATGCTCGCTACTGACGAGCAACTTAGGCTCAACATGGATTATGACGTGGAGTTAAGTGATGAAGAGCAAGCTTATTTATTTACTACTCAAGAAATAATGAGTTGTGCTAATACTCTATTTGCTTCATCTCTCAAATCTTCTATTTTTACCAAATATTTTGATAAAGTGACACTTCTGAATGGAGAGATGTGAGCAAAGTGTAAGTATTTTTGACAATCTTACAAATTTCAATCCGGATGCGATTATGGATCCTTAAAAGGACATGTGGAGAAGAAACATCCAGAGGAATTTAGCATCGACCGTACTCAAACTCAAATGTCATCGTTTGCATCCTCTCGCATAGGTGGAGATAACGATCTTTTCTTATTTAAATATAATGATGTTAGATGTAGAAAAAATTTAGCTAGATTTAATTCTGTTGAATATCTTAGTTTTAGTTTTGTAAATAAATTCTTTCTTAATGAGTCAATTCAAACAACATATAATCCTGCGACTAAAGGTGTTCCACGAAATACATTAACACGTCGTATAAAAAATTATATAATAAAACTAAAAAAAGTAAAAAGAAATATTAAACAATGTAAATAATATTTTTTTTATGTAGTGATATTGGTAGCATGTCATTGGATTGATAATTCTTAAACACTTAAAAAAATATTACTTGTATTTAGAGTTTTTAATGGTTCACATACAGCTACAAATATTTCAAAAACTATATTTTTAAATATTATAAGATTTGACAATATTACAGCTAATAATGCTAGTATTGATGATCTTAAAATTGTATGTCAACCATTAGTTGGTGGCAAATTTTTTCATATTAGATGTATATGTCATGTTTTAAATTTGTGTACAAAATGATTTAAGAGCTTTAGATAATCAACTTAAACCCGTTAGACAAGTATTTTCTCATTTATTAATATATCCATACATTAATAAATAATGATTCAGATTTTGCAAGGTCAATGGTATAAGGCCTAAAAGTTTTTCGCGGGATATTCCATCTTGTTGGAATTCAATATATAGATTATTAGAAAAATCTTTTGTTTATAAAGATTTGTTATGTTAGTTTTTTTTTTTTGAAATATTACAACTCCTTTGCATTTATATCCAAACCACTGGACAATATGTGAAAAAAATTATAATATTTTAAAAATATTTAATAATATTACCTTACAATTATCTAGTATTTATTACCCAATTTTCCATCTAGTATTATTAAATTATTGTAATATTGCATCAGTTTTACATGATAACATTAACTCCAAAAATAATAATTTAGTAAATTGTGTTTTATCAATGCAAAATAAAAAAAAAATATTTTGTTGAAATTTCAGAAATTAATTCAATTGTTGTTGTTTTTTACCTTAAGCTTAAATTAGATGGTTTGCAAGATATATTAATGATTTATATAATGCTTTAAGATATTTTGAAAATGATTATACTCTAAATATAGAAAATATTATATTTAAAGTTAGAACACATTTAAATGAATTTTATAATGAATATAGTTCAAATTATGACTCACAAATTACTCAATTTGAAACATAAAGAACTAATAGTAGTAGTTCTAAGCTTACGGGGGGACAACTTTAATTTAGGGAACGGACAAAATATCCAAAATGATCCTCAAGTTCCAGTCAGAAACTTGAGAATTATTTTAATGTTTCATTTGAGTTTAATGAGACAAATGATGATGGGGAGTTTGACATTTTGTGATGGTGATCACAAAAGGAGTAAATTTACCCAGTTTTGTTCGTGATAGAAAAGGAGATAGTTCCTTCACCCGCCTCAACCGTTGTAGTGGAGCAAGTCTTTAGTGCCGGAAGTAAAATATTGAGTGAGAAATGTTCAACCTTGTTTCCCAAAATTTTAGAAGCACAAGCATATCTTCATGATTGGATCAAGGCCTCTATATGAAGATAAGGTCAGCCGAATTTGAAGGAACATCAAGAGAAGAACATGAATAGAACTACGACTGGAACCATTGGGAGTGATTGAGTCATACCACTCCCTAAGGTAAAAAGGTAAAAAGGTAAGAGAACTATATGGGTTTTGATTCCTCTATACCCTAAGAGGATACGTAGACAACTTAAATTTAAGTTTAAGCCCTTTTTTATTTTTAAATTATCTTTAATTATATAATTTAAATTTAAACTTTAAGACTTCAAGTTGATGCGTCTTTTTTTTTTATTTTTTTAGTTTATTATAATTACAATATTAGATAATTTAATTTTAGTTAACAATATTTTTTTCAAATTTAAGTTTAATTAAGACTTCAAGCCTTTTTTTTTTTGTTTTTAAAAAGTTGTAATTTTGTAGAATTTAATTTTAGTTAAAAAATAACATTTTTTCAAAACATAACTTAAAATTTAAAAAAAGAAAAAAATACTAGGGTCAGAATTGGGCTAGACCCGATGGTTAATCGACCCTAAAACCAAAATTGAACCAAATAGTCCCGACTAATTCTGACTCGCGGTCAGGTCTAAGATGAAAAGTGCAAGACTTCATACCTCTCTGCATGGCAATCGGCAAGTGAAGGCCATCATCAGGCACTTAAATGGAAGCAGATTCAAAGCTTGTATTACCTGGTTATTGGAGTGTTGAGATCTTTGATGAGAACAAAACTGGTCTTGAAACAAACACCATGGAAAGCCTTTTTTTGGTTTTTTTTTTCTAAGAATTTGGTTGGGATTAACCCTTCCTGGATGTAATTTATGTTTGCTACTAAATCCATTAGATCCAAGTTGAAAATCTTCGATGACAAGTTTAATTTACATATCATTTTTGGTAGGAAATTTTGAAAAGATTGTTGACAAAAGAGTCACCTACTTCTTTAGAAACTCTATCTTTTTGGCCTTGATATTGAATTTGTGTTTATAATTTCAGGACATCCTGTTTTATTTGGTGATTATCTTCTTTAAAGGTTTTGATTTCCTTTTTGAGATGTTTGATTTCTTATTGTAAGTTAGAGATGAGATTTTGTTTGATTTTTGGTACATCCTGTTGATGTCTTTGAATTTTGTTTTTGGTTAGGGTAAGGATTTTGAGCTTTCTCTTTTTTTTTAAAAAATCATTTTTTGTAATTTATGAAGATATTTTTCTTTTTCTTCTAGATCTTCAATTTTGTTAATAAATTGGACAGAGAGCATTGAGAATTTCTTGCTACACAGGGAAATGCCAAGAGGACATTCTTCACATGAATCTTGGCTTGATTCAAATCCTTCTTCATCAGAAGACTCAATTTTCTCTTATTGGACTTGATTCAATTATTGTTCAGATGAGGGGATATTATTTTCTTCGTGAAAGAAACTGGGTTCTTCTTCATCAAAGAGATTGAAAAGTGGATTAGTGATTTCTTCTCCAAGCTAAAGTTCTTGGATACATTGTCTTACACTATAAGTTGCTACATAATGCCTACGTTTTTCATAAATATGACAGACACCGAGTTTGTTTGAATGGAAGTTCCTTTATTGAAAAGTTTCTTAAGGATGGATATTTCTTTGATGAGATCTTTTGTAATGATATTTAATATGTTTGAGAAGAGTTTTCGTGTGTTTTTCTGGGATTCCTATTTTTGTAGTATAGCTTTGGAGATTTGTTTTTATGTGATGGCGAATGAATATTTTGGAAACCAAATTGTTTGCACCAGTTTCCCAAATCCTTTCGAGCTGTTAGATTTTATTTCTTCAACTGGAATTTTAGTCGAAGATAATTACACAATTATATCCAACAAGATTATTTGTCCATATGAAAGTGAGGAGATATCTCCATATGTTTCCTTAATCTTATCATGAACCTTGGGCAATCTAGAAAAGAATTTTTCTTTCCAGAAATAACTATTGGCATCATCTCTCTCATATATTTTAGAAAGAAAGATATTTTTGTACCATTTGAAATTTTAAAGCTTTCAACATTTCAAATTTTGTAGAAACTTGGTATTCCTCTCTTGATATATTTGAGGAATTTCGATAAAATGGATCGTGATGATATATAATAATAAGGGGACTACAATAGGTATAAGTTTTCCATTACTATCTTGAATGGCATTCCTTTCTGGATCTCTCTTGATATTTCCAAGGATTTGTTCCTTAGATTCAGGAGAAAGAGAATTGTCCTACCTGGTTGCTAAGGCAAGCTAAATGTCACAGTGTGTCCGCTAGCAATCGATTCTTTTATGAACCTAATTTTTAGAGTGTGTTTTGTGAATATTAATGCTTACTAACACGGGAAAAAATACAGAGAACAATAGGGCGCGCTTTTGAGTTGGTGGTTGAATCCTATAATAAAGTTTTTGCAGCATTTGCATCAAATAGATTGACTCTTTCTTTATAAATATTGGAGACCATGGCTATCTGTTTGCAGAGATTAAGGATTTGGTATTCAGACAATCTATCTAAGTTCCACTCATAGATGGTGTTTCCATTAGAAGATCTACAATTTTGAACTTCTTTTAATTTGCAAATCAGGTGGAGTAGGTCGAGGGTGTTGACTTTTTTAAGGTTTTAAGTTTTGGATAGGATACAGAGAATGATCTTGATCATCTTCTAAAATGATTAAATATTTTTCTAAAGTATTTAGTACCTTCTCTTTTCCAAGATTTTGTAATCTCAATTAGATTTTAGACAAAATAATTTTTAAAGCTTAGTTTGGTTATATGGTCAGGAATTTGAAATCATAATTTTTCTGAAGAAATTTGTAGAGAAAGATTAGGTTGAATAATAGTAGAACTTGATGCTTTGTTTGTAGTTCAGAAGTTTCTTCTATTTTGGAAATATGGTTGAGTTGTTTGCCAATGGAATATAAACTCAAGTTGGCAAAATTATTCTATTTGGCTTGTATAGAAGCAAGGTTTTCAATTTTTATTTCAAAATCAGGCAGGCATTCAATTATTTTACTATTTAAGAAAAGTCATGTTTCTTCAAGGAGAGATCTTTCCCAAGAAATTGCGGACCCATCGATTTTGGTGCATTTTTAGAGACTTTTTGAATAACTTGGAGTTTTTCTTCTCCATATATCTGGAATAAATAATTGAATCATAGGTCACACATTTATACCATTCAGATCGAATCGTATCTCTTTGAACATTTTGAAATTTTCAAAAACCATTTTCGGTTGGAGTGAGAATTTTATCAATGGAGAATTATTTCGTAATAGTAAAGATCTGCGAAGGAGTAGAAACATGAGGGTTTGGTTGGTTTGATTCCTCATAATTGATAAATAGGTTGAGCAAGATTTTGATTAATGTGGATTCTCTGAAAAGTAGATTTAGTATGCTTACAGGCTTCTGATGGGGTTGAAACAAAATGTCTTTTTAAGGATAAAAATTTGGAACTAAGAGTTTTTAAGGAATTTTGGCGAAGAAATCTAATATCAACAGCTACAAAGGGATGTTATATGATTTGGTCAATTTCAGAGTTAACTTGTTAGGTACGAGGATATGACCTGGGAAGTAAATCCCAGGTTAAGGGTGTTACTAACTTTTTTCCATTCAATGGTTTTAGGAACCATCAAATTGGACTTTGTCCTATTTTTCTTCCAAAAAAATGTAACTGAGCATTTTAAGCAAGTAAGAAACCACCAATAGAAAGGAAAAGTAAATTCTTTTCCTCAAAAAAGAAATATCTCACCAAAAAATTGAACAACAAATTTACATGTCTTTCAACAAAAAATCAAGAATTTTCAGAAACTACTTGAACAACAAATCTGTTATGATTTTCCAAATTGCTTTTAGGAAAGAAAAAGATATTGCATTACTCTTCTTTATGAATTAGATTTCAATGAACAACAAATCCCTACCATGGAAAGACCAATGCAAATGAATCAAGAACTCTTCAAATATTGTAAAAAAGAAATACAAAAACTCCTTGTCAAAAGGTCATATGTCTCTCCAAATCTCCTTGGTTGTGCTCAACCTTCTATACTCAGAAAAATATTGAGCTTGAAAGAAGAACCAGAGATTAGTAACTAATTACAAACATTTCAATAAAATACTCAAATAGATTTAGATATCCGATCCCAATAAATTTGATCTTCTTAAGACACTCTGTAATGCACAAATCTTTTCAAAGTTCGATATGAAATCATGATTTTAGAAAATCTAAATTGATGAAAAAGATAAAAACAAAACAACTTCCTTTGGGCCAATTTGAATGGAATGTAATGCCATTCAGCCTAAAAAATGCTCCTTTTGATGATGCGCTTATTTTCATTAAATCCATATATAAACATTGAAAACATCTACAAGTTTTCTTTAATCTTATCAAAAGGAATGGTTTAGTTTTTTCAGCTTCTAAAATCAAGCTTTTCCAAACAAATTATTCTAATACAATGGTCTTTAAGTTTTGGAGGGAAGTTTCTAGACCAAATCCTTGATGAAAATCAATTGCAAAGATTCATAGGATCTTTAAATTATTTTTCTATATTTTATCCTAAACTTCGCCAATTTTGCAAACCTTTATTTGATAGAGTGAAAACTCCTCCACCTCCTTGGCCACAAGTTCACACTAATATTGTCAAACAATTAAAAGTACAAGTCAAATAACTCCTTTGTCTCATCATTTTATCATCCGAGTGCACCAAAAATAGTCTACACAGTCAGAAAATGGTTATGGAAGAAATCATAGTAAATTAATTGAAGAAAAAAAAACTACAGTTCGATATTATTTTGGATTATGGAAAAGCACTGCTCAACAAAATTATCCAACAATTAAAAAAAATCTTTCTATTATATTAAGCATTTCATAATATTAAGATGATTTATTAAATCAAAATTTTCTTTTACGAATAGATTGTAGAGTAGCCAAATATGTTTTAATAAAAGATGTGAAAATTTTAGTTTCAAAGCAAATTTTTGCAAGATGACAAGTTATTTTATGAGTCTTTGATTTGAAAATTTAATATATAAAAGGATCTTAAAACTATATTCTTCTAACCACTGATTTTTTTGCAGAAAAGAAACTAGAATCACCTAAGCCAAAAGTGACTCATTTAGCAAGCAGTTCAAAATCTCTAATTCGAGCACCTCTGTCACTCGACAGTCAACCTGGAAAAATCTCCAAGCCAAAATCCCAAAACAAAAACCAAATTAGCTTTACTAAGATGCCAAACACCTCAAAATTCCAAACCATTGAGGTTCCTTTCACTTCTAAATATGGCCATCAAGATCCTTCACTCAACCATGAACAATGATCCAATTTGCAAATAGATTCACACTACTTGGAAAACCCATTCCAATAGTCCCCTCCAAATTAACCCAAACTTCAAAAAAACTCTTCAAAAATCAAATAGCCCAACTCCCATCTCAAGCACACAAAATATGTTGCAATATTTTGAAAATGATGATTTCTTTTTTGACTGCATCATTGAAGATAGTTGGATCAATGAGCAGACACAAAGTAATGTTATAAACATGGTGAATTATATTTTTTATGACAAATTTTCTTTGGGTCTATGAAGACTTAGACAAGACACAACAATACTATGCAAATATCCTTATTTCAACTAAATCCATTTACATCCAAAATAAACCATCAAAAAGAGCCCCAACCAACTCTAATGAAATTGGTTACCACAAAATCCATATCAATTCCATTATTGCTTACAAGATTGGGGCAATAAAAACCCATATGCCCACAAATACAAATTCCCAGTATATAATATCCCTTAATCTCTTACTAGGATTATGTGGATGCTTGGACCAAATTCCTTTTAAAACAAAATTCAACAAATTCTATGTCCTACTATTTTTTTTCTTAACACCAAACTTGTAAATGATTCCCACAAAATTTCAAATTGGTTTATTCTTGGTGGAAACATTTCGGACCAATACTTGACATGTTACCACCCAATGTGCAAGAACCACATAATTATTTTTTCAAAAATTTGGTCGAACTACCATTTATGGGAAAGCATCACCCAAGTTTACTCAAATTTTATCTTCACTTCAACTTAACTTGGATTTTCAAATTTCAACCCATTTTCAATCCACTACCATTGACACTTAGGGAAGAAATGTCACGCCAAATAGTGAAATGGCAAGATAACAACAAATTTTGAAAAGCCAGCAGTCATTGAATGGTACAAGCAAAATTCAAAATTTTGCAAATTTATAACTACCTTGGGCAAACAAATAAGTTCTGAGCAAGAACAATTTCTTCTAAACAAATAAAATCTGCAAATGATAATGAGGATAATTGTTTTTGAATTTTAGGTCTAATTCTTTGAAAATGTTTCTCATGTAAAATACTCAAAATCAATGTTCAAAATTCCAAAAAAGTAGTGTAAGATGGGATAAATCTTGATTATACACTAGTTTCAAATATATATATATATATATATATATATATAATTATTGTATATTTGTCCCATTTTTTGGGCATATTTTTTAAATGGGGATAGTTTTGTAAATTTACCTTCTTTTCTTGCGAGTGATTTAGATTGAGAAACTAATTTTCTTCCTTCCTAATTTAATTCAATGTGTTTTAACGCTGGACATATTTTTAAACTATCCATTGACCATTAAATCTATGTTGTTATCATTTAGCTATGACTCCGCTCTTTTCACTGTCCTTTCTACATCATTTGCTTTTTGCACTTGTGATGTAGATATTGCACGTATATCATATATATGTGGATTCTTGAAAAGTAGTCTAGCTCCTTGCCTATTAATTAATTATCTTAATTTCCAACTTATTTCTTCTCACCTAAGAAGAGAACATCAGCAACCACGAGTAAACTCTATTTGAGCCCACTTCATATTTTGTGCTCGATCTATTCATCTTACTAAATTCTATTTATCGTGGGTATGTTGAATTACTGAATATTCATAATAGCAATTGTCGTCCAAAATCTATCAAATGATGAAATTGCTTTCACTGAAATGGAGAACTTAATTCGAGTTAAAATTAGTTAGGACTAGTTATCCTATCCCAAAAAAAGGGTGGCTTAGGTTTTATGAGTTATGTATTTATTTATTTATTTGATAAAGTCAGATTTTATGTGTCAGAGGAATTCAATAAAGCAGCCCTTAAGAGTTTTTAGCAACTAACTAGTTGTGCAAATAGTTTGTGGAACATATGATAAAAATTATATATGTACCTCTCACTGACTTTATGTTAGACTATGAGGGCTCTTAGTGTTGTTCTTGACAATAAATGTCATCTTTTCAAAGTTGACGGAGTTTTAAACAAATTTCATAAATTTTCTAACAAAAATTCATGTTAAAAACATATGACCTTTATATTTAATTCACTTATCTTTTGTTGTGTTTTTTTATGCTTGAACAAGGTTAGATAATAATCACGAATAGAATGCTTCATTTCCATAATCCAAATGCTACCTTTATGGTGTTTTTATCACACTTTGATCACAATAGCCCTCCTCTATTTCTTCTACTATTTTTCTTTACATTCTTTTCTTTTCCGCAGACAGTTTGGTGGTTTCCAGTGTATAATAAAAGTGGGAGAGTCGTTTATGATTGGTGAAGAAGTTAGGATTATTAGGGCATTATTATTAATATGTTCTGGAGTGGTCTTTTGCTACAAGAAACAACTCCCACCAAAATTTTAATTTCACACTACTTGGGTCGGGTCAACTCTCATGGACGACCCATTAACCTATTTTATTTTATTTTATATTTTTTACATCTCCCACTAGCACATGAGTGCTGAACCACCATCTATTGTGATTATAACTATACCACTAATTTCATTCAAGTAAATAGATCGTGTGACCAACAAAGATATCAAGTAAGAGCTTAGAACCATACACTTTTAAATATATATATATATATATATATATATATATATATATATATATATATATAGCAACTCAATTCCAAATATATACGAGGATTGACAGTTAACTCGCTATACCCCATATTTTTTTCCTACACCAATCAACTTGTCTCTTATCCTTTAGTTAATATATACAAAAACATATTTGATTCGAGAAATTGCTATGCATTCACAATTATGTACTAACAATTAAGTTAAACATAATTAGTCGACTTGTGAATACAAAATAAGTGTCAGTAAAATTCAACCTCAACTCTACTATAGCAACTTTCTTAGACATGTACCGCATTATTGAATCACCCATGGCTATAAGCATGCTAAAGTAGCAACACTAAAATAAAATTTTAAAAAGTAGTTGAAAGTCCTAAAGGTATAAAATAAGGTTATATAAACATTCGGATCTCACACAATGAGAAAACAAGGACTTATTTCTCATTACCAAATAGTCATATAAGCACACACGGTATGAAAATCACATATTACGATGCGTATCTTCCTACTTGGAAGCACAAGTTTTTCATTCTAAAATAACATATGGTATAGATTTTAGTTCAAGTATGTCTCAACATTTAACTTGAGTTTTCTTATTTTTTGTCCTCTTTAAGCACAATAATTTTAAGAAAACTCACATGTGGCTACTAGACAAATTCAATGAATTGTGGGAAATCCATTTTGATTACAAATTTCAAGTAGCAATCACATCTTGGTAATTTTACCAAGGCGACACGTGTATGACTTTGTTCTCAACAAAATCAGTATTGTCTCATCTCTACACACTACTCAATGTCAGAGGTGATTGCTCGTGTGAGAGAGCTAATATCAACTTGTCAGACATACCTTTAAGTTGAAGACATATCATATAAAAACAACATCTAATCATAAAATATATAATCAAATGTCATAGCAATAATGAGCATAACATCTTAAACATTCATATGTCAATTACAATCACATTCTATGCAAACTGTGATACCCGAGCCTCTTACTACTCACATGGCCAAATATGATTCATGCATTACATGTTAATTTTATATGCTATTTGCATTTCTATTGACATTGCATAATTTATTTTATTTTATACGATATTCTTGAATATTAAACTTAATTCTGAAGCTCTTGCACGATATTAGTTATTGAATTTCTTAATCTAAGTAGTTGATTTTATATTGAAATAAGAAGAAAATGAGGTGGATCAATATTAGATATAGATGGGATATATAGGTTATATTTTTGGAAGTGCTAAAAGTGTTACTAGTAACCTTATACGGTTTAATTTGATTTGATCAAGTTATTTCAAAAGTATATATTTGTAAATTAGCATACTTGGGATATTGGACATGATATAATATGATTTAAGTGTCATATTACAAGGCCCTTATGTGCATATGATTTTAGAAATGCAAACTAGATAATTCTTTAAGAATCGGATGCGAATCGGTTTGGAGATCGAATGAACGGACATAGGAATTACCTATTGGAATGAATGGTGATTAAGATAGGTTGCAACCAAATAAAAATAGATGAGACACACAAGATTAGGGCTGCAAGATAAGGGAGAAAATCAGATTTTCCATTTACTTGCCACCTCATGCTTTCTTATTAAGCTTAAGCTAACACCTCAAACCCTTCACCATTAAGCAACGACCAGACCCTCATTTCAGCCATTTTCATCTTCCAAACACACACCTTAAGGTCTCCAAGTGATCCAAATTGATTCCAAGTTGAAATAAAAGCAAGAAAAACAAAGAAGAAGTGATTACCATCAAGTTAGCCTCAAAATCTGCATAGGTAACACTTATCTACGGTTTTGCCTTTGGTTTTCAAATTATTATGAATGGTTTTATGGTTTATTAAGATTTAAATATCTCTTATAAAAGTGTTAGGAAGTTTTTAGTTAGACTTTGGTGCACAAAGAAAGGGTTTTTGATCACAAACACTTAATAGGAAATACTTGTGGCAGAAACTGTCATCTTACTATTTTCTTGTGTTTTAGGCTTCAAAAGTGTATGGTATGTTGAATAAAACCTATAATTATTACCATTTACATGACCATATATGAGTTAAGAGTATTGGAATGAAGTTTTATCAGTTGGAAATTGAAATAGAGAATGATATTGGAGAAACACTCAAACTGCCAAAATAGCAAAATCTATTTTGGTGTGCTGTGAAGGAAACTGAATTAAGGGAGCTAAATCCATTATTTTTGGTAATAATATGACCTGGTTGTCTCCTTATATATGTTATCTAAGTATGGTTAAAATATTGGAGTGATTGAATATACTTAAGGGGCCAAAACCATTAATGTCATGAAGTGTGCAAAACTGTCACGGTAGGAAACAATCTGTTTCAGTATGTCGTGAAGAGAGCTGAACTTGGGAAGCTATATACGTGATTTTTAGCAATTATATGATATGGTTACATTTATATACATGTTATATAAGTGTGGTAAAAATTTGGGAGTGATTGGATATGCTTAGGGATGTTAAAATTATCATGCAACTAAACTTGACAGCAAGAAAATATGAAAATGTGAATTTGCCACATTTGATCACTTAGCATGTTTCAACCTTGATATGTTGCTATTGAGTGTTAACAATTAGGTACATGATATTAGAGTTATAATACTTCAATTACATGATGTTTGCATGCATTTAGGATGAGAAATTGAGGTATTTGAGGGGCTATATTGGGTTCTAATTTGTGAAAGCTTGATTGTTAGCTTATAGCTTGGTGTTTAAGGTCTAGTATGAGATTTTGTGCTTTCAACTTGCCAAATTGGGAATGGTGCTTGATGTTGGGTAATATTACAGGCTATTTTACATCTAAGGTTGGAGAGGAATACTAAACAAATTTAGACTAAGCCACCAACCAAGTGAAAGGTAAGTAAAGATTCATTTGCAACCACAATGCATAGACATAGTAGATGTGTGAATTATATGTGATATCATAAATCATATGTGCATAGTAGAGGGCTCTCCATTAAGCATACATATATGGGCATTTTCATTAGCACGTGCATGCATCATATACGAGCATTGTGATAAATCTTGCATTGCACGGCATGATTCAGAGAAAGGAAAATGTTTTGCTGACCACTACTAGTGCATCGAAGCATGCATGGATTTGCATGGTTTTATGCATGGATTTACAGGTTCGCGTGCATGGATTTGCATGCGTATGAGTATGCATGGATTTGCATGCTTATATGATTATTGGTCATTGGATTATGACGGTGTACAGAGCTCTTTTTTGGTGCATGAGATAGTAGCGTTGGTCAGGGGCCCAAGAAAGAAATGATTTTGAGAGAAATATTTTGATGCATAAAATTGCATTGTGAGCATAGCATTTTGAGTTGCATGACTTGATATTGTGGATTATTCTTTGACATGCATAATCTTTACTTGTTGAGCGTTAGCTCATATAGTTTATGCATTGTAGGTGGGTACGACGATGCTTGAAGTATCTTTGGCTGGTTGGTCGGCTGTTGGAGCTCCTGCAGGTGTTTGAGGGATTGTGTACATGGATGACGACCTGTTGGGCTATTTTGTTAACTTGTTATATTTTGAGTCTGGTGTATTATGTTTTTAGATTGGTACTATATTTTTCTTTTAAAACTTTACTGTAAATAAGTATGTAAATATTGTGGTCGTTATGGGTGTTGTGTTTTTATATAAATACTGATCCTTCTATTTTAAACAGGGTTGTGTATGTAAAAAGTGATTTAGCTTTTCTTAAAATGTTAAAAAAATAATTAAATAAATAAATATTCCATGCATACACACAGGTTCTATCATGTCAAATTATACAATATATATGGTTGTGTAGGAATGGGGGTGTTACACAAACCAAGAGACCTAAATGACTCATAAAGACATCTCAGGTATTAGCTTAGTAAGAGGAACAACAACCATCATATACATAGACATGTACTTCAAAGTCACCTCTTTGTTCTCAACTATATCTCTTATAAAATTGTACTTTATATCATTGTATTTGGTTTTTCCATTGTATTTGGGGTCTTAAGTGTAATCAATAGCTGGTTGATTATCATAATAAATCATCAGAGCTCCACGCAACTGCTTACTATTCCCAAATGATGTAAAAATTTACCCAACTAAACACTTTTTTTATTCTGCAAAGGCACATGTCATAAATTTCTACTTTCATTGTGGATAGTGATACACAAATTTATTTCTTGCTTATCCAAGAGATAGCACATTTAGCAAGAAAGTATACCCAGAGGTGGACTTATGTTCATCCAAATCACCACCCCAGTCAGGATCTGTGTATCATTTCAAAAATAGGTCTTTTTCTTGATAACAAAGAAAATAATCTGCAGTACCTTTCAGGTATCTTAAAATCCTTTTAACTGCACTCCAGTATAATCTTCCTGGATTGGACTGATACCTGCTAACCAAATCTATGGCATAATAAATATCAGGATGTGTACATAACATAGCATACATCAAACTCCCAACAACACTGTAATATGGTATTTTAGACATCTCTTATTTTTCTTTTGAAGCCTTTGGACATATTTCTCAACTTAAACTTTCGCATTTAGCCATAGAAGTATCAATGAGCTTGCAAATTTCCATTTTGAATCATTCTAGAATCTTTTTAATATATGATTCCTGAGACAATGCAAGTAGTCTTTTATAACAATCTCTGTGAATTTTAACACCTAAAATATAATTTGTCTCACCCATGTCCTTCATCTCGAAGTTGGAAGACAACCATTTTTTAATGTTTTGAACATACTCCTTATCATTCCTAGCTAACAATATACAATCGACTTAAATAGATAGGATTACAAACTTTCTATTGAACCTTTTCACATAAACAAAATGGTCTTCATCTATCATAATGAAGTTATAAGAGATTATCACTTCGTAAAATACCAAATGCCATTGTTTAGAAAACTGCTTAAGGTCATAAACTGATCTATTTAACTTGCAGACTTTATTTTCTTGGCCTTTAATGACAAAATCTATTGGTTGTTCCATATAGATTTCTTCTTCAAGTTCTCCAGGCCATTTGAGGTAATTCTAAATCCAAATTAGCCACTATAGACAATAATAAGCAAACAGAGGTAAATCTTACTACTAGCGAAAATGTTTTTTCATATTTAATACCCTCTAGTTGGGTTTAACCTTTTGCCACTAGTCGAGCTTTATACCTATTAATAGTTCCATCAACTTGCCTCTTAATTTCAAAAACCCATTATTCCCAATAACTTTGCGCCCAAATGGAACATCAACTAGTTTCTAGATATGGTTTGATTCCATTAACTCTATTTCTTCTTCCATTGCTTTCACCCATTTGCCATTTGAAGGACAAGACAAAGCATCATTTATATTTTTTGACTCTTATTCATCTATTGGAGATATAATAAAAGTGTGCCCTTTAATCTCATAATGATATTTGAGCATACCTTTCCTAGTACTCTTTTGAAGTTGAGATTCAGATAGATCATTTTGATGAGAATTGTTCTTATTGGGATCAAGTGAAAATTCATCCTCTTAATTTTCTAATGATCTTTTTGGCATATAGCCACTATCTGAATTAGAAAACTCAAATAAAGGTTCTCTTTCATTTATTTCACCTCTACTAGGAAAATCATTCTCCAAAAATATTGCATTCATGATTCAATCTTAGTAATATTTCTATCACCTTGTTCATTTATGAATAAATAACCTTTAGACTACTCAGAGAATCTAATAAAGATACACTTCTTTCCTCGAGGACCTAACTTTTCAAATTTATTGAAAGAGTCATGAATGTAAGCAGCTAATTCCTAGGGTCTAAAGTTGCTTAGGTTTGGCTTTCTACCAATCCAAAGTTCATATGGTGTAGAAGATACTGATTTTGAAGGCACTATGTTCAAAATATATACTACAGTTAATAAAGCATCTCCCTAAAAGAAAATGGGCAAGTTAGCTTGCCCCATCATGGACCTCGTCGTATCTAATTATGTTATATTTCTTCTCTCAGCAACACTATTCTGCTGAGGTGTGTAAGGAATAGTTAATTGTCTAATTACTCATTTTCCATTACTTAGATAGTTGAATTGATCAGATAGATATTCACGCCCTCAATTAATTCTTAAAGTCTTTATTATTTTATCTATTTGATTCTCCACTTTATTTACATAGTATCTAAAACACTTTCGTGTCTCAGATTTATGAGAATCAAATAGACATGACCAAAATATATGAAATCATCTATTAATGTAATGAAATATGAGGCTTTATGTCTAGCCTTCATACTCATTGGACCATAAATATCTGAATAGATTAATTGCAATGGAAATTCTGCCCTAATGTCCTTTCCAAATAGTTTTCGTGTCATATGTTTATCAAGATAATATTCACAAGTAGGCAAACCGACTTTAGAAAGTAAATCCAATAGTCCTACTTTTATTAGTCGATCTATCGTGCCTTACCTAATGTGACCTAATTTAGCATGTGAAGTATAAACATCCACATTTGCAATACTAGATGAACAAACATTTTACAAAACACAACGATCAACATAATAGTTAAGCATTTGTCTGTCACAATTCAACACCATAAAACTATCACTAAAATGCCCACAAATACATATTACTATAGTAAATACGAACCACGCCACTACTAAAGTTTAAACTAAATCTTAATCATAAAAAAACGACAACAAAAATCAACTTTTGCTGAATCTTTAGTGCATAGAGGACATCATGTCGAAATAGTATTTGGCCACCATGTAACTCTAGTTTGCAAGTGCCAATGCCTTTGACTTCAACTATGACATTATTTTCAACATATATCCATCTCGTACTATATAGGACCAATAAAAATTCACAAATGCTTCATGATCTCTAGTTACATAGTTTATTGCACCTAAGTCTATAATCTACATAGGATAAAATTTATTTAATAAAACAACACTAGAGACATATATAACACTTAAAGAAGTGTTATCAAGTACTAATTTTTTTAGCTTAGGGTACTCACGAGCAAAATGAGTTTGATAGTTGTAGCGCTTCATTTTGCTCTTATCTTTCTTCTTCCCAAAAAAACTTACATTTGTTCTTGTGGTTGGGGTTCAAGTTGTTCTTCTTGGACCCTTCTCTAATAACCTTCTCTTTCTTGCCTTTCTTTAAAGCCCAAAGTCTTTTTAGAATTAGATTCAGATATAAAAGCACTCATTATAGACTTAGCAAGACCAAGCTGCTCATCCTCAAGTTCAACATAGCGAGAAACATCAAAGAAAGTCTCAATGCTATCATTGTGAATTAGATTGACTTTCAGATGCTCCCAATTGTTAGGAAGAGATAGGATTAAAGCTTGAACTACTGCTCATCGGAGAGAATATGACAAACTAACTCAATTCAAGTATCATGTTTAACATAATTCTCAGATACTATTTGATGTTGTGATCAACTTATTTTTTATAAGTGTTAAACTTGATAGTCAACTGTCTTAGATAAGTGATAGTCGTATCTCTATATTTCTTCTTGAGGTACAGATGTCATGAGCAGTAGGATGTTGCTCACATTCATGAATGAGGTCACCAATCATAGAGCTAATCAGAACTACACAAGCAGTGGAATCTTTTTTTTCCACACCTGGTAAGATTCTTGATCCCTTCTTTGCTGAGCAGTGTTGCCCATATCGGGGTCTTACATAATCTGGTTAATGCCTTCTAAAGCATTTTGCTTATCCAGTGCACCAAGTATCATAATTGTCGTCATTTAGTTAGTCACCTTTGTTAAGTTCAACAATGATAGATTTTGATGCCATGGTCTGTATTTTAGAGGTCACTACACATGTTATTGCTCATTAAAAATACACATATAATTTTATACTTAAAATTAATATTTATGATAAATCAACATATGACAGAGTACTAAAAGTTCACTTAGTTCCCAATCATTATCTGTAGTCCAAATATTGCATTATCTTAAATTTAATTCCAAAGTGACAAAATATCAATAAGTTTTAGGTGAGAATCACTTAGATTCTTCCAATCCCACTTAATTGCTTAAGTCATGCTATACAAGAATCCATCTTGTCATATATATGAAGATAAACATGTATTGTCACCAAATAATCTTAAAACTATTGCATCAAAAGATTCATAATACATACTTTGAAGCAAACATATGTACATAATGAGTCATCTTGTTATGGAAAATTAAATTCCTTCTTAACACACAAGCAAGATACGATCTTGGTCAGTCATTCTGAAAGCCTATCCAAGTGACTTTAAGATATAAGGACCAGAATTTATCCTTGAAGGTAATGATTTATTTATCTTAAGTTCAATCTCTTTTATCCATATTGTAATCAACCTTGATCTCAATACATTAAGGGCTATGTTTCCCTCTCGGTCAATTATTTCATCAATAATACTCTACTCATCGGATAGAGAAATTTTAAGTATTCAAAGTTCTACATAATAACTATGTCCACTAAAGTTGTGACCCAAATGAAGAAGCTCTTAGTGTTTTTCATTCATTACAGTAAGATGTTGTGGCAATAAGTGCAATGGATCTTTATGATTCTTATAAGCTTCCCACTTTGTCAAATGCTCTAGAGTCCTTATTTTTGTGGCTTTCCTCAGGAATATGCTAAGTGTATGTTTGATTATTGCCATATATAGAAAATAGAAATAAATATTAGATTGGACACAAAGCTAATCCTAATATTTAAGAATATAATATGGAATTTTTTAAACATTTAAAATTACAAACATGCTTAATTCCATAATTTTCTTATGTAGAAAATGATTTTTCAAGCAAAATGAACGAGCACATTAATTAAAAAGTGTTATAAATTTTCATCTAAGTAGCCAAAATATATTCAGAAAATTTATTCTCTAATACATGATCCTAACTTCTAAAGATCATATATCACTCATTTCTAAGCATTTTCAATCGTATAATATATGGTTAGAAAGCATTTTCAGGAGAATTCTAACTATATAAAGTTTGTTCCATAATTCGAACAAAAAATCATGATAAAAAAACCATGATATCTTATAATAGACAAAACATAAAACCATGAAATTTTAAGGCATGCTTCTATGGTATATAAACATGCTTCCTTTAAAATTTGAAAGTATAATTCAAAGCATACAATGATTTACTATGAAAGAACTTTTAAACACCATACAAACGGGAAACACGGTTTCTTAACATAACTATTCACATAATCATGCCTAAACACATTAAAATTATGGTAGGATATCAACTAAAATATATTTTGATACCATTGATGGAATTTAAAATAAATTTCGTAATTTTTCTAACAAAATTTCTTATTAAAAATATAGGACAATTATAGTTAATTCACTTACTTTTTGTTGTGTTTTTTATGTTTGAACAAGGTCGGAAACCAATCATGAATGCAAAGACTTCACTTCCATAATCCAAATGCTATATTTATGGTGTTTTTATCATACTTTGATCACAATAGCCCTCCTCTCTTTTTTCTACTATTTTTCTTTTGTGTGATGTTCTTTTTTGTAGAGAGTTTGGTTGTTTCTAGTATATAATAAAAGTGGAAGAGTTATTTATGATGAAGAATTTGGTAGTGGTAAGACGTTATTATTAACGTGTTATGAGGTGGTTTTTTGCTATAAGAAACCACTTCCACCAAAATTTCAATTTCAAAGAATTTAGGTCGGGTCAGCCCTCATGGGCGACCTGTTAAATTATTTTATTTTATTTAATATTTCTTACAAAAGTATATGATAATTGATAAAACAAAATTAGAGTACTAAACATTGACTTGTCTACACACAAGCTACTGTATATATTTTTCTATTTGGCATGGGTCAATTAAGAAGTCGGGAGTAAAGTAGAATTTTGATCGACTCTTAAATGTGTGTTTCTTAAAATAGTCAAGGGGAGGAGGTGGGATTTGATTGCAGCATGATAACTATGTTAAGAAAGCCGGGAGTTTTCTCTATTATAACCATTCCACAACCAAATTAGAAATCATGTAACTCAACTTTTAAAAAATTGAGAGTGTTAAAAGTTCAAATTATATTGTATTTCACATATATAAGGATATATTTTTTACATTTGTGCATCATTGTTTAATGGATAAATTTTGGTATTATTTATACAAACTCATTATATATATCCACCCCAAACCAAAAAAATAAAAATGAAAATGGGTTTATTAAAGCCCCTACAAAGTTACCAATTTCTAAATGCGCCTATAAAATCTAGTCACTCTGCAAGTGCACTGATACGAACTGTACTATCCTGCCTAGAGCCTACAAAACCAAACGCGTACGTATACAAGTCCAACACCCCAACATAAAAAACAAACGTTACGTTGCGCTATTTCAAGCCATCAATCGATACTCCCACGCCTCGGAATTTAATTTCCCATCTTCTACAACCTCCGAAGAATCATCAAAAGGTAAAAAGCAAGAGCCCAAATTCTTGAATTTCACATGAACCCCAGTTGGGTTCTCCACAATTCTGAACAATGACAGTGTCAAGAACTCATGCTTGCATGAAAAAACTCGCACCATTATCAAATTTGGTGTACAAGAAAGCAAGATTAGCATTTGGGTCAAGTTTTAGAAGGTGGGTTTCTGTTGAAAGCGGCAGACTCGAAGATTTTGCTGAAGAATTGAGTAAAGGGAAGAGGTTTGCCGCTGTGTGGGGGAATGGAGATTTTGGGAGGCTGGGATTAGGCAATTTGGAGTCCCAGTGGAGGCCTAAGCCTATTTTGCCATCCGCTTTTGATGATCAGGGTTTGAAGGAGATCGCTTGCGGCGGTGCTCACACTCTCTTTCTGACTGGTGAATGCGTAATCTATGCTATTCTATTTCTGATTTATGTTTTTTTGGATTTTTTTGTGATGTCTTGTTTGGTGTTTGTCTGCTGAAAGGTTAATGCTAGTTTAGTGTTTGATTGGACTTGCATAGGATGAAGGATTTATCTTACTGTTTGAATGGATTGTTTACTTGTGTGATCTCCAGGACTGATATCTAGGCATGGTTTTAAGCATGAGGTGCACGTGGAAAAAAGTTGTACCAAATGCTTTCGGATGCTGTGTTTAACCTGCACTTACTGTTGCTTTTTAACTGGAGAAGTTGTTGAGTTATTTTCCTTATTCGGTGGGGCAGTTTTCACTCTCATGCAAAGATACTTGTATTTTAGTTTTTCCATCCTTTGAAGTAGTGGTGAAATTTTGGGAAGTTCACAGACTTAGATGAATTTGAGGGCCATAAACTTGCAGTTCTGTATAAACTGAAGTAAGCTCTTTTTAGGAAAAGAAAGAAAATATTGGTAGGAAAACTCCCTCTCCAGGAAATTATGAATTGCTAGACTGGTTTGGCGATAAAAAAGGCCAGCTTTAATCAATGAATTTCACAGCCAATTCACTTTCCTTATTGCAAATTGTATTTTGCAGAGTAAATGAGTTCAGGCCCTGGTATTCATTTGTCCTTGCTCATATTGACTATAGATGGCTGACCTTGCAAATCTGACTGTGACTTATGGCTCTGCGAAAATGGGGATTTCTGCTGTGTTTATTTTCAGCTTTGTGTACAAGCTTCAATCTTTCATTAACTTAAGTTATTGAAAATTCATGGCTGTGTTTGCTGAGGCTCTAAATTCCTATCTCTTTTGCTTTTGTTTGGTGTGATTGCTCATGATAATAAGGCATCTTTTGAAACATTAAGTACAATTGTGCCTGATGCTTTTGTATCATTGTACTATCACAACCACTTGCTCTGGCTTTTTAACGTAGAAAGTATGCAAGGAAGACTAAAGGTTTTTATTTTCCTTAGTTTCTTCAGCAATATTTCATTCTCTTGGAAAGACAACTTCCAGTTCTGCATACACTAACGTCAAATTTTACTAAGAAAAGAAAAAAAAATGGATATTGTTAAGGATTCTAGCTTCCTAGTGAGTTGCGAAATAGGTTTGCAGGAAAATTTCTTTTCTTACTAGATTTGCTCATTTATCCATATGTATATGTTATGCTTTCTGCAGAGTAAAGGAGGCCAGGCCTTGTCGGTTCATTCATTTGTTCTTGTTCATATTTACTCTAAATGCTGAACTGGGATTCTGCAAGTTACTTTGGCACTACAAATTGAGAATTTATGTGGTCTTTATTTTCAGCTTTAGAATATTAGCTTCAACATTTTATAAACTTTTAGATGTTGAAAACTCTCTGTATTTCCTGAGGCTCATAAATTATCTTGATTTGGCAGAAAATGGAGATGTGTATGCTACTGGACTCAATGACTTCGGACAGCTAGGCATATCAGATTCTCAAAATTATACAACTGTATGATATCCTCAGCATTATCACAATCTTTGACCCTCTTTGTTTTGAAGCTTTATCATTTGATGGTCCAATTACTTTGGGTTCCCTAAGTCTCAATCCCTTTTTGCTTGTCATTGGTTTTGATGCTTTGTAGGGCTTCACAAACAAATTCTTGATTATCCTTTTCTGTTTGATGCAAACGTTTGCAAGCACATGCATCATACTGTGCTTTAATTGTTAGTTGTTTCTTGGAATTAAAATCTGTTGCACTTGAAGATGTTTTGCTGGTAGTGTTATTTATCATTTGCTGATCTGATTGTCTGTTTCTATGAAGATATTTCCCTCTCTCTTGCTCACACCTTTTTCTCAGAAAAAAGGTTAAGTCAACTTCTGGCAATGGTCAATTGTGAAACCATGCATTAGTCCAATACATGCATCGCCACTGACATGCACATGCATTTTTACCAATGTAATGGGATCCCAGGGGATTGCATGTGAGACAGAAGCAGGACAACCAGAGCACCCCTCTTGTTCAATTGGTTGAGTAATTTACAGCATTATGGGAAAGCTGGATGTCTTATCAGGATATCTTCTAAGATTTGCTTTCTTTGGTTGAGAGGAGCCATGTATCCAACTAAACTTGTCAGATTGTACATCAATGATGAGTTTGGTGTAATTCAATTCCTTTTGGGCTGACACCTGAGCAAATTACCATTATTACTATTTCAGAAAACTTGACGCTAATTGCAGACCACAAAGAAGCAATGCACATCATCCTAAAAACTTCCTTGAGCAACAATGATAGAGGGGATGGAATTCTAACAAGGAAACATCTAAGTTCGTGGAGAACCAAGAGTTATAGAAACAAAAGGAGATGCTACTAAGTTCATGAATCGATATAAGAAGTTTTATTTATTGACCTATTCATGCTTAAAATACCTCAGTGTCAGATAAGAGGAAAAAAAAACCTCTATGTTGTGCTACTTTATGTTGAAAATGCTTACATTTGTCAAAACTTTCGACAGTTACATTTTAATATTAATTTAGGATCTGCATTCAACTATGATGTACTATCTCTAGCTCTACTATTTGACGAAGATGAGGTGTCAGGTCTAAGGATATCTAAAGGAGCTTTACAAAGGAGGGTTTTCATATGGAAGGTTTTGCTAGTGAGAGACATGGAATGAAGCAAAGGCGTGTCATTAATCGTAGAAGACAAATCCAAAAACAATAATAACTAGAAAAAAATTGATTGCTGCTGCGTCCTACTCAAGGATTCAACTTGTTCCAATAAAGTTGAAGTTATAGAATTTACTAAATTGAATATTAAAAGCAGAGGACAAGGAAGAAGTTATAATTTCCATCTGGGACCATTTACTTGAAGGGATAATGCCACAAATGCCCTACAACGTCTATAGCGCATTACTGCTTCTGGAAGGTTGTGAATCTACATGAGTAAAAGGTCCGACAGTCACATCTCCATTTGTAGGAAAGAATGATATACGAGACAATTCATTGTGTTTTTTTCATGATTGTGTTCAGTCTTATGTTCTTGGTCTTGTGTCTTTTCCTAGATCATATACGATTTAACATATTCTCTCTTGTGGTGATTTTTTTTTTTTTCCTCTGAAGTAAAGTGTAAACCATTGTATAGGTAAATTGGAGGTGGAAGACAAATAAATTGGAAATTCTTCTTATTATAATAGTTGATTGCTCATATTTTTTTAATCTCAAGTATGTTAGCATAAAAATCTCTCTGCTTTTGTTTGCTGTTGACATATTTCTGATTTTATTTTTCATACTGATTTAATGTTCTGATTAGTGGAAGAACTTACTGTCTTGTTTTAGAGTAGGCGCTGCACACCATATATATTGAGTTCATTTGGCAATAATTATTGCAGGAGCCTCTCAGGGTTTCTAGTATTCCTAAAAGGATTATTAAAATTTCAGCTGGTTACCATCATTCAGCTGCTATTACAGGTTTGGTATTAAGAACCATGTATCCTCTTTTCTTTTTTTGAAAGGATTATGATTGTACTCATAATCTCCCGAAGTTTTTATGCTTTCTTATCTTGCACCAAGAGTATACACATGCATCTTGTTTGGTTGTGGAATGCTATAAGCAAGCTTTTCACAGCGAGTTCGGCCTTCTGTATCTAAAAAGGATTTTGTGTATGAATGCTAGAACAGTCCTGGTTCATATAATGAAGTATTTGTAATACTATCAATTGGTTCAAAGTTATTAATTCTACCCTTACTGCCTGGTAAGAAAGTAGGTTAATTTTTATGCGACTGATTTTTTAATGTAGATGTATCTGGTAGTTTTTCTTCTTCATTGTTTAGACAACGGAAGTGGATTCAGCAAAGTCTTCTCTTTAGATTTAAATTTTATGAAGTAATGAAAGAACGTAAACCCTCAGTTGCCTGTAAGGTTATACATCTGATATTGCCTAAGAATAAAGGAAACAATGTGAAATATAGATAAAGGCCGCAAGATAGGTTTTTAAGAAAAAAGTTAATTGTCAACAGGAATCTTAGCAAGAACCTTAATCAGGGCTAGGTAAAATTGGCACATAAATCTTCAGATGAGATGCTAGACTTATACAGCATTTTCAAGTAAGCACTAAATCAAATTATTTTAGTGTTTGTTGGGTTTTACTTGAAGTTTTTCTTTTGACGTAGTTGAATGAACTTTATTTCTGTCCGCGTTTTCACTACTTTCCGTAGAATCAAGTCAAGGATCCAATGTTTGAATATATCAAAGTTCATATTCCTAATGTGTTTAGGAAATTCGGTAGCCTAAAAACGTCTGTGTGGTTTTTTTACTTAACAGAGTAAAACGCTACATTACTACATTTAAGTTCTGTCCACTAGTCTAGCTTGTGTAGCCTTTTGTGGAGCTTGGAGCACTCTTATGTTAGGTGTTATTTCTTGGGATGTTTTAGGTGAGAATCTCTAGAAGATCCCTTTTTCTTCTTTCGGAATCTTTATACCCTTTCATTCCTATTATCCTGATTCTTTGCTCTCTACTTTGACTCGAAAATTCCTCCCAAAACCATGTCTAAGAAATTGCATAAGATTGACCAAGTTATAAAAACTGCCTCTGAATCCTTATTATTTTTAATTTAAAATATCTCAAGGTGAACCATTGGAAACTTCTACATCATCTTTGGCCTCAATAACTGAATATGTCTCAGTGGCATTGTCATTTGGAACCACAGTATGGTCATATATCTTTAAATCCAAAATCACTAAATGAGTCCTGATGTGAGGATGAGTTTGCTGAAGATGTCTCAGTTTATTACTCCAGTTTAACAAGGTAAGGCCTAGATGCTTCATTCTAGTTAACTAAGCCTATCCCCATGGGCTGAGGGGACCAGATGTGTTTTAAGCTATAAATTTATTATCACATCGTAGGGCAGATATATTATATACCAATAAGATTTTGGACCCTTGATTTATCTTTTTAGGATAAAAAATGTGAGACCTTTAATGATCCATGGCTCTAATAGGATTATTAAAAATATAGTTTCTTTTTTATCATAGGAAATTTATTCTCTTTTGCTTAGGATCTTTGATCCTCAATCTATGCTGGGTGTGGACTGGGTTCTGATCCTCCAAATCTTCCATGACTGTCAAGTCAGAGCATGATTTATCCCTGAACATTTTTTGTCAGTCTAAAAATTGATATTATTCAGGACCTATTTTTAGTTTTATGGCTAAATATGTTCAATATTTTGTGACTCCGAATGATTTGTTTTTCCTTGCTTTAATACAGGTAGTTGGAAGTGGTTACTATTTTCATTAACTTATGAAGATATATCTACAATATTTCCACTTCTTTTGGATGGTTGATGGAGCTTTGTTTTCTTTCTTTGTTTTTTACACCTGATATGTCTTTGCAATAGTTTTCTAATTTGGCTATGTTTCAGAACCTTTAACTTTTTCATATTCAGATTTCCTCTCATCATAGTCTATTTGTCCTTTTGTAGTGGACGGAGAACTCTATATATGGGGAAAGAATGCAAATGGACAGCTTGGCCTTGGAAAAAGTAGGTAAACGAGCCTAGGTCCATTCTGTCTTTAGTGGTTTTTTTATCTGCTACAGTAATTAACTATTTATATATGTAACTCGTTTCAGCCCTGCTAAAAGTATTTAGAACAGATGATCTTTTGGGTCCCTGGAAATAAGTTCTTCAAGTAACATACTGATTTGTTGTAATCCATATAAACTAATCCTTTATATCGCTTCACAATAATATTAATATGTATTATTATCACATCATCATCATCCTCACTGATACTTACAGCAATAAGGACAATAATAGAGTGCTTCCTCCATCAGTCAGAACGAATTCCTATTTGGATTGTTTCATTCCTTTTCCCCAGTGATTTCATAATCTAGTGTTGATTATGTAATACAATTCATTTGCAAGTGCTGCAATTTTTGTATCTATGAAGACAACACTGATTGTAATCAATCACTCCCTCTTGGTACCAATCGGCAGAGGCAGAGAAGATAATACCTCTTCCCCGTAAAGTTGAATGCTTGGATGGAGTCGCCATTAAAACGACATCTTTAGGATTTGAACACTCGATTGCTGCTACAGGTCTGAATACTGTATCTCGAAGCACTCCATCAGGAACTTATTCACATTTCTGCTGACTTCACAATTACTTATGCATTGCTCCGTCAACCATTTATTTTCATTGTCCTTTCCTATACATCCGTTGGCCAGTTAAAGGCGAAGCTTTGAGTTGGGGAGGAGGAGAGTCTGGAAGACTTGGCCATGGACATGAATCAAGCATTTTAGGGTTTCAGAAAAGTAGCAGGTTTGTATTTATTGACAAATGACACTTATAGTCCTTGAAATGCTTCTGGAAATTCCTAAGTTCTGCATATTAAATGCTTGTTACTAGGGTTTATTATTTTCATATATTGTTAAACACAAAGTAATTATATAAAAACAAAAAAATTTCTTCTGTAGTTGGGATTTTGGTTTCTCAAAAACAAAGCAAGTTCCAAAGATTAAATAATTCAAAGTCCTTTTGTCGCTTTTTAGAAACCAGAGAAATCCAGATTATGTTACATCCTTAATAGTTGTGGTTCAAGTCTTATTCTCTGTTAGGTTATAAAAGGGCCAGGTCCTGCTCCGCATTCTCACATGGACTTGTTGCCGTAGCTATCTAGGTCTAGCTCTAGTAGTCCTATGTTTCCCGGGCTTAGGCTTTAATGTCAGACAAGCACATAGATCTTAGGCTGAATATGGGAATTGTCAAAACTTCAGATGGGGGGGAAATGGAATTTCAGAGTCCTGACTTTGTGTACCTGAAGTGGAGAGCTTTTTAAGGCTACTGGTATGTTGGGAAAGTAACTCTGTAATAGCTAACTTGGGCTACAGGTTACAGGGTAATCGCCCAAACATTTTATTCTTTAATGGTATTTCTTGTCAGCCTATGGATTCCAGGTGGTATCAGAGCCAATTTTGTGATAATACAGCGAAGGAGATTTGGGCTGGAAGTCTACTGCGATAGCTCCTAGATTGTGGTTGTGCTGTCACGAGGGCATGGCCTTTAATAAAAGGAGATTTTGGCATTCCTAGTAACCTTATATTGGTGGGAACTAGAAGTTGAGAGCTCTTATATTCCTTGTGGTGAGATGAGAAATTGGGCAATTCAATTTAGCTACTTTCCAGATCGTGCTATATCTCATAAAAGAATCCCTTTGATTGAAAACCTTGGAGCTTAAGATTAGTAAAACTTATTTGAAATGATTATACTATTCGGACTGCAATTTGAGTAAACATAATTGAAGATTTGGGTTGTTTCCCTCCAAGAAAGTCAATTTCTGCGAATAATCTTGTGCTTTGCCATAAGTTCTATTAAAAATGTAATCCTGTATCTATCTGCTGTTTCATATGGACAAAAAGATGTCTTTTAGTTAGTATTTTTAGTTGGTATTTTGTCAGATCTTGTTGTCAACGTGTCATTGTTGATCATTAGTCCAAGACAAAATTTTAGGCACTAATACCAGGTATACCTGTTTATTATCCTTTTGAAATTATTTGCATATGAAGAATATCTATTTATTATCAACTTCCAGTATATTATTCGATTTATCCTCAGTCTTGTATTGATCTTTTTGTCGCTGGTCTCAAATGCAGTGAGTATACACCACGACTAATTAAGGGACTTGAGGGGGTCAAGGTACTTCAAGTGTGGCATCATGTTTTATCATTTGGGTCTATATATCACACTTTAGGAAATCTTTCAGTCTGAGCACATTGTACTTGTGTATTCAGAAGTTCACAATATTGGTTTCACAATATTAGGTCAAAAGCGTTTCTGCTGGAATGCTGCACTCTGCCTGCATTTCTGGTATATCCCTTATGCTTTTATGGTTGATGTGCTCCCTCTTAATTTGGATATCATAACCATAGCATGTTAACTTTACATTTGTTTGAATTTCACAGAAAATGGCTCTGTATATTTCTTTGGTGAAAGAGAATTAGGAAAATGGGTAAGATTTGATTCTTCAGTTTTAGCAAGCTGATCAGCATTTTTGTTTCAGACTCAATGTTCTTGGTTAGTTTCTGATCTGACTTTATTCCTGAATTTTTAGGGTTTTGGTAAAGCAAAGAGCGCAACGACACCATCTACAATTAGCACACTGCCATTTTCAGAAGAAGTGGCATGTGGTGGTTATCACACCTGCATTATTACAAGTAATCTTTCATCTGATTAATATTTTCTCTTCATTTGCCTTTTTAACAATAACATGAGTAGTTCAGTGTTTTGCAAGTGCTGCATTTGAGAAGATTGTACTTCTCTCACATGTCAGTATTCTGGGAGCTAGCTCAGTTAAGCCTTGCATCGAAAGATCAATAAAAGTTGCAATGTCAAGTTTTTCAATTTTTATCTAACCAGTATCAGAAAGGAAAAACATCAGAAAAAATATGAAACAGTGTTCAATATACTCTGAAAACAAGGAAGTTCCATCAAAGTTCAGGAAAAGTTGCAATATTAAGTGTTTCAAATTTTATGTAACCAATTATCTGGGTAGGTAGATCTGACCAAAGTTCTTGAATCGCCGGGTCCGGTGTTCATGAACCGGCAAGTCCAAAGGTCCCGACCTTTACCCTTAACCGGCATCTGCTGGTTAAGGGCTGATCAATCGCCGGTTCATGAACCGACTCTTAACTATTTTTTTTATTTTTTATTTTAAAATTTGAAGTTAAATTTGAAAAACAAAATATTGTTACACATTTAAAAAAAAAAAAAAAAAGGACTTGAACTTAAATTTAAGTTGTCTACGTATTCTCTTAGGGTATTGAGGAGTCAAAACCCACATAGTTCTCTTACTTTTTTGCCCTTCTTACCTTAGGGAGTGGCGTAGCTCAATCATTCCTCTCATTCCCGTTGTTGTGTTTGTTGTTTTCATGTCTAAGTCATCTTGCTCGTCATTCAAATTTTGCATATCTTATATTCGTTTTACGGTCTTTGTCCAATCGTCGAGACATTATTAGCCTTCTTAAAGATTTGGGAGACATGATTAAGCGTTTTTCGCTCAATATGTTACCTCACGCGCTAAAGACTTGTTCTACAGCAACTGTTGAAACAGGGCAAGCAAGAACCTCCTCCGCATTGGGTAAGTCTGCATCTTTTATGATCACCATCGCAAAATGTTAAATTTTTCATCGTCATTTGCTTCATTAAACTCAAAAGTAACGTTAAAATAATTATCAGGTTCCAAAGAATCCTCTCTTAGACGTTTTGTCTGTTCCTTTACTAAAAGTTATGCCTTAATAAGCCTAAAATAACTACTACTAGTATTTTGGATTCTAAGTTGAGTAACTTGTCCCTCATACTTTAAACTATATTCACTATAAAAATCATTTAAGCAGGCTCTAACATTATGTAAAATAAATGTGGGATTAAGAGAATGGTTATTTTTAATAGAAATTAAAACATCATAATATATTGTTGACAAGTCTTGTAAACCATCTAATTTAAGCTTAGGGTAAAAAGCAATAACAACTAAATTAATTTTTGAAATGTTCAAAAAATATTTTCCCATTTAGTTTACATTGCATCAACACAATATTATAAAATTGTCACTAGAGTATTTATTTAAAACTGTTGCAACATTACAATAATTAATTAATACTAAATGGGCAGTTCGGGTAATAAACTCCCGATAATTATAAGGTGGCATCATAAAAGAAAATATTACAAATTTTTTTACATACTGCCCATTGGCTTGGAAACAAATGCACATTATTAACATTTTGAATAAAAAAATGTACATAATATTCTTTATAATCAAAAGAGTTCTTATAATAATAAATATGTTGAATTCCAATGGGTTGGAACATCCTGTGGAAATCTTTTATGCCTCATACCATTGGCCTTGTGAAATTTAGCCAATTGTTTCGTAACCTGTAGATGTGACCTCAACTAAGCAATCGCTTGTTTAGTAGGCCTAAGTTGATATTCTAAATTTCTTAATCTATTATGTACACACAAATTTAAAACATGACAATACATCTAATATGAAAATTTACCATCAATTTATGGCTCACATACAACTTTAAGATCTTCAATACTAGTAGTATTTGAACTAGCATTATCAAATGATATTGAAAAAAATTTAGTAGTTAAATTATATTCTTCTAATACTAATAATATCATTTGAGAAATGTTCTCAATTGTGTATGTTTCATCGAACACTCTATATGTAAGTAACTTTTTTGGATTGACCAAGAATTATCAATCCAATGACAAGTAATACCTAGACCTGACCATGGTTCTTGAACCGCCGGGTTAAAGGGTCAAGGTTTCCCGACCCTTAACCTTGAGCAAAATATGCCAGTTAAGGACCGGTTCAAGAATCGGTAGTTTCGGGTACGGTTATTTTTTTTTTTTAAAAAAAAAAAAGTTAAATTTGATATAAAAAAATATTGTTTACTAAAATTTAACTCTATAAATTTTAAAAAACAAAAAATAGGGCTTGAACTTAAATTAAGTTGCCTACATATCATTTTAGGGTATAAAGAAATCAAAGTCTACGTAGTTCTCTTATATTTTTACCCTTCTTACCTTAGGGAGCAGTGTGGCTCAATAACTCCCATCTATTCCCGCCGTCGTGTTTGTTCCTTCCGTATCTATGTCATCTTGCTCGTCATCCGAAATTTTCATATTTTGTATTTGTTTTTCGACCTTCATCTAGTCGTCAAGACATGATTGGGCTTATAAAAATTCGGGAAACATGGTTGAGCATTTTTCGCTTAATATGTTGCATCCCGAGCTAAGCTTGCTCCACAGCTACTGTTGAGAGACGGGCCATGCAAGAACCTCCTTCGCCATCACGGATAAAATTCGGTAAGTTCACGTTTTTTGCGACCACCATCGCCAAATGCTGAATTCTCCATCGTTATCTACCTCATTAAACTCAAAAGCAATGTTAAAATAATTCTCAAGTTCCTGACTAGAACCTGAGAATCCTTTCAAACGTCTTGTCAGTTCTTTTATTAAAAGTTGTGCCTTAGTAAGCCTAGAACTGCTACTATTAGTAGTATTACTAGTATTTTGGGTTCCAAGTTAAGTAACTTGTTCCCCATACTTTAAATTATATTTACTATAAAAATTATTTAAACATGTTCTAACATTATGTACAATAAATGTGTGATTAGGAGAATGGTCATTTTTAATAGAAATTAAAGCATCAGAATACATTTGTTAACAAGTCTTTTAAACCATCTAATTTAAGCTTAGGGTCAAAAGCAATAGCAACTAAATTAATTTCTGGAAATGTTTTAGACCTTATACCATTGGCCTTGCAAAATTTAGCCCATTGTTTCAAAACTGGATGTAACCACAAGTAAGCAATTGCTTGCTTAATGGCCCCAAGTTGTAATTCTTAATGTCTTAATCCATCTTATACAGAAAAATTTAAAACATGACATATACATCTAATATGAAAATTTACCACAAATTCCCGTGGCGGTTCAAAGGTTGGGAAACCCCCAACCCTTAATTGGCCCTTGGACTCAAGGGCCAGTTAAGGGTTGGAACTGCCGACTCGTGGTCAATGGTTTCCAGACCGTTGATGGGGCCGGTTCTGACCTAACCCATGGTCACCTTTATATCCAGAGAGAGAGATGAAACATTGTTATTTTACTCTGGAAACAATACCAGATCCGATACTACCACCATTTTTTTGCACAAAAATGTGCTTTGCATTTGGCGAAGGTTAATATTGAGTTCAGCTAGGTCAATCTGCAGGAGCTCATTACAGCAGAATCTAGGCTATAAGTTTAAACTTTCGAGAAAAGCATGAATGCGGCCACCTTGGAAACTGTAGTAGATTATCATACCTCATAGAAACTACTTAATACTTGATCACTAGAAGATATATGTCAAGATTTTTGTTCCATGTTTTCTGACTTGTCAATACTTCTTTTTCCTTCTTTATTTTTTGCCGTTGTTTTCTGAGATCAATATTATTATCCCTTATAATATCAGCAAACAATATCTCTCAACTTTTTAAGTTATAGTTGGTGTCCAAAGTTTAGTTTGAAATTGAGGACAACATTATGATTTTGTTGTTATAGTATATGGTGGTTGACATGTAATGCTTATGATCTAAGAATACTGACATGAACACCCCATGCCATTACCATGCAACACTTTATTTCACAAAAAGAAAAAGCTATAGTGGGCCAGGCACACATTCAGTAAAACACCAGATTTCCCTATGTCTCTCCAGATTATTTTTTAATCAAAATGAAAACCTTAAGCCAAGAGTTAAACATAATATCAGTGATAATTTGAAGAACTGGGCAAAACAATAGTGAATAGAGTTCAAACAAAGCACTTAAAATTGGCAAAAAAAAAACGTACGAAGTCTATATAATCATATTTTCTTTCCTTCTTAATTTCCAGTTCTTCAAACATTTTTCTTCTTTTCTCATGTTTGACCCTAAAAGTTTGACATATTACAGTTTAACCCTGGTTTTGGTTTTAGTAATACATTCTCATCCCCAAAATCAAAATGTCCTTTAACATGTCGACTAGCACCACTGCATCCTTGATGTGTCCTCACTATGTCCTATTGTGTTCTTGGCGTGCCAATAACGTGTCCTAAGCATGTCCAAAACGAAGAAATATTTTGTGATCATGTTCCTGTTGGGGCATCTCCATGTTAGATAATACTCTAGCTTTAGGAGAGGATTTGTGCTTCTCTTCATAATGTTTCCTGATATTTTCCTTCTCCCCTTGGTTTAATGCTGCCTTTGTATTTCAGAATTATTATCCCGGATCCACATTTACATTTTAGCAACATTTCTGGCTTGGTTGGTTCGGTTACTTACATTTGCATGGATCTTATTGTTTTAAAACTTCAACTTACATGCCATCATTGTTTCTTGTTATATGTTAGTTCTAAGACAGGTTTTCTTCAGTGCGTGAGAAAATTGAATTTTTAAGTTGCATTTACTCTTTATGAGGAATTACAAGACAGCTTGAAACTTTTCTGTTCTATCAAATAATACTTGCAAAAATAAAGTTTTCGCCCCCGTGTTTACTTTTTACATGTAAACAGAAATTTGTTTTACCCATTTTTAGAACCCATTTGCATATGTGATTTGATAGTTGAACAAATTATCCTTGGATTCGTTTGCATGTTTAAAGTTTCTTCGCATAGTTTGAAAATCCAAGTTCAACGTGTTATTGGTTGGTTGTGCATCCCTGGCCCGCCTTTCCCTGGCAAGCTGATTTCTGTATGTAACATCTTTTATCACATAGATGGTGGAGAACTGTACACATGGGGCTCCAACGAGAATGGCTGTCTAGGCATCGGGTATATGCCTTCACATATAAGTGTGTTAACAAAAGCTACTAGTTATGTTTCTTTCTGTATGCAAACAATAGGTACTCCATTTGGTTGACTTTTTATATATCAGCTGCACAGATGTCACTTATTCACCTGAAAGAGTCCAAGGTCCATTTTTGAGGCAACCTGTTAGCAAGGTGTGTATTGAAGACTATATAGAAATTGTTGTCTATCTCCTTAGCACCTCTGGAATTGAAGGCATAGAAATGACAAAACAATGTGTAAATATGACCATAAATAGTTAGAGGCTTTTTTAATTTAATAGTCGATATTTTGTACCCTCTTTCTTATTTGTTCTACAATTTTATTATGAACAGGTATCCTGTGGTTGGAAGCATACAGCCGCAATTTCTGGTAAAGATTTACAGCTGAATATTCTGATCAACATAGGGGTAGTTTTGTTCTACTATATTGTATAACTTTTAATATGTGAAATTAACATAGAACTTTTGACCTACATTTTATTAAAATAATGTCCATATGGTGATGATCTGTTGTAATTCCTAAAGCAGACAAGCTTAGTATTGCTGGCACTGTTTGACAGGTATTTGAAACCACTATTTTGTATCACAAACACTTCAAAACTACTTCTCTATGTATTTGCATTACTTAACCATTTTTCAAACAATAGTCTTTTGGCCTCTGAATCTAAATTTATTGTTTTCAGATATAGCTTGTTATTGTTCTGAAATATATGCATCTGAGTTTAGAATATTGATGCTCCATTTAGATCTTGGATTTGATCGAGGAAAACATTAAATCTTTGTTTGGTTTTAAAGGAAAGGAAAAGCTGGAGTAATTATAAACACGAGAGATAACAGAGAGGTTACTTTGCTTTGGGTGATAATTTAAGTGTTGTGTGACAAAAGGGTGACTGAGTGGCTAAAGATTAGAGTGCGGAAGGTCTTAGTGGAACGAAAGAATGAAGGCCCACCATTAGGGAGATATGGTGGTGTAGGATGACAGTCACAGTGCAACTGCAAAAGACTAGGGGAGAGGATGTTCAAAAGAGGTTATGTGCAAGAGAAGCCAAAATAGCTCAGAGAGAAGCTTAGTGGAAAACATAGTGTAAATAGAACAAGAGAGTAATATTCATAGGATAGCTAAAGTCATGAAGTTGAAAACGACATTGTAAGTGTCAAGTACAAAAAGGATGAGGATTCAAGAGTTTTGGTAAGAGATGAAGACATTAAAGAGAGAGGAGATGCCATTGGATTGTCAACTGTAAATGTTGGCACAAGTATTGAGGTAGAAGAAGTTGTTAACCTTATGGAGCATATATGCCTTATTTCTAACTAAATGAGGCAATGACGTTAATGCAAGTGAAGTCAGTCCTGGAAAACTTGAAAATGGTAATTTTTATTGAGGTCTGGAAGTGTCTTGGAGAAGTTGAAATATGTTAGTTGAGAAGGAAGTTAGCTAAATTTTTCAACCTAGCAGTTGCAAGGTAAATGTTGGTAGAGTATGCTAACTCCATCCATGAAAATGAAGATGTGGAACCTGTCATGTTTTAGTGAAATTAAATAAATGCAGAAAATAGTGGAGCATAAATAATTCTAAGCGATGTAGAAAATGCTAGTTTTTTTGCAAATTCTCTCTCTGAATGCTTCTTAGGCGAATTCTCTCTCTCAATGCTGCGTAGGTCCATCATACTTACTTAGATAGGGTGTTTGAGCTATAAAAGGATGAGAGTGTTTTCTGCTAAAGACTAAATCCAAAACTGGAGGCTGAAATATTAGGAAAACATGTAACAAAGCTAAATAAATTGATAGTATTTGATAAACTCAGCATGCGAGGTAAACCAAAACTTCAAAATGGCATTGAAATTGGCTTTCCATATACTTGTACCAGCCCCAATCACTATTTCTATATTTGGTGGTGAAATTTGGTTTGCTTGCTTTAATTTGTGATGGTTTCTCATTTACAACTACGAGGTCAGAGATATATCTTCCTTTGGTATTTTATGTAGACTTCTTTTGTTACCTGGCCAGCCATAGGTCCCATTTTGGTCAACTATATGGTCTGCCCAATTCGAGATGAGAACTTAAATATGTGTGTGCTATATATATAGCGTTTGATTCCTTGTCTTATGAAGTGATCCAAATTATTTACTTACATCTAGGAGGCAATGTTTACACATGGGGCTGGGGTGGTTCAAATGGAACATTTAAAGAAGATGGGCATTCACCAGGCGGACAATTGGTTAGCCTTTATTTCTTTACTTTCTTTTGCATAATTTTTTCTCTATTCAATCATTTTCTTATTATGTTCAGCTTGAAGAATTTGTCTCTCTCTGAAAATAATGAAATGATCTGGCAGTTACAAATATATTTATAGATATCTGTGATACATAATTCATTGTCAAGATGCGTCTGCAGTTTTTGTTTGAGCTTGTGTGTCCAGATTCTGTTTATTTGGTGATATGAACAGTGGATAACTGTCTGTTGGCTGAGTGGATATGCTGAAGTTTAACAATTTGCATCTCATTGCATTTGAAAATCTTCACCTGAATGCCCCAAGTGACAATTGAAGTGGCCTATCAAGTGTGATGCTCTTTTGCTATATTCTCACCACTGCCTGTTGGGTGGAGGATGAGATTTAGCTATTTCTGAGTTATTAGAGCACAGGCCAATACCTTCTTTTTTCACGATCAACAAATCTATCTTAGGGAATAAAGAAACAGAATATTACATAGTAGTTTGGAGCAGTATACCAATATATGTAAAGCTTTTCTTTTTGGTTTTCTCTTTGGGAGTGGAGGCGGGAGGTAAGTCGTGTTTCTTCCCAGACATTTCAGCCATTTAACAATTTCAAGAAAACAACAAACCTCGCCTCTTTTTTAATCTGTGTTTTTCCAAATTAAAAGTATATGATGAACTGAAAATGGACATTCAACTCACAAACGCAAAATTGATGGACAAAGAGAATTGTAGCGTGAGAGCTGAGGCATTTATTATTGATGTTCCTAAAGCAATCCTCGAGATGTGGGACAAACCCATTTGATTAACAAACTCAATTCTTAATTGCAGAACTAGTCCGATAGTTGTTAAATAAGCCACATGAGGACACATGAAGAATTACTTAAAAAAGCTACCGAAATTAGCTTGAAGTTAATCTCTACATAATGCTAGTAGGAGATGAATGGTTCTTTAGATGAGAATGGGGTTGATTGAGTAGTAGCACTTGAGATTTGCAATGGATAACATAAATAATTACTTATGATGATGCATACTTGTTTATTTGTTCTTGGAACGGTGGTTTTGTTTGAGAATTGTTTCCAATTTCTGTGCGAAACAATTGCTTCTCACTTAGATGATTGGTGGTGTCTGTTGTGTCTGTTGTCCTTCTCATCCTTTCTTCTGTTCCGAGCATAACCTAAAATGTTTTCATTTTGGTTTCGGTCATGGTATTAATTCATTTGCAATCTTGTTTTTAGGTTTATAGCTGCATTATATGTCTACAACTAAATTAATTTCCTTTTCTAGGGTCAAGGTGATGACACTGACTACATTGAACCAATGTTGCTCGACTTTCACAAGAGTGTCAAAGCACTACAAGTGTCTTGTGGATTTAATCATACGGCTGGCATATTCCAATGTATCTGACTGAAGACTTGACATTTTCTTCTGCAACGTGATGTTCCTCAAATAACAGCAAGAGATTGCTAAGAAAGTCCACCACATTATCGTTTAATTCTTTCAAGGTCAATGAAGATCTGCAAAATTATGAATGCTACTTGAGAAAACACCTGGATGGAGCAGAATACCAATGGTCGTTAACAGCAATTTTTTCCGTAAATCATCCATAAACTGTTTAGTGAATAAATGAAAGAGCTCTGTTATTCTTATTATTGTACTTTTGGTTAAATCTTTAGCAAAGTGTATCCTTTTCTTGTATATTGTATGGAATGTAATTTATGTACACTGCATTATATAAACAACACTCAGTTCAATTAACAGTCCAAGTTGTACCATTTTCTATGGTTGCAACTTTGATGAATAAAACTGTTCTTTTGTGTGATATCAACCATTAACTTCTCTGTCATGTAGTCATTGTTAGGATTCTTGCTTCTTCTATAGCAGCCGCCCCCCATCCCCCGTCCCCAACCCCAACCCCGGGAAAAAAAAAAAAAATAAAAAACACCAAGGAAAAAAAAAAAAAGAGAAAATTCTGCTCTAATCCTAGGAAACTGCCTGCCCTTGTCTCTAAGGGTAGTAGCTTAGTATTACATTGTTACTTTCATTTCAAAATATGAAACATTTCTTAGTAATATGAATATAATTGATGACGGCACTTAATGTTTTTAAATATTTATGGTTAGACTTATTTTATTCTCCTTGGAGTGATCTTTTTTCGAGTTAATGGATTAGAGTCCCAGCAACAGTGTTAGGATTAGTTTAATTTTATGTTAGTTTTTTTCTTAGAATAAGTTAGATGATTAAATAGTTTATAAGTACATATATATATGTATGTGTGTGTGTGTGTATATATATATATATATATTTCTAGATATGCTGATTTGATAATGTAACTACCCGCCTTCTCAAAGCATCCATCCTAAATTCTTAAACCAGTTACTCCAAATTAACTAATGATGTTCTAAACTTTTTAAACAAGTGACTCACATATACTGCTTATTCAATCGTTATGAAAATTGGAAAAATTTGATAAAACACTAGTTTGCTCATTCTTTGTTCACTTGACTCAGAACTACAATTTAGTCAAGGGTGATTTCAATTAATTTTATTTGATTTACAAATTATTGGAGTTTTGGTTAGATAATCTAGTTGGCATTTTGAGCTAAAAGGTCGATGAATCATTCTATAGTCGACTACATGCGTATTTCTGACTATTTAATTATAAGAATAATGAAGTTTTTTACCATCCATCCTCATTGATCCAAGAATTTTAGGAAATTGATGGATTGAATATTGGGGTAGTTTCGTGGAGTCTATAATTAATGATAAAGTTTCTCTATAACTACTTATTCTGGATTTATATTTGCTAGAAATAATGTAATTTGACAAAAATAAAAACATAAAATTAAAATTAAAAAAAAAAAAAAGAGTTTGCATGGATGAACCACAGTAGCAACAGGACCACATGACCAACTTCATTTCTATATATGCAGAAAAAAAAATCATAATTAATTCTAAACTGCAAAATGAATTAAAAAAAAAAAAAAAAAAACATATTCTGTCTTCAATCAAAAGCAGCAAGTCATTATTATGTAAATATTGGATGCACCTGCACCATCATATCATCATCAATGATTACCATATGATTTGCCTCCCACATGCGGGTCCTATTATCATGGGAGTCATGGCCCAATGACATTCTGACACGCAGGCCAGCATTTACGCTAAACGTAGCCCTACTACACACGTGGTCTTGTCCCTCAGAAGATGTGGGCCCTCTCTTTCAGATTTCATTTATTGTCATCACGTGGCTATGTACCATGCCCGTACGATGTCACCGTCCATCCTTTGGGCTGATTTTTTTTTTTTTTTCAGTTTTTGGAGAAATTAACTTGTTATTTTGGAATTTAATTAGGTAATTTCTTTACGCTGTTCTTGGATTTTAATATTAAAAAAATATGAGTTGGAAAAATATTTTTTCTCTTTTTAAAATTTTATACTTTATTCTTTAATCATTTTCTTTTTTTTTCTTTTTCTTCCTTATCAAAATTAAAGGTCCAAACATAGTGTTAATTTAATTTTCTTTTTTTTTTTTTTCACTGTTTTCCTCATTTTTCTCACATGCAAACCAAAGAGCTAATTTTCCAATGAAAAAATGACTATTAATTGATATGATTATCAAAATCCTATAACCGTTGTTTAAAAAATTATTTAGAACAAGTTGAGAATAATACTTTAAGGCCTTGTTTTTCTTCCTTCGTTCTGTGAAAATATTTTCATGTCCGCTGAGATGGAAAATAGCCAAAGCATGTTTAGCTTCGGCTCATTTTCTCAAAGTATTGTATGAAAATATTTCTAAATGAACACACTATTTCTTACCTTATTTTCATAACGTATGCCCCATTTTTAGAGAATACAACTCCAAATTACTTGAGAACATTTTGAAAAAATCATTTCGAACACATTTTTCAGGAAACAACTACTAAATGAACTAATTAAAATTAATAGTTTTATTTTTAATTGCTCTAAGCTAAATACATTTGCTTTTCCACACACTCACTTGAGGGCATTTTTCGAAACTAATATATATATATATATATATATATTGTTAAATGTGATGAAAGTGAAAGCAAAACTAAATGTAGCATTGACTCCATAAGGTGAAGTACTAAATGTTGTCGTCTAGCTGTTGCTCATGTAATAATAAATGAAAAGCAGATTGGATGGCAACATTGCCATCACATATACATGAATGTATGATGTACCTTTATAAGTATTATTATTATTGTCGTTGATGTTTGTATAACAAATGGACATGAAAGGGATAGATCTCCTACACCATAGGGAGTATTGCGATCAGTGTACCCACTCGTATTTAGAAGTTTTCCCTCATACCTATAGAAGGATCGAATGTTAGAATTTTTCTATAAAATGAAGTTTTAAAACGTAGATATATCACGCGGTTAAATATTACTTTTGTAAATCAAATCTAACCTACAACCTCCAAATTGGAATTTGTGGTCACTTATCAATTCAACCAACCTAAATATAGAATATATGAGTTTTAGTAATGAATATGCAACACCAATTATATGGCTTTGTTTGTTAAAACATAAAGTGTATTGATGCTTTTTGTTGAATTTAAGTTATTTTGGTCTGTTCGGTTTCATAGATTATGATTATGTTACTGCTTTTCTAAAAGCGAAGGTGAAAATAGGAAAAAGCTAAAAGCTAAAAGGGTGCTTATAGCTTCTAATGGCATTTATGTGAATAATTAAAAGTAACAATGGACAGTTATGCCATTAAAAATTGTAGAATATTCAAAGACTTCCCCTTTTATTGTTAGGACAAATCAATCCTCTTACTTTTATTATTATTATTGTTGTTATTGTTATTATTATTATTACTACTACTGATATAATGATGTTTTGTTAAAACATAAACACATATTATACACTAGAAAGATTATGTATGTGTTTGTGTATTTTTATTTATACATATTTATATATATGGTATAAATATACCAATACTATATATACAAATTAATATGTAAGTGTAATTTGTATTAAATACATACATAATATAAATGTAATATTTTCATAAGTACATATCCATTTCCGTATAAGTATATATACCTACACACATATTGAGTTATCATCATCATCATATGAAGACATTAATATATAATACAAAGACTATATGTGAAGATGTACTACTACACACCCATATATGTATATATATATATATATATACATATATCCACAAAAATATGTATAATATACACATAGATTAGTTATATGTTAAATTCGATATGTATATATTATATGTCATTTTTATGTATGTTCTACAGGACTTATACATGATTTACATTTACATATGTAGTAATTTATATTATAAAAATATACCATCTGATAGATAGTTTTAATTAGAATATATTTATTTGTGTGTGTATATACAATATAATATAACAGACTAACAGAGTACTATTTTATATTATTTATTACTAAGATGTATATGGAATATAAAGCATACACAAGTCACTATTTTAATTATGTATTAATATATGATTTGCTTATTTACTATCACCTATATCTAATAGTACATATACAAAATTAAATATTATAAAATACTATATAATTTATAGATAATATCGTCTATAACAATACACGAAATATTTAATAAAACATAAGTTAATATCTCATAGTATGTTTACACATACACACACACACACACACACACACATATATATATATATAATATATATATATATATCACAAATAGTAAACTATATATGGGTAGATTATTTCATACTTATAAGTTATTGTGAAAATAGTATTTTTCGGTATATAATAGTAATATGTATACTAGTTTGACACCTATAATTTATTACATTAGTAAGCATCCACAAGATAAATCACTTTCAAAATCAATGGGCATTTATTTTAGAATTATAAAATTAAAAAAGTAAGTCTGAACTACTATTCCAACTTATTCACCAAACATAAGTCTGAACTACTATTCCAACTTATTCACCAAACATCTTTAAACTTATTTCCACTTTTCAATACTTTTTGCAAATAAATCCAACTTTAACTTTTTTGGTAGGTTTTTAATTATTTTTAAAAGTTAGCATTTCTTCAAAAGCACAAGATTTTGCAAATAATACCTATGATGGTTCAAGTAAATAGCTTTGGATTTTTTAAATATTCCAAAAGTACAATTTCATACGACTAGCCATGTTAATTAAGATGGTTCGATGATCTTGAACTGTACAATTTCATACGACTAGCCATGTTAATTAAGATGGTTCGATGATCTTGAACTAGGTTATTAAAAGTGTAAGTTCAATATATTGGTGACAAAAGTGGGAAGAAAATAATGGGGAAAGACAAACTATAAAGTAATTATTTTTGTTGATCCATTACATGACAAGTACTTTTATTAATAAAAAAAAAGATGGAGAAAAGTAAAACAAGTTGATCTCCATGACTTTGTTGATGATAATTGTAATAGAAACAATAATCAATATTTTAAGATTTTTGGGACATTAATTTTGAGAATTCACTCCTAAAGTTATTGCAAAATTGTTTGTTATACAAAAAACTGAGATTGTATTTGAATAGGAGAATTTAAATTTGAGAGGGAGATTTAGGGAATGATTTCAAATAAATTTAATATAAGATGGATTTGAAATACATTACAATGACTCAAAAAATAGCTCAATAGGAGTTCAAAAATTGAAATTCATTGTATCATGACATTATCTAAACAAACTCAATTAATTTTTTATTATGAATTTGAAATTATTAACTTCAAATCCATCAATTCAAATGAAGTAAATTTATTTGTGTCATTTTAAAGTTATAAAGTTTTTGATGTATTTGAAGTTAAGTATTTTAAATCTTTAATAACAAATTCATTGAATTTATTTGGATGATCTCCTGATACATAGTTTTTAAATTCTTGAACTTTTATTTTGAACTATTTTTTGAATTATTATGATGAATTTCAAATTTATTTTAGATGAAGTTATTTGAAATCCTTCCCTCAAATATTCCCTTCAAATTCAAATCCTTCATTTCCAATGCAACCTGATAGTATTCATAATTAGAGCAATCAATATCATAAACCCGAAAATTATAAAATACATTCTTTTATGAATATGGATTGATCTGCTTCATTTGGATCGATAGATTTGAAACTAAGGATTTCAAATCTATAATAATTAATCAATTGATCTTATTTGAATAATTTCATGATATAAATGATTTCAAATTCTTAAACTCCTATTTTAAGATATTTTTTGAGTTATTGTTGGTTCCATTTGGAGTAAAGGATTTGAAGTTAAAGATTTCAAATTAATAATAATAAATATATTAAACTTGTTTGGATAATCTATTCCGACTGAATATTAAAGATCGACATGCAATTTACAAAAAAGTAGAATTTTTTATTTTTTTATAGTATTACTTTCAAGAGTAATCATCTTTTTTGAATGAGAATGTATTAATAAAATTTAAAAATTATTTTTTTCTGAAATATTCAGAAATAATACGAATAATAATTCTAAAATTGATGGAAATAAATATTTTTGGAGTATGAAATATTAAGAAAAAAAGAATTTTTAAAAGGGGTGGACAATCTGACCAATGAGAAAATGAGGATGCTTTTTAGAAGAACCTGTGGCTTTGACTCGGGTACAGTCAGTGCACAGTGCAGTGGTAAGGCCCTGTCACTTCTTTAATGCCAAAGTTAGACAGAGAAAACTATAATAATTAGAAAAGTCCACGTCAGCTTTTTATTTTTATGTTTTTTTTTTTTTTTTAAATAAAAATTTGACTGTTTTTACTATTTTTTCTTCTCCTAGTTGGTCGGGCACACTCTCCTCGGTTCCCGACCCTCCGCTCGCGCCGACACCGACAACTACGCTGTCTTTTCCAAACGCTATGAGCCGTCGGATCGATCCGTTGGAAGGTCCAGATCTTCACTTTCTTAATCGCCGTCTTTTTTTGAAACGTGTTTCGCGGAAGGCGACTGTTCCTCTCACAGCTGCCCGGAAATAACCATTCGGCTAATCGTGGTTTTACTCGGATTTTTTATTGGGAAGAATTGGAGAAACTATTAAGATTGATAATTTGGAATATTTCGAAAAAAAAATATGTTTGACTTCAATCCTCGTTTCTTTGTGTTTTTATCTTTTTCCAATAATTGTTTACTTTGACTTTATTGAAGCATTTTTTTTCCATTTTGGATTTTTTAACTAATTATTTGAAATTTAGAATAAAAACTTGGATGATAAAATATAAAAAGACTATTTGTTCCTATAAATTTAGACTTGCTTTGATCATTAATGTAGTTTTTTTATTTCCTAACAATATAGCGCGAAGCAAAAAAAAATGTGTACTCTTTTTGTCGGTGGGACTACTAGATATTTAAATAATTTTAAAACCCCTTTCTTTTCCTATGTGCAGTTGTAATAGTACTTTCTTTGTTTCAAAACTATTATTTCCTGTGTTATAGTACAAATTTAAATTATATAATAGATTTGGGCCAATTTATCCTAAAGTCTTTAACATTTCAAAACCTAAATCTTTTTTTAGTATTACTCTAAAAAATAATAAGATAAATTATTACAGTAATGATAATATAAAACTTTAACATATATATGTGTGTTGCAATGTTGAAAAAACTCACATCAATCCTCAATATTCATAAGCACAGCTGGCAAAACCACAAATCTACTGATTAATTTAGTTCGTCGTTTACATAAAATAATCTGCAAATACTATTTTTTTAACCCCCAAGTACAAAAATTGGCATCCAAATCTAATAAAGATCAAAATATCAGTAAATCTTGATGTAGAAGAAGTCTTGTTTTGAGTTAAAAATAGCCGACATCTGAGCTTTGCATGTGGAGAATAAGACGCGAGGAAAATGGGGCGGCTGGACTTGAGAGCCGACCCTCAAGTGAGTATTATCTTAAATTTTATATATTTAAATTAAATAAATTTAAAATTATCCTTCTCCTCAATTCTTAAAAATAAGTCAAAAATATCTATCTTAACACAAGAATTCTAAATCCATCCTTAATAACAATGAAAGAATCTTTTATCTCTTCCATGCATATTTAATCCAAAAGGATTTTCCATAAAAAAATGAGGAGCATTGAATTTGGCATGGCTATGCGGGCATTGAATTTGGTTCTAGAGACTAATTGGGAAGTTGTAAAATGGCTATTTAAATGAATCAAAGTAATGCAGTCAATCCATTTAAGAATTGATCGTGCCATTCTATAATGGACCACACCCATTAATTGCACTTGATTCACTCATGGCTATTTGCTCTCTTTAATCCAATGATAATGGATAAATCTAATAATTATACCTGATTCATTCAAAACTTTTAGATATAGAGATGAGTTGGAAATAATAAAATAATAAAATAATAATATGTATAATATCTTTGATATGCTATATTCGATGGATAATATATTTCGAGTGTTTAAATGATTAACAAATGACATATTTTATAAAAGATGAGACATTTGTCGATCATTCAACTATCCAATAAATGATATATTGGGTGTAATATATATTATATTGATTTTTAAAATGTTATATTTGATGAATAATATATTGATTATATATATGAATGATAAACTAGTATTTTATTTTTTATAAAATAAAATATTTATCTATTATTTAAATATTCAATAATTAGTACATTGAGTATTACATATAAATATTAATGTAACATAAATGATATGGTGCTACACCCATCAAGAATTTGGGGTACAGAGATGAAGCTGAAAATAATAAGGTAATGATGAAAAAAGACTTGAGGAAAGAAAGGATGGCATTTATGAGATTGGAGGGTTCTGTCTGATCATCAGTCTTCCGTTTCTCGTGTAAAGTGCATTTTTAAATGTGCATCACTTTGTCTTGTTGTGTGTGTTTGACTGTGGAGTAAAAAATAATGAAAAGAAAAAGAAAAAGAAAAAAAAACCTTGAAGTAAAAGGCAGTCATTGAAGTAACAGCTGGGAAATGAAAGCAATAAATTAAGTATAACCAGGCATACAAGTTTCACGTTGTGAAGACTTTTAGGGTTTCATTCCATCGGTTTTTAAAAAGTAAAATAGTTCTATTGCTACGTATGATTAATTAATATAATTATTTCATTTAATGTAATAATAAGTATTTTGTCAATTTTAAAAAATATCTAATAAACTAACATAACAAAGATTAAGAGTGAAAGTTCAGTAAAAATCAATAATAAATTAAAAAAATTAATTTGGTATAAAGCCAAGGGAGCAGTTATTTTGAGAAAGGAATGTAGGAGAATTCTTAGTATTGTTACATTAAATAGATTTAGGTTAGTTTTTAAATGCCATTTTGCAGAGATTAAATTAGGATCAACATCTGAATCATAAACACAATTAGATTGAGTCAGTCCCTGTTGGTATATGTGTCTCTGTGTGCATGTAAAGACACTTTATAGCACTGCCCCCCATTCTAAACCAACCCCCCACCCCCACCAATACATCCCCAACCCTTTGTTCTACTATATATGAAGACAAGACCTGTAAGGTTTTTCTTCAAAGAGAGAAAAGTTTTGGTGGTGGTGGTGGTGGTGTTGAGGGGAATGTTGGCTGGCTCGAGGCTGCTACAGAGTGAGCTTCAGACTGAGAAGAAATTTCTCTGAAAGGCTTCGGACCAGGCTTCATTCCCCTCAAAACATATATCCAAGAAGTATAATATTATTCTTGCCTCCATCATTCTTGCAAGAATCTGTTTTTTGTTTTTCTTATTGTGAGTGTTTGGGTTGAGAGGAATGTTGTCTGGCTCGAGGTCATGGAGGTGATTTACTATATGTTTTATTTATTCCCCTGGAAAACCTGAAATCATGACTCTCGGACCAGGCTTCATTCCCCCCAACCATCATTTTCTATTTGTTTTTTTGGATTTCTCTCTGTTGTCTAATGGTTGTTAAAGCGCCGATCTGTTTCTGGGGTAAGAGCTTCCATGTACTTCCTACACACACATACATGTGTCAGTGTGTGTGTTTCTTTTTTTTTTTTTTTTTTTTTTTTTTTTTTTAGGGATTCTGGATGTAAATTTGAAAGTGTGAGCTTCATGTTGGGTACTGCTTTCCCTCAGACATTGTTTATTTATTTATTTATTTTTCCCTTTCTTTCTGCAGTGGATTTTTACCTTGAAAAGTCCATGGTTAAGTACGTAAGAACTGTCTGTTTATTTCTTCATTTTCTTTAAATTTGACACTAATTTGAAAAGTATAGTGTGAGTGAGTAAGAACTGCCTATTTGTATGATCAGATGCCTCATAATTTCTTTAATTCTCTTATATTACTTCTTCCCATCTTGCCAATGTTTGATGTCTACCATAATTTATTTATTTTTTGTTTACAAACCGATGTAATTATTCAGTTGAGATTTGATATTGGCCCTCACAAAGTTATTGTAGACACTCTATTACTCATTTATTTCTTAAATAATGAATATTTGGAGCTACTGTATTTTGAAGTGTTAATATCGACTCACTCCCGTTAGTAGAAGTTTTTGCGTATTATTAAAGATGAGTTAATTTAGTGTTACTATGTTTTATCTGAGGGTAAATGAGAATACAAAAAATCCATCTATATATTTGTTCTCAAAAGTCATTGAAAAGGGGCCATAACAGTTGTTCATTGTTATCACTGAACTGTTGTTTTCAACTGGGCATTGCTGCAGTACTCTCTACAAGAGACAGATCAATAGATTGGATAGATGTCAAACTCCTTTGCAAGCTAAGTCCTACCTCCTTTTATCACATATTACTCTTCTTACTGTATACATTTTCCTTATTTACAGTTATTCTAGTTTAGTAAATCTTTATTTTGTTTTTTCGGTCCAACTTTTGAAATTTTAACCCTATTTCACCAACATATACATTTAAATTCACATGCTTGCCTCCACACACCAAACAATAAGGATCATCTCATGTTAGGATAAATGAAATTACTAATGACGTGACATGATTCTCATTATTTGGTATGAAAATACTCGATGGAAGTAAGAATTTTTCATTAGATTCACAAGAAACTAAAAAGGCTATATATATATATATGTGTGTGTGTGTGTGTGTGTGTGTATCAAATGCAAAAAATCTTTCACAGAAGTGTCAATTGCACGTATGGATAAACACAGCAACTGCATTAATAGTATGTATTCTTTCATCATCACTTGTTTACTTCCAAGCAAATGTATAAAGATGCCATGAAATATCAGCCCAGTTTTGCATGCTATCTTTTGTATGCCAATTTTGTGCAAGTAAAATGACATTTCTTGAGGGCAAGAAACAGAGAAGGTTTCTTAATAAGAGAAAATGAGATGGGCTTATATATGTGTGTGTGTGTGTGTGTGTTGGGATGTGAGTAAAATTGATTAAGATAAGTTTCTCTATAGTTCCATTTCAAAAACCCTAGAAGGGGATGATGTCAAACAGTAATTAAAAAGTAAAAAAAACAGAGGAGCCAGGTAACATATTGCTAAGTACCTTGCGTCACGACTTCATTGGTCAGGAAAAAAGAAAAAAGCAGGCTTGGATCTTGTATCATTTTTCTTTTTTCCTTTTTTGTTTTGCCAACAATAATCATGTTTCTATAGAGCTGCATGTATTTGTACCTACAGTATTAGTACTCTTCATCTTTATATTGTTCAAAATCAAACACCTCCATCACCCACAAAATAAAAAATTCAAATTACCTCCACCCACAACATAAAAAGTAATAAAGAAAAAGCAAAGTATAATGTGCATCCTGAGTAGGTTTTGAAAAGGCAACATTAGTAATTGTGGAGAGAGAATTTATGACCAAAAACTTCCATCTTTTTTCTCTTGGGAAATGAGGTTCAGAGCAGACTTTGCTTATCTTTCATGGCAAGTCTGGTACATCTCTCTCTCTCTCTCTCTCTCTTTTCTTTTTTTCTTTTTCCTTTATAACCATATTGATGAAAAGGGCATTGAAAGTTCTGTACTGAAAAAAAAAAAAAAAACAGTTACATTTTGTTATGTCATATTTTTGGGCAAGCATTATAGTTTTATAAATACCCTAAAAAGTCACCCTTTCCTTTTTTGTCTTTTAAACATAGCTGCCTTTTTAATGTTTTATATATGGAAATTGTAAGGATTTTATACTTTGTTCTTTACATAATTCTAAAGTAAATATATGTTTTTCAAAAAATTATCCAAGCATGTACAATAATTTTGAAATTTAAACTTTAGTCATTCTCATATATACATATATATATATATATATATATATATATATATGTAAATCTGTAGATTGCCCTTGGTGAATTTTATGGCCAATTAGATTCTAAATACTTTTCGAAGTAATAAGAATTACGCCAGAAGTAGAAATGTTCGCTGTTTTCATCGAATATGATTTATAAAATAAAATGTTCGATATACATTTACTAATTTTTTTAAGACAAATTATGCCAGAACTAGAAATGAAAATATTCATATATTCACATTGTTTTGGAGAAACACCAATAATTCACTATATACTTGAAAACTAATTTTAAAAATTAAATATTTTGTCAATTTTATTTTGATCAATTATTCTCTCAATCGTCTACTGTTTTTCAGTATTTTATTCGATTGAAAACTTATATACCTCGTTTTGTTATTTATATAAGACAAATCCAAGCATAATTTATGGATATTTTTCTATTTTGTTAAATATAGAAATTCATAGTACACTTTTTTTTTTTTTTTCAGAGAATGGGGATTGAATCCCTGACTTCACCCATGCAAGAGTGAGGTTGGAACCACTATATTATAAGAGTTGGTGGTCAAGTTCATAGTACACTTCTTGATGCTGTCAATCTGTCATGTATGTTAGGGAGTGTTTAAAATCTCACACACACACAAAAAAAAAATTAATAATTTTCAACTTTTGGCTGAAAAAATATTTTTTTAAATTAGAATTTCAAAACAGGAGGTGGGGTGCTTCTATTTCTCTAGAATTTCATATTTTCAAATATGAACTTTTGATTGTACTTCCACTTAATTTAATTAGAATTTCAAAACAGGAGGTGGGGTGCTTCTATTTCTCTAAAAGTATTTCTCATATTTTTGTAAATACATAAAAGCTTATTTTGATATTTTTACCTTTAAGATTTTGCATAATACAAAAAGTATTTTTGTCTTTTTGTTATTTTATTGAAAAGTTCATGTGAAACTTATTTGACCATACACTTTAACTTTTAACTTTTTCTTAGTTTTTCACTTTTTTTTAAGACACTAACCATTTTTATTTCTTTTTCATTTCTCAATAATCTCTAAATTTAATCACTTATTTAAAAGTAAAAGTTTTTGTAAACACTTAAATGAAGCTTATACAGTTGGACTGACAATTAAAAAGCAGTTTTTAGATCTTTTTTAGGAAAAGAACTAGATATAATATATTTTTTGGAAAAAGAACTAGAGGTAATACAAGTAAAGGTTTTGTTGAAGAGTTATATGTTCATCAAAATGGTAACATTAAAATTTGTTTCTTGTTTATCTCTCCACTAGTAATTAATGTCAAAAACAATTAATTAAAATGGCTTCTAATATTTTTAAGTACGGTTAATTTCACATTACCCTCTCTACTTTTGTTGAATATTATTTTACCCAATGTATTATCAATTGTCTTGTTTTATCCGCTTGTACTCTTATTTTATCTTACTCTACCCCTTTGTACTCTCACAACAAGAAATTTGTATTTTAGCGACGAAACTTTCCGTCGCTACAAAAGAATATTTTGTCGCTAAAATATATTAGCAATGAAAAAGTTCCATCACAAAAGTCGCTGCAATAAGAGCGTCAAAAAAAATATTAGTGATGAAAATGTAGACGTACGACTAATTATTCCATCGCTAAAATTAAAAAAATTATCGCTAAAGAATAGCTTAGTGACACAAACCATAAGAGATTTTGTTGCTAAAATATTTTAAAAATTAAATATTAAATAGATAATTTTAACTTTTGCAATGAAAACTGGTCTTGTTGTTGCTAACGGAAGTGATTTAGTGATGACTGCCTGAACAATAGTCGTCGCTAAATGAGAAAATAATAATTTGTATTTTTTAGAATAACGACGAAATGGTTTATTATTCGTCACTAATTGAATAAAATTTAAAAAAAATAAACAAAATCTTAGCAACGAATTGTCATTATTTGTCGCTAATTTAATAAAATATTTAAAAAAAATATTAGTGACGAATTATGAAAATTCGTATCTAATATTCATTTTTTAAAAAATATTTTTTTTATTTCGATCATTTTACCCTATTTTAAATAACAAATCCACATTATACCCTATTTTAAATAACAAATTCACAATCTGCTTGTCAAAATCATCCACAAATATTCAATAACTTTCCATAACATATCCAACAATCATTTACAACATATTTATCATTCCAACAATCTAAATATCATTAACTAAAAGATATTTCATTAAAAAACTCATCATATATTAAACAAACCATCATATACACAAATTATACAAATGAATCATTAAACAAACCATCATAAAAGTTAATATTAAAAGTAAAATATCATCATATATAAATTAGACAAAAGTCTAATACACCTAAAAATTTGATTGAACTTGACGACGATCAAAATGAGAATCTTTAGGCGTTGTTCCAGCCATGACTGCAGAATAATAAACCAAAGATATAATTAGAAAAAATCAACACTATATATTAAACATAGTCGTATATATCAAAACAATAGTAAGGACTAATATAAATAACATTGACATAACAATTAATTCATAAAAAAGTATGAATAACTGTACAAAATTGAAACACTTACACTAAACTAAGATTGATGCGGTGGAGTTCGGGGTGGAGTTGAAGAGAATGATTGTTGTTGAGTCAGCGATTGTACTGCTTGTGATGCACTAGGAAACACCCTATCAAGAATTTGTAGAATCATGGCTTGTTGTGACTCCATGACATGCAGTTTGTCTTTATAAACCAATAACTTAGTCCTGGTGTCTGCTAGCTTGGTCCTCGTTTCTGCTAGCTCGCTTTTGGTGTCTGCTAGCTCCTCCTATGTCATATGAAACTGATCTCTAAGCAATGTATTGATCGATTTGGATGATATAGCATCAAAAGTAGTCGACTTGAGAGGTTTGGGTCCATTTTCAAGCCCATGCACGTATCCCAAACGTATACCGAGAATCTGGTCACACACTTTATCTGCAACCTGTACATCGTCTAAGGTGTAAGCATCATCCTCGGTATCTATGTGAGTTTGTGACTCTCGGTACTCCTTTCAAAGTCGCACCATCTCATCCTAAAATTAATAAATATATCAACATATTTAGTTTCAAATAAATTGAAAAGAAGTAGTTGAATGAATTAATTACTTACTTATGCGCTCTAAGTTATATCTTCTACCCAGCCCTTCGTAGTGCTGTAGTGAGTTTCATTAAAAATGGTAATTCGATCTTTTCTACTAGTTCCATTGGTTTGAAAATAACATATGTCATGTGTTGCTTATCTAATAAAGAAATTATTTAAATGAAACTTAAGATTTTATATACTTACACCATCATAATTGTACTGCACAAAGGACTTTGAACATCCACGATGAGTATAACTAAACTTTGTTCGATTTGCGGAGTTCATTGCTGGCCATTTTTGCAAAAAACAATTAAAGCAATAAACATCATTGGACTAAATTAATAAATATAAGATTTCATTAAATTAATTAGCTAAAACTTAGTATTAAATTTACATTAAAATTCTATGACTCGAATAATGTATACATTACTCTCAATCCATCTGAGTCTCACAGAAATCCCGATGCACATATTTCAGTCGTTCCTCCCAAGGTAGGTATGTGAGACTTTTGTAGTGTTTGTGCATCTTCTGGCTATTGTCCTTGTATCGAGCACTTAATAGTTTGTCGGTAAAATATAGCGTACAAAAAAATATATGTCAACATTTAATATAACAAAGAGAAAGTAAATTGATAAATAAGATAGTTAATTATATTAATTGACAACCGATCAAATATCATCTCTTCTACTCCTTTGTAATATGCCTCTAATCAGCTTCAGTCTTGGCTTCAAAGAAAAATATCCAAAGACTTTTTGAGGAATTTTTTTCTTGTTTGCCTCATCATACTTAAATCAGGGCTCCTTACACATCAGACATGTATTCTTGTTCTCGTGTTCATCCCAAAATAAGATACAATTATTTTTACAAGGATGTATAGATTCATATCCCAACCCTAACTTTCTTAATATTTTCTTAACTTCGTAATGAGAGCTTGGAATCGCATTCGGTTTCAAAAATGCTTCTCGTAACTATTGAAGCACATATTAAATGACTTATTGCTCCAACCATTCAACACCTCCACATGCATTAATTTCACTAAGAAACTAAATACAGAAAAATTAGTACAGCCTGAATATAACTCTCGTTGTGCTTCTTCAAATATTGACATATAAGTTTCTCCCAACTCCTTTGCAGGTGTATTTATATTATTATCCTCCTGTTGAACCCCACTACTACCAACAACTTCAGCATCCCTAAGTCATTTAACATACCAAATAAAGTATCATCTTCTTCGTCCTCACTCACATGTTCAACTTTATTTACGAGATTCGTATCAACACTTGGTGTAGTACCTTCTCCATGAAAAGTCCACACTTTGTATAACTTAGAAATCCTCCATCTATAAAGATGTCTTCAAATGTAATCCAAATTAAATTGATATAAATTTTCACACCTTCGACAAGGACAACGAATCTTTGATAACCCAAATGTTGACATATAATTCTTGGCTACGTACCATTTATGTATTCTGAAACCACTCGATTCTGATTCATCATCTAATTTCGATCCATAATTATACAATCTGTTAATGATAGTAATTAGATAACTTATTTAAATCATTCATGTTCATAATGGCATGCATTGCTCCCACTTCTCCTTCCACTCTTTGGTAAGGGCCCTATCTCATTAAAGAATGTGTACTTAATTATGCTTTTATAAGTATGATCACTTTGTTTCATACATATGAAAATTTTGGCAGCATCTCCCTATAGCTCTCCAAGTATGTAATATATGATTGAAAGTCAGCAAACTTAAAACTTGGGCTAGATCAATAAAAATATACATGTCATGTATATGCATTCACAAACCTTAGACCTTATTTGGAATTATCATCAAAATTTTAAAATCTTTAATAATTTTAAAATTTGATGTTAAATTCTGAATTGTCCAATTTGGACAGTTTGAAAACGTATACTTAATTGTGATTCTATATTATTATGTTATTTGTCTCATGTACGTGATTAATTATTTCAGTTTGTATCTTCCTTTATTCTCAGATGCACTGTAATATAAATGGATAAGAATAATGAAAAGAATAAAGCCACAATAACAATATGGAATAATAGATTACATCTATTACAGATGTAAAGTTAGTTGGTATTTAATTCATTAAAAAATATTAAGACATTAATCTCATCCGATCACACATATGATAGATTTTTCATATCTCAATTTTTTGTATTCTACAACAAAACTATATTATATGTTTATATGTTTCCAACTATAAGTTTCTCTTATTTAAATATTTAAATAAGATTACCTTCACATATTATATTGAAAAATATACCCAAAAAGATTTCTTTTTAGCTCTTAAACCTTGGCCTATATTATAAGTTTAACAATTTACATCTCAATAAAGATTCAATATCTTATAAGCTTCAAAACCCCCTCTTAAAGTTTTAAAGTTGATAAGGTCCTCTCAATAAACATCCCATCGTATAAATTCAATATTAAAGCAAAAGTTGACAATGCATTGCATTGCGGGAAACCTTTCTATACATATTCTCTCATGTTTAGATTTTCATAAATAATTGATCAACTAAAAGCTTCAAAATAATACGGTAAATTCAAAAGGTAGAACTCAACTAATTCAACATGCAAAACCATAAAGAATTCATGTAATCAAATGCTAATCATTAGTATGTAGCCCTTCAAATTAACCAATGATACCAAATTACCTAAAGAGACTGTGGTGGCAGGGGGATTTTTCAGCAAATTGAATAGGGTGGCTGCTCGGTTAGGGGTGTTGGCTCTGTGGCTGACGGATGGTGGCTCAGCTGATGGACGGTGGTTGAACGGCAGTGGTGGCTGACAGACGATGGTTGAACGATGCGAGAATGACGCGATGGTGGTTGATAGACGGCAAGAGAATGATGCGAGAATGGCACGATGGTGGCTTAACGGAGCGAGAAAGAAGAAATGGCGGATCAATTTAAAAAATGTAAGAGGAGAAAGGGGTTCTGCGAATTTAGCCCTTAACTTTAGCGACAAAATTAATAAATTTCGTCGCTAGTATAGAAATAAAGTTAGTGACGAAAGCTAATCCATTTCATCACTAACATAGAAAGAAAAATTAATTTTATTTTTTTTAACGTTAGCGACGCAAATAGCTCATAGCGCCGCTAGGTTGCTTTTGTCAGAATTTTATTTTTTGACCTTCGCGACGAAATCACCACAGTTTGTCGCTAAAAAAGAAATTTTTTTTTTTTTTAAAAGTTAGCGACGAAACTTGCTATGCCCTTGCTAAGATGTTTTAACCTTAGTGACGCAATTAGTAATCTTCGTCCCTAAAATACAAAAAAAAATATAAATTTATATATTTTTCTTATAGTTAGCGACGAGAATTCTATAGCTCGATGTAACATTAATTTTTTTTCCTAATGTTAGCAACAAAGATGCTGCACTTCATCGTTAACATTTAAAAAATAAAATAAAATAATATTTAAATTTAGCGACAACTTGTTGACATGTCGTCGCCAAAATATAGAAAAAAATTTGTCGCTAAAAGTTCGTCGTTATTTCCTCTTTTTCCTGTAGTGTCATATTTTGTCTCAATTTACCCCCTTATACTCTTATTTAATTTCACTTTACCTCTTTATATTCCCATAATCTCACTTTACCTCTTTGTACTCCCATAATCTCACTTTACCTCATTGTACTCTAAAAAAATGAATCAAATTACTCTTACCTATTATTTATAGTGAAATTATTTTAAAACTTTTTAAAATTAATAGACTTATTTTTATATTCTAATATTTTTTCAACTCAATTAATAACACTTAACATTGAATTCATTTAAAATTTTATTGTACTTAAATTTTAGTAGCTATTTTAACTTCATATAGTTTTATAAAATTACTATATAGTCGGATATTTTTTATTAGTTAATACTCTTTATTTATAAATTTTTTACTCATTAAAAATCTAAAAACTATATCAAATATTTCTAAATAATATTCAATAAATACATAAGATATTAGTAATAAATTTTTAATTATGATAGAGTTATCATAAGTTCACAAAAACTATATTAAATTCAAAAATAGTCATTATAATTAAGTATTAGTAATAAAATTAAATACTAAAGTGACTATGATTTTTTTTTAAATTGAACATAGTATCTATTAAATTACGATAATTCGGCTATTTATAATTTATTTAATAGTATTAAATTAAACCTAAAAATGACTTTTTTTTATTAAAATGAATGTAATATTAAGTGTTAATTGATTAAGTTGAAAAAATTGTTAGAATATAAATACAAGTCTATTAATTTTAGAATATTTTAAAGTAACTAAGGGTAATTTAGTTAATCTTTTTAAAGTACAAGGGGTTGAGACAATGAAAGTATAATGGGGTAAAATGAGACAAAATAAGAGTATAAAGAGATAAAATGATATCCAACAAAAGTAGAAAATAGTAAAGTAAAATTAACCCTTTTAAGTATGTAGCTAATGCATATTTACTTAATTTTCATAAATTTGGATAGTAACAATTCTTGATTAAATTTTTCATTAATCATTGTAGACGCAGCATTGATTTTGCATAAAAACTTAATGCGAGGTAGTTTATTACTTTTGAAATGGTAGTTTATTACTTTTTTTCTATATTTTCATTGGTTGATGTGTACAAGTATATATTTGAAATGATTAAATGATTACCATTTGAGTAGTAGCTACTTAGATAATATTGAACGATAATATTGCATTTTATAATATCATTATATACGTATCTAACGCTTAGGGAGGAGACTTGAGAGTACAAAATTTATGCTCTGCGGTCACGTTTTCTAAATTCAGTGATTCTAAATCATATGATAGGATAGTAGCTTGTATTTAGTAAAATCGAACATAATTCATTGGTACCCCACAGGCTCTAATCTTGATGTGTGACATTCTTCACAAAATCACATTGTTTAATTAATTTTAGAGTCAGTCTTCCTTCCCCGTGAATAAAATAAAAAGTGCAAACCAAGAATTAAATAAGAAGCAGTGTTATGCCATAAATCAGACCCCCTCGCTTAAATTGAACCGATCTCTACCTGAGCCCCGAGGTTTTGAATCATATATAAACAACACTTTTCTTATATTAGAATCTATTCTTTTCTAATCGAATAATTAGGATTCACCTTTTCTTTTTTATTATTATTATTTATTTAAGTTGCAACTACAAATGTATTACAAGTTGTGTCCGAAACTCTTGAAATTCTAGTAAATTAACTAATTTTTTTTGTGTTCATTGATAAACTTCAAAAGACCTTGATAATATTTTCCTATCGTTTATAAATAAAATATGGTTGCTCTTTGGTATTTTAGTATCATTTTTCAAACAATAGTAATTAATTCTAGATTTAAAATGTTCGACAATAACATTAATGAAGGAACATGATCTCCATTGGTCAATACTGTTGCTTAGGTATAATAAAACCAAGTCCAATAGGATCTTCTTTTCACATAATACAAAATTATATAATAGAGATGCAGTGGAGTGGCACCAATTCGACGTTACTTGTCATACGTGTGCTAGTGATGTGTTAGTGAAGGCTGTGATTGGTCGTTAATGCTAACGGTGTATGATAATTTAATACATCCATTGGGTTGCTAAAGATATATGGTAAGATTGTGGATTTTCGCAATTTGGAGTACTTGATCCCTGTCATAATTTAAGAAATGTGATTTGACGGACCAAATTGATCCAAACCGAGGGATATAGCCAATCACGAAGGAACATTCAGAAATCAATAGACAGACACCTCTAATTCATATTCAAGTTTATTGTTTTACTCTTTCTCCTTTATACTCTTCCTAAATAATCTTTAATTATTTTCGACCTTTTTGTCATTCTTTGAAAAATAATATAGTCGAGTTTTTGATTCGTCTGATAAGATTAGTATAGTGTTATACTAATTATTGTAAAAGTATTATATATTGAGAAATAAACATCCAAATTCCTATTAGCATTTGTGTATGGTACAATATCTGCTTTAAAAAAATTATTTCGTGCATGCCTCATTTCAATTTTGGTTTCTATCAACATCTCATTTCGACACCAACACCACAATTTTTTTTTTTTTTTGCATGTATAAATATAACTCGATGATTATTTCTTCATAAATATATCCAAGGGTAGAATCTAAGATTAAGTTTAATACTCCATCCCAACATTATGTACTTCCTCCTTCCCATTCCATTATGATATATTGTACTCTCTCCATCCCACAAAGTAGGTCTTATATTTTATTTTTATTTATCTTAATATATTTGTCTTTTACTATAGGAATTTAATGTAGTGCATGACTATTCTACCTTTATTTTAATTTAAAAAAATTAGATTAAATAATTCTTGCCATAACACAGTGTTCTTATTTAAGTAAATAAGTTTTATATATGGAGGATAAACAGTATATACTAATCAAAATAAAATCACAACATATATTAGCAAGCAATGTTTGTTCTCTTTTGAGATCAACAATAATTTCCATATGTAATACATTTTATTTATGGAAATGGTCATTTTGAGAAAATTCTACAAAGTTGTCTTTGTAAATTTTTAACAAAACATGACATTGTTTATGGGACACAAAAAGTGTTTTAGTTTGACTGAACAAGAAGTTTAAGCTAAGAATTGAAAAAGTAGAAATTTTAAACATATTTATAAAATTACCCTAAAAAATAAAATTAATAATTAATAATGTCACATCATTACATTACTTTTCACTATATTTATGGAAATAAAATTTTATTTAAAAATGTACCAATATAAAAATAAAATTAAAACAGTGAGCATAACATTACAAAATGGAGTACTTGCTATTACTTCATAAAAGCAATCTGATAATTAGAATATGATGAGCATTGATGAGCAAGAAACAATGTTTAAAGGAGACCATGCAAGCTGGTGGAAGAGTTCACTCTTCACATTATCAGAAACTTGTATCTCTAAATACATTTGAACTCAGAGCATAAAACTAAGAGACGCAGTTAAAAATATGTGTACTAAAAAGATTCTGAAACTATATTACATCAACAAATATCTAGTTGAAAAACAAAATAAATCCCGAGAAACATTGAACCTCATGACAAGTTTCTACAATACCTACCTTTGTGAATTAAACTCCGGAGACTATAGATAATTTTCTCTTCCCTGACCAACTATTGTTTGTTGAGAAACACAAAAAGGACAAGTTAAAAAGAGAAAATACAAACGGGGGAGAGGGAGAAAGATCGATGTGATGAATGTTAAATTATGTATATGCGTAGCTATGTAGGTGGTTAGCAAAGTTCTTGACAGTCTCTATGACAAAAATGTGAAGGATGAGTAGAAGAGGAAAGATCAGGAAAGCTGGAGGGCGATCTCCTGCAGAAGTAATTTCTTTTGAGATGCATTAATAACACCCTTACATTCTGCATCCACCAAAACCTCTGTCATTATAGCAGCCGCATGGCCTCTTGGTCCCTCTGTCCCTGATGCTCTTCGAAGCATAAACACCTAAAGAGCAAGGATACTTCAATCTTGTATTCACACACTAGCACAGAAATATTACAAAGCAAACAGATATAAATCCATAACTCAAAGTTCATTTGGGCCGGGTTTTTTTTCTGGGGGAGGGGGGGCGGAACACAGCTAGTTTTCCATAAAGCGTAGATTAATTGAATTTCTCATGAAGACATTTTTCAATTCTGGGAGTAATGTAACATGGTTCAGAAGACAAAACAGTCAGACCTCTCTACATTCCATACATGGTAGAGTGACATTAGGAAGACCACTAGTCCAAAAAGTTATTTCAGATTTTCTTATACTCAAATTCATTGGTGAACAAATGAGACATCAAGATGAAAATACTTAAAACAATCAAACTTTATGAACAATATGAGTTAATTTTGCAATGCAATTTTTCCCTGGCAGTGAATAAAGTACGTCAACGGCATTCCCTAACTGAATTGCCCATGTTGCATGCAACAATCCGTAACATATAGAAAAGGAAAGCTTTTGACATTCAGACCATCTAAATCTGACCCTATTCTGGTGAAGCTAATTTTGTAATATAACCAACACCATATGAAATATATCGTTGCCATTAACCTTGACACCATATTTCTCAGTTAATGTCTGAAAAAAACATATCTATTATACATATGAAGCTGATTAATAAATGTTCGAACACATATTCTCCACATTTTTTGCACACTACAAAAAAACAGTTACATGAATGTCAATTTGCTATCGCAAACACCACTTAAATACCTGCCCGTGATGTGTTATTTCTAAACATCCAGGTTGCTGGATAAAAGGTTCCCCATCAATTTGCACAGGGAAAGGACTGGACACATGTATCCTTATAACTTTCCCTTGTGCTAGCCTAGTTGCTTGTGAAAGTCCAACCTGCACAACAGAACTAATTATTAGTAGATCTCCCACAAAATAATGTGATATATTGAGCATAAACTTCTTATGTGCAAGTTCTATGTATTAAACTACATCAAATCAATGATCTTATCTATTCCTTTTCATACAAGTTCAAGCGATCTAATTTTTGTTATCAGACAGGTAAAATATCAATCAATGCTTTAAAATAGGTAGAAGCTGGGAGGACCAGCACGCAAAAGAACTTTTAGCTTCAGCAACTATAATTAATTCAATCATGCATATAAGACACCATGAGAGTACAAAAATAGATTTTTAATGCAAAAGAAATATTTTAAAACTGACTGACCTACAAAACATATACTAAAATCAAGGAATCATTATTCTTTCCTATTGGATCGCCATGCAGAAAACCATTCACACTAATAAGTATAAAGATGCTAAAAACTCTAAAGTTCCTTAAAGCAATATGATGGCATTGCACAAGAGAACTCTATGAATCCTCATTGATATCATACCAAACATATCCAAAGATTTCAGCTGCAATGAAATGGAAATTGCAAATGCCACAACCATAGAGAAAGAGCAGACAACTCTTTTGTAATCCACCAACATTAAAACTGAGCCTACAAGTTAATAGACATAAGGATGAAGTAAAATTTTGGACCTGGAGTTTGCCAAGGTGCCATGATCCAGTAACACAAACAACTTCAAGCATTTTGTCATGCATGTACTGATCATTGAAATTGTCATCATGTTCATAATCATTTTGCCAAAGGTCAACTCCACCCATATAGCTGCCAATGTTGAGCACAATTAAACCCTCCGCATCCTGAATTCAAAAAGAAAATGAGAAGATAAGAAAATGCATTAAACATAAAAGAAAATAATTATTTTGATCAACCTAGTGATATGGCATACTTTTGGTATCTCGATATCTTTCTCGTCGACTTCAAGCCAGACTTGCCATGGCAAGTCAGCACAAGCTCTGTCCATCATATCCCTAGCACCTTCTTTTGCATACCTTAATTTATTTACAAACTGTTCCAAGACTTAAATTAGCCCAATGAGACACACATGGAAAGTGAATTCAAGAAAGGAAAGGAAAAAATTTCCAGCCCACGTAGGTTTCCTAAAACACAAGGAGATAGAAGTAAGGAACTTCTTACCTGACTGTAAAACTTCTCAGGGTTTTCTTCCCTATTCATGTGAAATTCATATGCAACCTTTGCATCACATCCAATACCTATAGCAGATAATCAATGAAATTATTCAAATCAAGATACAGGTAGAAACTAAGAAACTATTTGAGAACTTAAAAAATCTGTATCCAGCAAAGAAACAAGGGAAACTATTTACTCTTTTACATCTGCTGGAATTCTAAAGAAATGGTGACAAGAACTCAGTTCCTCATCAAACCAAAAGAGGATGCAGTCCCTTGAAAAATAAAGATTGCAAATTACCTAAGTAGTTCATCATGAACTTTGATTTCAATTTACTAGGTTCACCACCAGATTTTTCTTCTGTTAAGTTGACTTTCCAGCGGTCAAGCATTGTGACTGCTGCATGATCTATGTCATGCAAAAACGTGCTCAAGGCACCTTGTCCTTCAACGACAGAAAACCCCCCACCCCAATGCAAAACCCTTGACAAATCATTTCCAGTTCCTAAAGGAAGTACTGCAACAGGTGGGGGTGACTCATAATTGCACCTCTCTATTGCATCAAGGACCCAGGCAACCGTCCCATCACCACCGCAAACCAAAACCCTAAAATATTGCACACTGCTAAACAGCTCTAAGCCAGCCTCTGGACCTTGAGAGGAACTGAGTTCAATTACCTGCAAAAGACACAACCAAGCATAAGCCAAGAAGAACTACCTATCGAAGGGCACTGGTATCATTAGATAGTGACACTGTTTTTGGAGAACTTACTGTATACAGTTAGATCCAAGACAATAATTCCTCATTTTGACAATTTATAAAGCAAAGGCCTAAATCATGATCATTATGAGATTGAGCATTAAGTGTGTTCCTGAATTGGGAATTGCGGCTTATACTTAGCTCATAAATTTCATATTCTTAGATTTGTAAGCCATTTACAACTTTACCAGTAACTTCTAATGAAGAAAGCGTCTTCGTGTACAAAGAAATCTATGAATTGACGTCAACATCCAAAGTTAACATGCTCCATTTCTTTTCTCTGAATATGTGTAATTATCAGAAGCCATTTTTCTCATCTATAATCGAGGTTAGAAAAAAGAAAACGAAAAGGAATTTTTTGAAGATGTGCACGGTGTTTTCTGTTATGGGCACAACAATTGTCCCATTCCAAACTTCAATGCTTACCATATGCTCTCAAACTTACTGCTAAAAGTCAAAATAACTTATGCACTCTGTCCATTTCTCTAAATATGTTTATTGCAAAGACACCTGATCGTCCCACGTGGAGTGTACTTAATGCCGTCAGTCACTTGTTTAGTTCAACGAGAATCAGTCAAAAGATAAAGCAAAATTCAAAATTAACTTACCAAAACTTCAATCCCAAAAAACTGAAAAACACACTATTTTGCAGGCAGAACATTATAGTGGTATGCCCATAGACGCAGGCAACAAACCACGGACACAATTAGAAAAGGCATTTCTTCGGCCCTCTCCTTAAAGTAATATTTAGAGTTACAAGACCATCAAGGAAACTGAGTTTAGCAAGGAGCCCAGATCTCCAGCTTTGACTAATTAAAAGAAAAACCTATGTAGCCAATTAAGGAATAAATGCATCAGTCTAAGGCTTTCAAATGCAATCATAATAAAGATATGAATAAACCATCACAAAGAAAAGATATATTATTTGATTCTATGTGATTAGACTTCTGGATGAGATGAACTAAAAGACTTTACAGTCTGATAACAAACTTACAATTCTTCATATGAAAGAGTAGACGAACAGGGATATAAAAGACCACAAATAATAATCTATTGAAATGTGATAATTTTACCTGTACAGGATTCAATAGCATGTTCAATCTTCTCCGCAGGACAGGCCCATTTTGCGCTCCACTCTTAGCATTAATAAAGACCAGAAGAGGTCTGGCGTCTGAAGGCAAGTCTAGAATAGTATACTTCTTTAATTTGTCACAAACATCACTTTCATTCTTCTTATTGGCCAACTCATTTGGAGTGCCTTTCTTGCTAAGAACTTTGCTAGCGTTGAAAAACTGATCATTGCTTTTCTCACTGCTAGGATTATAGAGTCCAACAAGACCTTTGAAAACATCGAGAACCGCTCTTTTGGCAGCAAAACTTTCTGGTTTCTTACCATTAATGCACTGATTACTTCCATGTTTGTTGCGATGCCGCTTTCTTCTAATCTGTCCACGAACTGTTGAAGCAATGATTTCTTCTGTAATGGAACTTAACATCTCACTTTCAGCACTTCTGACACAAAGGGGAGAAAGCATGACTCTTCTATGAGCACCTAGATCACAAACATCGTCATATTCTTCAGACATCTTAACTTGGCACTTAACGTGAATGATTCGTTGACACCATAAGCAATACCAAGCTGGAGATGCATCAATAAAAGGGATACCACAAGGTTCATCACAATAAAAACAAAAGGCAGACATCTCAGGATTGTCATCCAGATTAAACCATCTTTCTGACCAATGGTGCTGGACTTTTCTATAACCAGCTTGTGCTACACATTTACAATCTTTAGCTGCAAACTTAGAACAACGAAAATGAGCTGCAACACCACAAACAGAACAGCGATGTATTGGCGAACGTGACATAGATTTTGTTCCTAGAGTCTGAGGGTACACTAGAGAAGTTAGGCAGACACAGCATGTGGATGGCTGTCCACCAGAAGCAACATCATCCATCCATGTATGATGTGATAAGGGAACTTTTAGCTTCTTCCAGGCTTGCTTCTTCGCCCTGGAAGCAGCTTTGAGCCAGTTAAGAGATGTCTTTCTCTGCCATTTCAGGAATGCATAAACAAGAGCAAAAAGTCCAAAAGATCCTGTAATTAGCCATCCAAAGATATAGGCAGAATCCAGGCTTGAACTGGCAAGCAACCTTAACAGAGGAATGCCTAAGTCATTCATGGTGAATGCAAACCTTCATTATCGTTTTTTATTTTTGTTCGAAGGAACTTTATAGTTTCCGTGGAAAAGCAAACCCTGTGGACAGAACCTGCCCAGCGGAAACTGTGACAATGTAAAACACAACAGGAAAAAGAAACATCAATACAACTATGGGGAAAGAGTAGGAATGAAATGGTAAAATAATGATAAATTGTATCTGATAAAGAAATATTAAACTTGAAAAGAAACCCAGCAAACAGGAAAAGACAATGGCCTACAACAATTATTTCCTGGAAATAAACTCCAAACAACAACTGAAGTATGACATCTAGATAATCACAATCCGAACAGCACAAGAAACATCTAATAAATTTTCAAGTAGACAAAGAAAAACGAGATGCGAATACAACTTTGACTTGCAATTCTCAAGCACAAGAAGTGGGTGATCAATTCTTTGAACACAGCGCTATAAATAAGGGCATGCTACCTAGTTTATACACCTTTAAAGTTCGTATTTTAAACTCAATAGCAGACAATATTTTGTATTTGAAACAGGCGCACTGGTATCCAGAATAATATAGCCACACATAAATCAACAAAATTGGGCACTGATTAATTGTGAGAACAAAGTAGTCGTAATGGCATTGTTGATTCATATTATGAAAGTAACTCAACCCTACAACCAAGAAAAATGAGAGAAAAATCAATGTTGCAGAAATTGACCAACAACAACAATTTTCACAGTCGGAAGATCAAGAAAACATCCTTAATTTCACGATGATCACAAAAAGAACTCAACAAAAATCTTCTTGGCCCAAATATACTCATAGTTTAAACCCCTCAACTCGTAATGCTATTGCGGTTCCCACACTCAACGTACCTCAAGGGATCAGATATTAATCATGAACAAGCACAATAAACCACCCAATGAAATTGCACGATACCCTTCCCTAAATCAACCATAAAGAGTAATTTTCTGTAGCTACCCACAGATCATCTAAACACACACACACAATAAAAAAAAAGAAGGAGGTGTAAAGCCAAGATTCACAACTCGCCTACAAACACAGAAAGAAAGAGAGAAAGAATACCTGACGAAAGGAAGCGCCGGGGGTGGGGAGGGGAGGGTTGGGTTGCGGTGAGATCTTAGACAATATTATATTATGAATTCTTTGAATAAAGTAGAATATATAAAGAGAGAGGGATGGGAAAAAGAAAGCCTTTTTCAAGGGGGAGAAGAAGAAGAAAAGTACGTGGCGGGATTTTCCTACGCAAAAAACACGGCGGGCCCTTCGGAAAGTATCGAGGGGGTGGCAGTGGCAATGTTAAAATTCATTCATTGTTAAACTGCAAGTTTTCTTGGTGAAAGTACGGCTCTGCCCTTTGTTTTAAAGGGTAAAATACACTTTTTCCTATGAACTATATAGGCCATAAATAACCAAATATCCCCAAATAAGCCAACATAAAATTGACCTCCTCAAAATACTTTCAACGAAATAAATTATCATTATTACCATTATTAGTTAATTAATTTTTATTTTTTCATTCTTCTTCTTCACCTTTTTTCTTTTTCTTTTCTATATTTTTTCCCCACTATCCCCTCGCCACCCCAACCTCATCCATGCTAGTCCCAGCCCCAATAAAACACCAAATCCAACCAAACAACCTCGTCCCGTGCCACCCCCAACCCACACCAGCCAGCCAACTTTGCCCTCGCCAGCTCTTGTTACCTAACCCAATCCTTATTAAATCCAAATCCAACACAAAACCACCCTACTTAAGACTGATAATTATACGGGACTAGGGGCAGGTAACGGATCTAATTGAACCCCCGCCGTTTCTCTCTATTTTGCCCCTGCTTCTTTCACTCCACCAAATCTGATGTTGTTGACCTCCCACCGCAACACCACAGCAGCGCGGTGCGTGGCTCTCTTCCCCTCCATACCCTGCCATGGGCGCCACCCTCAGGCCACTGCCGCCACCTCGAGTGAAGGAGCGCAGAGCGAAGTGCAAATCCACAATCTTCGTCACCCTCGTCTCTACTCTTCTCTTTTTGTGTCGATATTTGTAGATTAAATTGATTATGTAATGAGAATGTTGCTAAGGGGTTCAAGGATATGTAAGTACTGAAAGTTGTAATCAAGGATAAGTATTTTCCCTCAAGTTTGAACAAGCAAGCAATTAAAAGGGCCGAAGCCACGAAGAAAGGTTGTTGCTACAATTAAGGATTTGGTGCAAGTAGGTATTGGACCACGCTCTAGCTTAATGGTTTCTCTCTATATTTTTTGGGAATTTCTCTGTACAAGGCCATAATGTCAATGGATTGCGGGTTTAGGCGGTTAAACCCAGTTGAATTTGAGTCTGGGCGGGATGGGATCGGGCTTAGATTGAGGTAAGGTGGGGCAGATCTCGGGTCTATTTTAGCTATGACTTGGGTGGATTTTAAGTGTGGCAAAATTTATTCCAGATCCGCTCCGCTATCCCTAATTAATCCCATCAAGTTATTCTCCACCCTACCCTCCCAATTATGGGTGTATGCAGGTTCAAGTGATTTTACAATGGAATCTTAACCCGACTCAATAAGTACAGATTGGAAAAAATAAAGTGAAACTATTTAATTATCCTTTCAAATTAAGCAATTTGGGTTGATTGGGTTCTGTTTATTAGCAGTTCAGTTGGCATTTTAGTACATTTCAAGTGCACTCTTTCGTATTTCAATTTATTTGTAGTTGTAATCCAAATATCTAACGAATAAGTGAAAAATATGTTTAACTACAATTCAATTGAATAATAAAGAAAAAAAAATGCGAGAGAGAAGTGAGTGTTCTAAACAAAAATTAAAGTTTCATTAAGAGAACGATTTTGTGAGAATTTTTTTTTAAAAAAAAGCGGTTCATCGAAATCAGTGGAAGAAAATAACTGAATAAAGGCACTATATATGTATTACGTATATGTGTGTGTGTGTGTGTGTGTGTGTGTGTATATATATATATATATATATATATATATATATATATTTGTGTATATAGTGGTTAGGTTGCGGAGTAAAATGGTGAACAATTTGACCAAAAAGTAAAGAATTTTACGGGTAGTTTGATGCGGTTTGAGTGAGTAGATGGAGTGGAGCAAGTTATGTACACTCCAATTCAGAACCACCCAAAAACCCACCTTTCTCTTCTAACCAGACCAAACCCCACTCGTATCCCCCGCCCACGCCACCCCTGGCCTCCCACATGGGCCAAGACCAATCCCAATTTCCCACCCCACCCCATCCACCCAAATCCGAAGTGTTATTGTACGAAATAAAAGGTGAAAAATGAAGGAAAACATAAAAAGAAAAGAAAAATGGTGAAAAGGAAGAAATTAGAAAAAAAAAAAAAAGAAATTGAATATAATTAATGTTAAGGGCATTAATGGGAACTCGTATTATATTGAAGGGGATAAATGTAATACCAAATTTGTTGAGAGGGATAAATGATTAAATGTTAAATCAGATTGTTTAGGGATTATTGAATACATGAAATATAATTCACATTGCAAAGTGTATTTTACAAATTTTATTTTTAAACTAGCAACCCTTAAATAGAAGTTCTCTATTAGTGTAGTTTGCATCATATATACTGCTCAATTTGCAAGTTTGTCCTTATAGCTCCACCAAAATACCAAAATAAAATCTTCTTATATAGAGGTCATGTAGTATTATGTAAATGAGTTTGAACCCAGGACTTGACCAAACCAGCTGAGCTACTATAGTTTTTGTCCTTTGTTTACCAAAGAACCATTTGACCTGGAGATCACAATTTATTAACCCACACCCAGCAGACAATGGTACTACAATTTCAGGTTCGAATTTAAATACAAAAAAAATATAATTATATTTGACAAGTAGGGATATGGCATACGAGTTATAATTGTCTTATGATTGTCGTATCGTTAAAAAAAAAAATGTCAGACCACAACACATTTGTCGTATGATTAATTGAGTTTAGCCAAAACAAATATGGCCGACAATATTTGTTAGCAATAACCGCATTTGACAAATAAATCAAATGGTAGATGAATTATATTTATGTGTGATTGATGTATAGTAAAAAGAAAATTATCAATATGGTTAGATGAATTTATCCAAATCAAATATGAACAAATCATATTTGTCAGAATAATCACATTTGACCGCATATGTGAATTATACTTTTGTACAGAGTATAGTTCAAATAAATGGCAAATCACAAGGTAGGAGTTGCAACAATAAACACATTTGATTGGACCGCAATGCATGTAGGAGTTGCACGTAATGACTGCTTAATTATTGGAATGAAGACATGTGCAAGAACACTTTTGGGGAAATATCGTTCGTTCTAAGGTAATTCAAAGGTTGTTTAGTTGTAGGATCCGAGGGAGTTGTACTCCAAATTGTCTTTTTTGAAGGAATAATGAGTGAGTTTTTGTTTAACTGCTACTGAGAATTCATCGTGGAAATAATGTACACATAAAGGGTGGGATTGGATGGCATGTGTTTTTTTTTTAAATTGATTTTAAAAGAAACAGTGATTTTTTATTTTTATTTTTTTGGAAGAAATGAGATGTAAAGAATGATATGTGTTTAGATGATTTTTTCTTGGAGAAAATCTGCAATGATACCATTTGATGTGACTTATTTTTTGTATAGATATTGTTAGGTTATGTTGTTTAATGAAAAAAATTCTTAGAAAATATGTTTGATTAGGATTTCTTTAAGAATTTTTGTTAACACTTAGCCTAAAATTGTTAAGACCATATATATTTGAATAGTAGATATACACACGTGTGTATATATATTTATGTTGAGATGTACCTATATGTATCTTTACAAGTTTTATATGTATGTATGTGTATATATATATATATATATGTATATGAATATAAATAAATAATAACGTGCCAAATTATGTAGCATAGATACTAAATTTATGCATACTTATGTAGATATATATACAAGTGTGTACATATATCTATAAATACGTATATAAAAACATCTATAAATGCATATATACCAATATATAAATTTTCATCTGTATATATATATATACATAAGTATACATGTATATAAAAATACATTTAAATTTTCACATATGAATAAGTACAATAAAAAATATAAGATTAGTATTTTATGTAATATGTCTATTTTTATTCCATTTTTTATAATAATCAGTATAATTCAATTTTCAATTTTTCTATTAATTAATATTATTCAATTCATAAAATAATTTTTAATTAGTCAACTAATTAGTTATCAATTAGGAAGTAAAAGTGTAATTAATAAACAAAAAATTTAAATATATATAATAAAATATATTTTTTTTCATTTTTCTTTTCCATCTTTCTTTTCTTTTCTTCTTCCTTACACCACCACCACCATTTTATTTTTCTTTTCTTCTATCTTCTTCCTTACACCACTACCTCCACCACCACCCCACCATTTTTTTTCTTTTCTTCTTCTACTTCCTTACATGGTTTTCCTCTCCTCCCATGGATGAATGTGTGTCACAGGCCATATTGGAGCATACCCATCCATTTGGACACCCCAATAATGGTGAAGTTGGATCTTAAATCGTACCTTTAGTCGTTGGAGGGCCGATAAGGTGATTGACTCACTCATTGATGGACTATTATCACGGGATGGAGAGAATCTTGGACAAATGGAGAGAGGCTTGCAAATGTGAGAGACCGAAGAAACTTATATGAGTGAGGAGAAGAAAATAAGGGAGGAAAGGTGTTCCACCGTACAATTAGGGCCTGGTCTAGTTTCTTGATGGGAAGGCTTTCTCTTCATCTCATAGAACAAAATCTTTGATTGAGAGATTTTTACACAGTTGAGTAAAAAAATTTTTTAGAGTTAAGTGGAAAAGTTGGGTTCCAAAAAATATTTTGGAGATGCCAACCAAACATCAGTTTTTGGAAAAAAATTCTTCCAAATACAATTTTATAAGACAAGATAGCCATCCAATCACAGCCAAAGTTTCTATCTTGAAACAACTAATTTTACACCATTGCTGTGGATATAGATAGATATGTTTATCATTCTTAAATTATTTGATAAATTGTACATTTTTAATTGGATTTCACTCCTAAGTAGAGAGTCGTAAGGGGTTCCATGGGCCAGATTAGAGTGACTTTGGGCTAGGCTAACAATTTATTAACCCAATCCCAGCAGACAGTGGGCCTATAGGTTTAAATTTAAGTCCAACTGTAGAGCATTGCCTTTTTCTTAAGGTTTGCAGAGAGAGAGAGGAGAAAAGGAAAGATATAAAGTTTCTTAATTTGCTAAATTAATATTTGTATTAAAATAGTAAAATGGAATAATATAGAGTTCGAATGATTAAATTATAACAATACATTACATGTAATACCATAAGTAGAAAAAGAAAAACAACAATATAACATCAATCCATTATAAATAAGTGTTTTGACTTTTATCATAATTTTAAGTGCGTGCGCAAGACGCGCATATGTGTATGAATGGTACTTAATTTATACAATGCAAGGCACGTTGCACTTCACCATCTCAGAAAATATATTTTCACAATAAATTCAAAATAAGAAAAAGCACGTTGTTCCCTTGTAGTTACTTTCTTTGTCAATTTTCTAGCAAGTCTTGTAGCATTTTATCCCATAAAAACCGCTTTGACTCGAGCACTTTACTGTCTAAAATTACTTTTGTGGCAGCAATTTATCCTTCAAAATTTAATGCCCCTCTTTTCTTGTAATCTTTTCATATCACTGCCATGTTCTAGATGATATTTTATTCCATTAATTCCAAAAATTTAAGTAATTCATTTCTAGAGACAAAAAATTTAACTGTAAAAAAAAATAAATGAAATTATTTGATGAAAACATCGAGGATGCTCGAAACTAAATGTGAGAATAAGTTTAAAAGGTTATTGAAATAATTTAATTTGAAGCTTTTGATAATTCTATTACTTGTGAAATTTTCGATTACATGTTTTCGCTTGTTTTGTTTTTATATAATTTCTCGTGCATGGTAATAATATCATATCATTTTTTTTTATTAAAAATTATAGCATATATTTAATTAATCGGAGCTAACATATATAGTTTCTGCATTATACTAATTAAAAGAATGAAAGCACCGAAACCATAATTTAAAATTTTTTGCATTCTTGATCACCTATTAGCGTTGCAACAATCTAGAATAATTTTTTTAAAGATACTACTAAATTTTTCCTTCTCAAAATTTTCGTCATCTAGAATTGTTATAAATGCACCTATAATAATAGATAGTTGAGTTAATTGTGTTTGCAGTATGAAAGATAGATAAGCTTACAATGTGGATTTGTCATATACTGGACGGATGATGACTTTAGACATCGATACTTGTGGGAGATTAAATATTATAATTTTCTTTCTTATGTGAAATAAAGTAGTGTTCTTTTCATATTCTTTTTAATAGAAGCATTTTGTTTTGTTCACTACTTTGACTAATTAAATCATCTACAAAATGGTAAGGAAAAGAAATCATCATATGAAAAAAATGGATAATTTTTTTAAATGGGTAAAATGAGAATCAAGAATAAACAACCATTAGAAATTTCTCATACTACCACAAAAGTAATTTTAAGAGGTTAAATGTTTTGAAAAATAATTTTATAAGATAAAGTATTATGAAACTTGTCAAAAAGTTGTTTAGGGATAAGTGATTGGGCACAAGCAATTTCAGAGACTTAAATGCTACTCGAATGTTAGACCAGTTGACCAGGAGGCAAAGTACTACAAAGAAAGCAAATTTAGGAGATGAAACAATTTTATTTTATTTTTGCCTTTGTGAGGAGTTTATTGCCAAAATATATGTATTTAAGGGTGTGAAGTGTAATTCTATCAGCTTTATCACATCCAAAATCTATTTGCCAATTATGCTTTGTCTTTTTCTTTATTTCATCTATAAATACTATTGATATTTCTTCCTTGGAATCTTTGGAAACAGATCTTTGGAACTGGGTACAATCACAATCTTGACATTGACATAAATGTGATGAAAAAGATTTAAGATATTATCATTAATAATTCATGATTTACTCACAAATATTTGGAAAAATATATTATTGGTTACAATATTAAGATTCTGAAAACTCTGTAATGTACAGTGTTGGATCCAAGTCTCCAACAAATGTCAAGCATGTATCTAATCTCATATTAATTAATTTATCTTACTTAGTTAGTTATTTATTTGATATTATTATATTGGAAAATAATATTTTTTCTTGAAGAAGCTCCCCTTACCATCATAATTCATAAAATCCATTATTATGATTTTCTTAAATACTTAAGGTATAATGATCATAATTTATGGAATGCATTATTAAGATTTTCTTGGACATCAAGTAGATTTTAATAGGTATAATAATCATAATTCATGGAATCTATTATTAAGATTTTCTTAATCATCACCTAGGTTTTAAGGCATAATGATCATAATTCATAGAATACATTATTAAGTTTTTCTTAGATTTGTTGGGAAATATGTAAGTATAATATCGAAATGGCTAAATTAATTTAGGCAGAATAATAGTTAATTTTTTTATAGTTGAGATAAGAGTTTAACTTTTTATTTTTAAGACGAAATTGCTCGGTACACCGTGCTTATGGTATTTGACAATCATCTTACAAGATACAAAAAAATATTTTTTTATGATAGCAACACTACAAATCACAAGAACTTTTAAACCACAAATATATTTTAGAACTCTCTTGGAATTGAGAGAAAAAGATTAAAAAGAGAATGAATGTGATGGAAATAATCAATTCTAGGGGTCAATTTATAGATTTTGAAAAGTTATAGTATCAATTCGTGATTGGATACAACTTTCGGTTCAGATTAATCTGAGTCGTGCGATTGCATCCCTCTATGAAGGTCCACACCCTTAGAGTAAGCCCCTACTAATCGAACGGACAAGTCAGTGTTTTGGTCCACTCACATCCCTTGGTCACGCTTCGTCAGCAGTTGGATGTCTGGTCACGTCTATTCAGCATCCAACCGCACGTTGTTGTCATACTACGCGGATGCCAACTCGATGAATCCACCATATCAAGCTAGACGCCATATTAGCGAACCACTAGCCATGTCACTAAGCCACACCAAACTACTTCTGGTACAAATTTTTAAAAAAATTAAGGCACCTCAACTTATCACGACGATGCGTACATGCTAAGTGTAAAGTGCATTTCTAAAGTGCCCAATACGACTTTTGCGACATGCGTGCATGTAGGTTCGGGCTTGGATGATGCTACGTACCATTCTTGTAGCCCCAAAGCTAGGCAAAAGGCCACTATAGTACACCATAGGACACCTCTACTTGATTATTCTTTATAAAGTGAGATTTTATATATGAAAGACAAACTTGTTCTGCTTTTTCAATGTGGAAGGTGACTTTTCACATTTTTAACTTTTTATTTTTCAACACTTGAGCTATTTAAGTGGCTTAATTTGTTCATTAATTTTCATTCACACAAAATTAGTTTTGAAAAATCAAACATGCTAAATTTATCTACTCGCGATGTAGATTATATTTAATTAATTTATTTTTATTTTTATAAAATAGAATCTACTTAAATAATTGGACAAAATTGGGTCAAAACCCAATTTTTCTAAACTAATTTCTAACAATCAACCATGCGAATGAAATTAATGATATGCAGACACTGAAGAAAGTCTATGCGAAAAGCTATTGCATTAGGCGAGGTAGCTTGTGTCTTTGAATCTTCATTAGTAGAATACTATCGAATTTACTAGGTTGCTTAATGATGCAATATCTTGAACTGTTCAGCTGTTTGTGTAAACTATGACAATAGTATCCACACAATGATTTTCCTAATACCTTTAATTCTCACAATTGTATCCGTTTTGGACCTGGACAACATCTTTACACTTATGAAGCGACCCTTCTTCACACTTATATAAGTGACCTCATGTTTAGAGTATCCTTCCATACTCTACTTTACAGTATATGAGTCATTAAAAGTATATAACTTAACCTCACTACATGCAACATGTAGCATTTATCTATCATAGGAATAGAAGGGAGAAAACTCTCAAGTGCTTATATGAATCTTCATAACTTAGTAGTTGCATTGAACCAAGATCTTGGGATCTCCAATCAACAAGGTTGGATTACCACTATGAAAATTCTTTACTTTATAGGTTTAAGGATATTCCTCTTGATAAGCAATATACTTGATCTCTACCTAAACCTTTAGTTAACGAATCTGCTAGGTTTTCCTTCGATTTCACGTAATCGATGGAAATGACTCCATTTGAGATTAACTACCATACATTTGACATATATATCAAGACTTACCATTGTACATACTAATTTGTGCCCTTTCAATAACTAACTGGCTATCATAATGTATTATAAATACAGGCATTATCTTAAGTTAATAAGGAATATTCTTTAAGAAATTATGAAGTCATTCTACTTATTCTTCACCTTTATCTAAAGCTATAAATTCTAATTCCATCGTGGATCGAGCTATATAAGTTGTTTAGAGAATTTTCAAGACACAACTCCACCACCAATGATAAAAGCATAACCACTAGTGGACTTAGAGTCTTTCATGTCAGATATCTAATTTGCATCACTGTACCCTTCTAGTATAATTAGATATCTTGTATAATGTAATCGTTAATGTAAGGTAAATTTTAAGTATTTAATAACCCTTATCATTGCATTCCAATGGTCATTGCCTGGATTACTTGTAAACCTATTCAACTTGTTGACTGAGTAAGCAATATCCGAATGTGTGCAGTTCATGATGTACATCAAATTGTCAATTATTCAAAAATATTCTAACTGTGATATAGGCCACCATAATTCTTAGCCAAATAAAAACTTGAGTCTACTGGTGTTTTTATTAGGGATATTTAATACGCATTAAACTTTTTATGTATTGTCTCAACATAGTGAGACTTCGATATAACTAATCCATCAAATGTCTTATTAATCTTAATTCCCAATATGAAATTTGCTAAGTTCGTTTCTTTCATATCAAAATATTTCTTAACATTTTATTAGTATTCATGATTATATCGTGACTACTACCATTAATTAATACATCATCTCCGTATAGACAGACAATGACATAAGCATTTGGTATGCCTTTTTTATAGATGTATTTGTCACATTTGTTGATTTTGAAGTCATTTGACATCATTATTTTGTCAAATTTCTTGTGCAAATGCTTTTACACTTGTTTCAGTCCATACAATGATTTAATAAGTCTACACACATTTTTCTCTTGTTTGGGAGCAACAAACCCTTTGGGTTGTTCCATATAAATTCTTCTTCTAATTCACTATTTAAAAAGGCTATTTCCATACCCATTTAATGTATCTCAAGATTATGTAATGTTGTAATTGCAATGAGTACTCTAATGGATGCGATCCTTGTCACTGGGTGATGAAAATTCAGAAATTATATGGACGCCATAGTAGAAAAATGTTTACTATTTGCAAAAAATAAAGAAGATTTTTAAATTATAATTTTCTACAATTACCGTGAAAGAGAGTAGTAAGAAAGAGTTATTATTGAACTTTGGGTTGTGTTAGAATTTTTAGAAATGACCAAATTTACTAAAAATCCATTTGTGCGATCTTAGATCTTTTGATACATATTGAAAAGAAGTTTTCAGGAATGTTATTGACTAACAAATTGATTTTATCATGATATAGTTGTAAGAATAAATCTAATCTCTCTTTTAGTTTATCATATGCACCTATTGGAATTTGATGAACCTTGAGTGATATTGTTATAATGTTGAGCAAGGCATTAAGGTCTAGTGCTTCTCCTAAACAAGCTCCACTTCATATTCACCTATAAAAAAAATGAATCTTGAGGTTCTGTATTATTTATTGCAAATGAATTGAGTAATAATTTGTAATAAGTATATTTTTTTCATACTAAGGTTTATTTGGTAAATTAAGAGGAGCTACTGTGATCTTGAGGATTGATTTTAAGTTTGAATTAATTATGAATTTCTTGTTGTACCATTGGGTTGACTAATGCCTAATTATTTTGATATACATGATGAATAATGTATTTGATGATTCTATATGGGTATGTTTGGGGTGATATTCATCGATGATATTTTAGTGTACAACGAGGAGAAATATGATTGACCTTTCAATATGATCTTGGAAACTCTAAGAAAGTAGAAAATTATTTGTTCAATTTAGTAAATGCGATCTTTTGGTTATGTAATATAATATTTATTTTTGGAACTGGTAATTTTCTTAAGAAGTTGTCCATGTAACTATTCAAAACTTCGAGGTTCTACTAAAATAAGAAAGACCAATAAATGTGATAGAAATAAGAAAAAATTTCTAGGTTAGTGATATTATTGGGTATTCAGTCAAAATTTCTCCTTAATTGTTACAACTTTATTTCATCATACATGCAGGTATAGGAAATTTGAATGTTTGCTAAGTGGGAATAAATCTCTTATTACTTAAAGAGAATTGATTTGAGCTTCGGTAGTGACTCCAACTTTAAATATAAGTTATGTATTGTTATTTTGTTTTGATATATGTTTGATGCAATATAGAAAAGTTACTCTACACACTTCGAGTTAATTAGATTATTTTGGTAATACTACATGTGACATTACAAAATCGAAGTACTTGAAATGTCTATATACTCAAAAGCAGTTGAATTTGAAGAAATGATGGATATTATTAGTAAGTGAATATATTGTATGATCCATATAACTATAGATGTCATTGGAATGAAATATTTCAATAAACTAATATTCATACAAATTTTACATCATAAACTATTATGGGAATTGAGGGTTGTATAGGGGATGAATTAGAGTAAATTTTGGATTATCTGTTTAATAATATTTTGGTAAGACTGATTTTAATTGATCCAATTTCAAATGCTTAAAATAAAGTTGATGAAAGGTTAAGACTAAGATGAAAAGCATAAAATGCACTTAAATAGATTTTTGTGATAAGTGATAATAATCTCTTAATAAGAGAGAGATGTGAAAATGAGGGATAAGAAATTGCAAGACTAAGTTTTAGGTGATGATCATGTATCTTTTTATTTGTATTATTTAGTAGTATGAATGATGTTTGTGATCTCAAGAAAATATACAGATATCGGACATTGGACGAGCTATTACGAAATATATTGTTAATATTTAGTTTGCCACTAAAAAAAAAGGATATATGTAAAAGTGCATATGTAGAAATGATTTAGTTCTGCTTTTATTTTTAGGTGGAAATGGGAAAACACTCATGAATTTTGTATATGATAATGGAATTGAGTTATTGTTCATAAATTAACTGAATATGCTCATTTCCATGAAAATATATCGAAAGATAACTGTATAAGAACTGGTTAGATTTTATGGTTTATTAGTGCCTATTAGTTCTGATGTATATTTAAGGTCTTTGTTCACTTCCTAGAAGATCTTACATTAGGTATTGGAAACAAAATTATTTTTTAGTATTGTGATAATCCATGCATCAATGGGCAATCAGAACAAACAAATTAGACTTTGCAAGATATGCTTAGAGCTTGTTCATTAGATTGTTGATGTCAATTGAGAAATTTTTTCCTTGGGTAGAATTTCTTATAACAACAGTGATAAGGCTACTTGGGATAGTTTTCTATAAGGCATTGTATGACAGAAAATATAGGTCATCATTTTATTGAAATGAATTTGATGTTCTTTTAGGTTAAATATGGTTTGAGAAATGATAAAAGTGGTAGAACAAATTATCAATCTATGGAAACTAGTTAGAGGTAACCATAAAGTTATGCAAATTAAAGAGGAATATCATTGCAATTTATGATAGGAGATCAAATTTTTTGGAGGTGTCTCCAATGAAAGGGATTATTCGGCTTAGGCAATTTTTTTTTTGGATGTTACATACAAATTTAATCCTAGGTACATTGGTTTATTTTGCATTATTAAGAGAATTGGGGATATTGCCTATAAACTCGACCTCCTTGTATCAACATCTCGAGTTCACAATGTTTCGTGTGTTCATTTTAAGGAAGTATATCATGAATCTATTTCATCTATTGAAAAATGAACCAATAGAACTAAATTGAGGTAGGAGATATGAAAAAAGACGTATAGAGATTTTAGTAAGGGGTGTAAAATAATTTCAAAATGAGAATATCTCATTAATTAAAGTACTGAGTAGAAGTCAATCAACAAAAAGCGCTATTTGGGAAAGGAAGCATAAAATTATAATTAAATATCTAGAATTTTTTGGTAAGTAAAATTTTGGGAATAAAATTTTAATAAGGAGGGGATGATGTAATACTCAATTCTCACACTACTCACTTGGCTAATGTGATTCATGCATAAAATGCTACTTATATGATAATTTCCATTAAGATTTACATGGCATCTTATATAACATTCTTAATCGTTAGACCTCTAATGTGTCACATGATATTAGTGGTTGAGATCTTATAACCTAATTGAGAAATTCAATATTTAGATAAGAGAAAGAATAGATTGGTCAATCTATTGGATATTCATAGATTATATGTTATAATTTTAGAAGTAATTAAAGTATTACTAGTATGCTAATATGTTTTGATTCAACTAGATCAATGTGTTTTAAAGGTATACATCCATAAACTAATAATATTTGGGATATTAAATATGATATAATTTGATTTAAGTGACATATTTTAAGGTCCATATGTTCATATGATTTTAGAAATGAAAAATAGACAATCTATTTAAGAATCGATGTCAATTGATTTAAAAATCGAATGAACGGTTAAGAAATTAGGGTATAATTTATTATCTGATCATACAAAAATTAAAGTAGGTTGTAAATAAAAAATTAAATCTGAGAAACGCCATATTAGAGTTGTATAAGTTGTGTATAATATCATATTTAAATCACCATTTGACACCTCAAGTTTTGTCATCTCATGCTTTCTTATTAAACTTAAGTTAACACCTCAAACCCTTCACCCTTAAGCCATGATTAGACCCTTATTTTAGCCATTTTCAGCTTCCAAACACACACCTTAAGGTCTCCAACTTCCCCAAATAGATTCCAAGTTGAAATAAAAGCAATAAAAGCAAATGAGAAGTAATTACTATCAAGTTTAACCTCAAAATCTGCATAGGTATCACTTATCTACGATTTTGCCTTTAGTTTTCATATTATTCTGAATGAGTTTATTGTTTATTAAGATTTCAATATCTCTTATAGAAGTGTTAGGAAGTTTTTAATTAGATTTTGGTACATAAAGAAAAGGTTTTTGATGACAAACACTTAATAAGAAATACTTGTAGTAGAAATTATCGCCTTACTATTTTCTTGTGTTTTAGAGTTTAAAAGTGTATGGTATGTTGAATAAAACCTATAATTATTACCATTAACATGTCCATATATAATTTAATAGTATTGGAATGAATTTTTATCAATTAGAAATTAAAATAGAGTATGATATTGGAGAAACACTCAAACTGCCAAAGTAGTAAAATCTGTTTGGTGTGCTGTGAAGGAGATTGAATTAGGGGAGCTAAATTCATGATTTTTCCCAATTATATGGCATGGTTATATGTTTTTATATGTTAGCTACGTGTGGTAAAAATTTTAGAGTGAATAAATACGCCTATGGATGCTAAAATTGCTATGAAACTTAATGTGACAGCAAGGAAAATAGAAGATGAAAATCTGTTCTATTTTATTTCTTGGCATGTTTCAACATATTTATGGTAAAATTGATGTTTAGCATTTAGATAACTGTTATAAGAGTTATAACACATCAATTAAGTTATTTTATCATATATTTAAGATGAAAAATAAGGTACTTAGGAGATTGCATTAGGTTTTAGTCCCTGAGTAGTAAATTTTGATTGTTACATAGTTAAATTGAAATTCAAGGTCCTTGTATAGGATTAAGCATAATGAACTTGTTGATTGAGGAAAGTGAATTGATATCTTATATTTTTATAGATTATTCACACCTGAGAAACTAAGAAGTAAGATACGATCGATTAAAGGTAAGTGAAAATCCATTTGCAACTACAATGTATGGACATAGTATTCCTTACCTTATCTATATTAAATGTGATCCTTATGTCTTGATGAGAGTATTATAAGTATTATAAATATCTTATAGTGCATATGTTGATTAAATGATGGGACATGGAATCCGTTGTATCATTAAACATGCCATTCATCAACATTTACATGTGCATGCATAACATGTGTTCACAGTTGAGGTTTTGCATGCATGACATTATTTTCAAAAAGAAAATATTGTGGTTGGCCACTACTAGTGCACCGAGGCATGTGAGGCGTGGTTATGTGATATTTTGGGGTGCCGCGAATGTTACTTCTCAGAGGATCATAGGAGTTGATAGGGGGGGTGTACCTCTGGTGGTCACGAGAGGGTGGACCACTTAATTATGTCCTTATTGACTTCGCTGGTAGGAAAACTTCTAGAGGATCACATGGGAAGATAGAGGGTGGACGTTTGGTGATCCCAGAGATAGGTCCTGAATTGAGTCAATTTATTTATGGTCATGTGATTATTGATATTGTTTATAGCTCTATCCGGTGCATAGTAGGTAGTCCAATGGCCCAATGATGGGAAATTATTTTGAACGAACTATTTTAGTTCATGAGCTTGCATTCCTGATATGATTTCATAGAGATACATTACATATATATTAGATTATCGCTTCAGCATGCATGATTTTCACTTACTGAGCGTTATGTCACGCAACGCCAAGCCAAGACCCATTTATTGCAGTATTTTTGGGCTTGGGGGCTCTCCCGTAATTTTCTAGAACATTAGGGACATTTTGGATAATTACTAGGAACTTCTAGAAAGTCCCTTTGTAAATATCTAATGGAATTATTCTAGCATATTCCTTGGAGAACTCTAGAGAGTCTCTCCGAGCCGTTGGATCAAATAGGTCACCACCGTTCATTTAGGAGGTGGAGTAGTATAAATAGAGGTAGGAACTTCATTTGTAATCTATCAAGCAAGAGTTTGAGTTTGAGTGAATACAAGCTTTATCTTACAAAGCTCTCTTGCCTTCTTTGAATGTTTTTTATTTTGCTATCCATCTTCCAACACTTTTCTAAGCAATGAGGCTGACTTAGCTACCGCGATGGGTGGTTAAAGAAGCTAAGGCCGCACGGTCCTTATTAAAGGAACAAGTCCGTGACAAGTGGTATCAAAGCCCAGTTGGACTAAGTGTTGTGAAGTTACAAGTGATTGCTGACAACGAGAATAGGTCAGGCATGACCGAAGACCACGAGAGAGAACCCATCTAGACCCTGTCCAAGAAGAAGCGCGATCAGAGTAGGAGCCGTGAGGGCAGCTCATGGGAACGAGTCATGGAGGATATGGGTGAGCGCCTCGAGATAGTCGAGCACAACGTCGAGATACTAGAGGGCCACGTTCTCGAACAATTAGACTCCTGAAGGAGAATGTCCAAGCATGCCTTGACGCGGACACCTTGCGTGATGATCACTTAATGCGACTGGAGGTGAAGGTGATGGATGCTCTGCAAGCTATGCAGATTGGCATCGAGATATTACGGGAGGACTTAGCATTGTGTAAGAAGGCTGCTACCACTGGGGGAGCTAGCACCAGCGGGGTTAGTCCAAGGGTAGACTATCCCAAACCCAATGGGTTTGATGGCCAGAGGGACACCAAGGAAGTTGAGAACTTCTTGTGGTAGATGGAACGCTACTTCGAGGGACTTAACTTAATCGACGAAGCATCAAGGGTAAGAATGGCTACTCTCTATCTCACCGATACTGCTATTCTATGGTAGCGCATGAAGTACACCGACATAGAATGAGGTTCCTGTTGGGTCGATACTTGGGAATACTTCAAGAAGGAGCTTAAGCAATATTTCTACCAGAAAATATCGTCTATGAAGCTCACAAGAAGCTTCGAGAGTTGAAACAACGAGGCACCATAAGAGAGTATGTTAAAGACTTTACCATAATCATGCTTTAAATTCCAATCTATCGAAGGAGGACCTTCTTCCACTTTATGGATGATCTTCAACAATGGGCCAAATAAGAGTTGCACCCACAAGACGTCAAGTCGATAGACAAGGCCATCGCCATCGTAGAGTCTCTTATAGAGTACCAACCCCATATGGATGCTTCAAAGAAGAAGAAAAAGTGGAACCTGACTAAAGGTGGGAGAGAGAAGCAAAACAATCGATACTAATGAAAGACATACCCACCCAGGAGAGGAGATAGAAATCCATCTCGAAAGGAGTATGAAGAAAAGAAACGTACCTTCGTACCAAATGGAGGATGCTTCGTGTATAAAGGGCCATATACTATGAGCAATTATCCCAAGCTGGGTCCTTATCTGCCATGGTCGAGAGGAATGAGGCGGCATTAACCATAGATGAAGGGACGAGTAATATTGGATCCATTCAACTTCTTAATGCCCTCAATGCCAAGCCATTACTAGTGACATCAAGTAAGGGGCTGATGTACGTAGAGGCATACATAAGTGGGAAGCCTACTAGGGCGTTGGTGGACACGAAAGCTACCCACAACTTCATAATCAAGGAAGAGGCTAATAGGTTAGGCCTACGATGGAGCAAGGGTGAAGGTTGGCTCAAGACGGTGAATGCCAAAGCTCAACCCCTTAATGGCATAGTGAAGAATGTGGAGCTACGCTTAGGCACTTGGAAGGGCTAAGTAGATTTCTCGGTAGCACCTATGGACGACTTCAAGGTCGTACTCGGCATGGACTTCTTAAGAAAGGTAACAACTATTCCCATATCTTCTTTTAGCTTTGTATGCATACTCGAAAAGGGAGCACCTTGCATGATCCCCACCATCGACCTAATCGAGGGATATTCGCAAGGGACTAAAGCTGAATCAAGGAATCTGTCGGTAATGCAAATTACCAAGGAAGTAAAACTGGGTGAGCTGACATATTTAGCAAGCTTAAAGGAGGAAGTTCTAGCTATCACTAAGGAGGAAGACTTGCCACCCTTTATCTAGAATATCCTGGAGAAAAACAAGGACGTGATGCCGAATGAGTTACTAAAGAAACTCCTACCTAGGCGAGAGGTGGATCACAAGATCGAGTTGGAGTCGGATACCAAGCCACCCGCTATGGCACCTTATCGTATGGCCCCACCCGAATTAGAGGAGCTTCGAAGGCAACTAACAGAGTTGTTAGACACGGGACGGATTCGACCTTCGAAGACACTATACGGTGCACTAGTGTTGTTCCAGAAAAAGTACGATGGGTCACTAAGGATGTGTGTGGACTATCGAACATTAAATAAGGTAACTATCAAAAATCGATATCCCATACCTTTGATAGCTGACCTATTTGACAGACTTGGAGGAGCCAAGATTTATACCAAGATGGACTTGAAAAAAGGCTACTACCAAGTATGGATTGCTGAGGGGGATGAGCTAAAGACGACGTGCATCACTCGATACGGATCTTTCGAGTGGTTAGTCATGCTTTTCGGATTGACCAATGCCCTAGCCACATTTTGCACGCTCATGAATAAGATCTTCCAGCCGTACCTGGATCGATTCATGGTGGTCTACCTGGATGATATAGTGATCTACAGCAACTCGTTGGAGGAAAATGCCAACTATCTATGTACCGTATTTTAGGTATTAAGAGAGAACGAGTTGAATGTGAAGAAAAAAAAGTGCTCGTTTGCTAAGGAAGAGGTTCTTTTTTTAGGACATAGCATCGGACATGGGCAGCTCCAGATGGATGGAGCAAAGATACGAGCAATTATGGAGTGGAAAGCTCCAACCAAGGTAATCGAATTACGGTCTTTTCTTGGACTTGTCAATTATTACTTCAGGTTTATCCAGGGATACTCGGCATGGGCAGCACCACTGACGGACCTACTCAAGAAAAGAAAAACATGGGAATGGTTCGAGAAATGCCAACACGCCTTTGATGACTTAAAAGCAGCAGTAAGCAGTGAGCCAGTACTAGCCCTACCGAATTTTGACAAGCCCTTTGAACTCCACATGGATGCCTCAGACTTTGCAATAGAAGGGGTACTAATGCAAGAAGGGCATCCCATAGCGTTCGAAAGCCGTAAGCTCAATAATACCGAGCAACGATACACTGTGCAAGAAAAGAAGATGACGGCCATCATCTATTATCTACGGGTGTGGCGACATTATTTATTTAGATCATATTTCATCATCAAAACTGATAATATTGCTACAAGTTACTTCCAAACCCAAAAGAAGCTGTCACCGAAGCAAGCTCGATGGTAGGACTTCCTGGCGGAATTTGATTACATGTTGGAGTACAAACCAGTAAGGTCAATGTAGTAGCCAATGCTTTAAGCCAAAAAGGCAGAGCTTGCAGCAGTCAGCCTAGCCTAGGGAGAGATAACGGTGCTACAACTTTAAGGTTGCAAACCCAAGTGCAGGTTGTAGTAAGTAATAAATTTCTCGTGAGTCCGAGGTCGATTCACAGGGAAGTTGTTTGAAGAATTTAAGTTTATATTTCTAAAAAGATGGAGTTTATGTGAATCAAAATATATGAACAATTAATGTATGATGTAACTAAAGAAAAATCGAAGTAATAAAAGTACTGAAGATTAGGAATCCACTCTTGAGTTTTGGATAAAGAAATGGTTATTTATTCTTTTTACCTCTATTAATTGCCACAATTGAAATCCATACATAATGAAGGTTCCAATGGGAAGATATTATCAAGTAACTCATGCAATAAGGTAATCATGATATTGTCTTACTTTTACAAATTATCTCTTAACGCCAACACTTATTTATGGGATCAAGCATTTATGTACACCTTCGTCAACAACAAATCAAGGTTTCACATTAGCAGTCGGTGGGGTAAAATCGTACAATAAGCTAAATGAACCCAAGTATTTATTGTGCCATTGGAGATACACAAATCAAGAATCACCACAAAACAAGTAGGGTTTAGATCAAAAATAAAAATAATAATACAACATACTTAAACAATTTCTACCCTTATAACCATTTCTCTTCCTGCATCAAGAGATTCATCCTTTTTCCTCAACAAAATAAAATTTAGAAAGATATAATAAAAGTAACAAAGACTAAAAATATAAGAGAAACTAGAGAATGCATTTCTATTACTACTAGAAAACTTACAATACTAGAAAACATACAAACTAGATAACTTAGCCTAAAGAAACCCTCTACCCCCCTCCTTACAAGCTTAATACATGGCCTATTTATAGTACTTGGAGTAAGCTAGAGGCCAAACAAATAATGGAGGGGTTAATCAAGTGGTATGCTAGTTGCCAAGAGTTGGTAAGTTGTTACATTAATTTCTTATCCACTGAATTGAATTATATTTTTCGGTCAGATACAGCCTGATTTTAAAGATACGTGAAGAATCAAAATTGTAGATTTTTCAACGCTGATATATTTTCATATATCTTTTGTCAAATTTGGTGATCGGATGAAGGAGATATGGTCAAATTACCGAGTCATGTCCAAGAGCCGCCCTGTAACATCAGCAGCAACTTGCAGCCTATGGTTTTACCATTTCAACACATTTTCACACCATCTTGTCTTCAGCAAACTTGTTTATTTACCTCTTGGATAACATATTCGAATTTCAGACCAAAATAAATTTGGGCTCAAGATATATAACTGAATTGGTAAAATAAGTCAATACTGGGCTGAACTCTGATTCGAATTTTGGTGATCCATTTTGTGCAACTATTTGGATGAATTTTCTATTATCATCAAAACTGAATTGGGCTGAGCCTCCAACATAAAAGTTGTACCTCTATCTTTTGTCTTTCAACTAAAATAAGCTTCAGGTCCATAGAGTTTTTGATCATAAAGTTATGCTCAAATTACAAAAACTGCACAAGTTTGGAAACATGCTTCCATTTATTCCTTAACACAAAACATTAATAAAACAATAATATTAACAAGAATAAAGCAAGAAAAGTATAAAGGATTTGATACAAAAATATGTCAAAATATTCACTTATTAAATTCCCCCACACTTAACCCTTGCTTGTCCTCGAGCAAGTTTAAAACAAATATAAACTAATCCACTTTCGTAAGAAATCACGATTGCATTTAGCATATGCAACAAGCCTTTAAACCCCTAGGTGGCCCATAGAGGACGAGTTGTAGTCTCGTGAAGGTTTCCAGCAGTGATACCTACAAACACCTATAATAACTATCTTCCAACTTTTATTCTCATGAAGCAACAAAGTAATATGGAAATAAAATCAAACAAATGTTGAGTTTAACTCTTAGTCATTCAAAAATCAATATATTTCCACAATAAGCATACTCAAGTGTGTGTGTGGATAGTTAATGTCAATAGTGGTGAAACTATGCATGTTTTAAATAAGTAAATTCTCATAAAACCTTGCAAAAACCATCATCCATCTCTAACAGAAAAGTTAAACATCATAGGCTCTTCCTTTGGTGCAAATTTCCACTACACTGAAGGCACCACATGAAATCAAAAGGTCTTCAACAATGGTTGTAATGGGGCCAAAGGGTGGTAATGTAGCTAAGAAATAAAAGGATAGGTTGCAACAAAGGTTCTAAAAACTTCATGGAATTAGAGACATAAAATTTATTGATGAAGAATTCTCCAACTCCACAAATTTCACACTGCAGTCTACTTTTATTGAATTGGACCCCTCTTATTCATCTTGCAACATCTCATTTTTAGTTGCAACTTGTAGCACTTTGCAACTTTTTTTTTTCTTTTTTTTTTAAAAACTCCCCCACACTTATCTTCTATTCCAACCTGAATTTTTTTTGTAAGTTCAAGCTGTCAATTGAATGTCTCTTAAACTCCAATCATTTTTAGAACAAGGGTTGGTAATAGTGTATTTAGGCTAGGTAAAAAGATATGGTTACAAAAAAAATATTTATTTATTGTAAGGCTCAAAGTGGTTTACTAGGGGGATGTTTTCTTGAAACATCATATAGGGAACAAGCTGATTTGGCAATGGTGCTAGAAAGCCTAATGCCTTAATAATTTTTCTAGTGGTGCACTATCAGTCGTTCGCCTCGACAGACCAAAAGTAAAAGTTCTAATACTCAACCCCTACATGTTGAAGATTCAAGTGATGATTAAAGCAAGGTATAAGAACTATCTATTTTGACATGATTGTCTTCACACTAAATAACATAACTATTTGTGCAAAATAAAATTTGAGTATAATTATCGCAAAAATATATTAACCAAATAACAACATCAAAGTCCAAAACAACACCCATCATCAATCAAACCATATTATTCATGCTTAATTTTAATCATTGAAGTTGGAAGAACCTATACGATTCAAAAAAAAAAATTGATAATTCACAAACATTAGTTAAAAACTTTACAAACCTGCCATGTTATGCAAAAAAAATAGGGATGCGTCTCAAGAGTGTTACAATTACCCTTTACTCAGCCATCTTTTTTTTTTCATGCTTTCAACGTACCCAAAAAAACACGCTTGATTTATATTATTTTTTTTTTATTTTTTATTTTTATTAAATACTAGAAAAACACACATTGAATATACAAGTCATGATATCAATTATCCCTCCCCCAACCTAATCGAGACGTTGTCCACAATGTCAAAAATAGATAGGAAAGTAGAGTTTGAAACATATCACCTGAAATGCGACTAATGAAGCTGAAACAACAAAAAAAAACACATACTATTAGATAAAATTATTAACAATAAGTATCACAGACTGAGAGTCAAATTCAATTTGCATTTTCGACCATTGTTCCTATTGGTCCAATCCACATTGGCCAAGGTTGGATCAGGTTTTGGCACATATGCTAGAAGTTGATCAATCAGCTGGTCAGGTGTTGGAGCAGAAATGATGATTCTTCTCGCAAAAGTTGAAATAAACCTTTTTTTCGCAGCATGATCTACAAAAGATAGCAAACCATCATAAAAACCATTAACATTAAGAATACCTATAGGTTTTTGGTGATTGTTGAGTTGTGCCCAAGAAACAATTTGGAATAATTCCTCTAGTGTACCAAAACCGCCAGGTAGAATGATGAATGCATCCGCATTGTTTAACATATTAAGCATTCTGTCCTGAATATGTGACACTTTTAGCTCATCTCCAATGGTCATACCTGTGATATTCTGTACTGTTAAAGATTTTGGGATAACTCCCAAAACTTTGACATCTCCTACATAAGCAGAAATAGCAACACTCCCCATTAACCCCAAACTGCCTCCCCCATACACTAAATGAATTTTTCTTTCTGCTAAAGTTCTACCAAGGTTATTGGCTGCCCCTACAACTCACCATTTTTTCCTAGATTGGATCCACAAAAAACACAAATGGAATTAAATTTGCGAGTTGAAGAAACTTTCATTTTTTTTTCTTTTTTGAAAATAAATTGTGCAAAAATAGAGTGAGTACGGTGATATTTATTAAGGTGTGAACTGGGAATGCATTTATTGCATGTCTTTTTCTTTTGTCAAAAAGGTTGAAAATAAGGACACATACGAAATTTAAAAATTACCTACTAACACGTGTATGTACATGTAGTTGTGATTGTGGCTCACATCTTCCTCTGGTTTTACGTCCAGTAACGGCTTAAACGCTTTCTATGGGTCGAGGATATGCTTCCCATCCAGTTTTCTTATAAATGGCAAACAGGTCTTTTAATGTCAAATTCCAAGACTATAAAACTCATATTCATTTCGAAAACGATCCCATAAATTAATAATTGCACGTTGTACCAATCCACATGAATGCATCTCAAGAGTCAATATAATATGATCTAAAGACTCCTTACTCAGTCCATCCATAATGAATTTAAGTTTATCTTCTCGATTTTTAGAGACTATTCCTAAAGAATGACACTTTGTGTTGCAAGTCCATCTAGCACAAATATGACAAACTTTTATTTTTTTTGCCCTCGTTTTTTTGAATATGTGCTTTTACCAAAACCAGACATGTATCTAGTAAGCAAATCTGGAAACTCATGTGAAAACTCACTTGCCCTTACCTTTGCTTCAATTATCCATCGTATGTCCTCCGGAATGCCCTTGTGCATAAGCATCCTCAATCTTTCAATCCTGATTTTATAAATTTTCAAAATTGCATTTTTAGGAAGAAAAGGAAATCGCTTCTTGATAGTTAGAAAAATGTCACCCATTTTGAAAAGAACAAGAAAAGAGAATGAGAAAAATAAAGAAAATTTGTACAAAGATTTCAGTTGTTTGGGAAACTGACAAGTCCGACTTTTATAGCCATGGAGTACCGTTATCCGCCATTTAACCGGGAAAAGAAAAAATAAAAAATAAAAGAAGAAGAAAAGAAGAAAAAAAAATAATGTCAGATAAAAAAGAATATATACAACACTAATCATAACAAGGGTTAGAAAGAAAAAGGATTTTCTCTTGTGAAAATTAATTTTCCAGAAATGGTTTAACTCTTTGTCCATTTACTTTGAATATGTTACCATTTCTAGGATTCTCAATGTCAATCGCCTCATAAGGATATACTTTTTTTACAACAAAATGACCACTCCACCTTGATCTCAATTTTCCAGGAAACAAATGCAATCGAGAATTATAAAGCAAAACCTTCTGACCAACCTCAAATATTTTTCTTAAAATTTTATTATCATGAAAATCTTTGATTCTTGCTTTATAAATTTTAGAATTCTCATATGCATCATTTCTCATTTCTTGAAATTCATTGATTTGCAATTTACGTAATTTTAAAGCTTCATCAAGGTTGAAGTTAAACATTTTGATTGCCCAATAAGCTTTATATTCAAGTTCAACAGGTAAACGATAAGATTTTTCATAAACTATCCTATAAGGAGACATGCCTAATAATATTTTGAAAGCAGTTCTGTATGCCCAAAGTGTATCGGTAAGTCTAAGAGACCAATCTTTATGGTTTGGGTTAACTGTTTTCTCCAAAATTTGTTTTATTTCCCTATTTGCAAGTTCAACTTGTCCATTTGTCTGAGGGTGATAAGAGGTTGCAACTTTATGTATGATTCCATATTTTTTCATTAAAGTTCTAAAAACTTTGTTACAAAAATGTTTTCCCCCATCACTGATAATAGATCTAGGAATCCAAATCGACTTAAAATATTTTCTTTCAAAAATTTTATCCCTATTTTGTGATCATTGTTTCGACAAGGAATTGCCTCGATCCATTTTGAAACATAATCTATGGCAACCAATATGTAAAGAAAACCAAATGATAATGGAAATGGCCCCATAAAATCAATACCCCAACAGTCAAAGATTTCAATCACTAGGATAGGGTGTAGGGGCATCATATTTCTCTTTGAAAGGGACCCTAACTTTTGAGAATTTTCATAACTTTTGTAGAAAGTGTAAGTATCTTTGAAAAGAGTTGGCCAATAAAATCCACATTGCAAGATTTTTGCAGTAGTTTTCTTTACAGAAAAATGACCACCACATGCTTCTGAATGACAAAATTTGACAATATTACCTATCTCATTGTCAGCACACATCTTCGAAAGATTTGATCCGGACAATATTTGAATAGGTATGGATCATCCCAATAAATTTTTTTAACCTCAGTCAAAAACTTCTTTTTGTCTTGAGAGTTCCAATGCGATGGCATCTTTCCTGTCACAAGAAAATTAACAATGTCAGCAAACTAAGGTAAAATAGAAACGTTAAATAATTGTTCATTAGGGAAAGTGTCATTAATAAGTGTGGTTTGAAACGAGTCATCACAAACAAGTTTCGACAAATGATCAGCCACTACATTCTCTACTCCCTTTTTATCTCGAATAGTAACATTAAATTCCTGAAGTAAGAGAATCCACCTAATCAGTCTTGGTTTAGCATTTTTTTTTTACAATAGATATTTCAAAGCTGTATGATCACTGAAAACAACAATTGGTGAGCCAACAAGATAAGATCAAAATTTGTCCAATCCAAAAACTACAGCAAGTAATTCTTTTTCAATTGTTGCATAATTCAATTGAGCACCATTTAAAGTTTTACTTGCATAGTAAATAACATATGATTTTTATCTTTTCTTTGTCCCAAAACAGCTCCAACAGCATAATCACTAGCATCACACATTATTTCAAAAGGTAAAGTCCAATCTGGAGGCTGCATGATTGGAGTAGACGTAAGCATGCTTTTAAGCTTAACAAAAGCATTTTCACAGTTTTCAGTCCATTCAAAAATAGTGTCTTTTGTTAGAAGATTACACAAAGGTTTAGATATTATACTAAAATCTTTGATAAATCTTCTATAAAAACCAGTATGTCCTAAAAATGATCTAATCTCCTTCACAGTCTTTGGTGTTGGCAAATTGGCAATTAACTCAATTTTAGATTTATTAACTCAATTGGAAAGGTTTTTTGAATGTGTTCATAAAATTTGCTTGTACTGGAAGGTTTGGACATTCATTGGTGGAGTGCCCCAAAAGTTCACAATTGCTACAAACTTCTTCCTCTTGCACAGATTTGATTTCCTTTACTTTCTTAAGTTCCATGGCTTCAACTTTTCTTGTTAAACTAGCAAGTCTAGCATTTAGATCATCTTCTTGACTAAGGTAATATTTTCCTTTATTACTGTTAGCAAGATTAGATCTAATAGAATCTTCAGAAGAATTAACACTATGCCATGATTGAGAGTTTTCTGCCAAATGATCTAGGTATTCTAGGGCTTCATCAGGTTCCTTATCAAGAAACTCATCATTACACATTGTTTCAACAAATTGTTTTGTTTCAGGAGTTAAACCTTCATAAAAGAAACTAATTAAGCGCCATTTTTCAAAACCATGATGTGGGCATGAATTCAACAAATCTTTAAATCTTTCCCAACATTGAAAGAAAAACTTCATTCGAATTTTGAGAAAAATTTTGAATTTGTCTTTTCAAAGCATTAGTTTTATGAGTTGGAAAGAATTTTTTCAAGAATTCAGCTTGCATTTCTTGCCAAGTACCAATTGACCTAGGTTTTAAAGAATTAAGCCAATTTTTTGCTTTATCTTTTAAAGAGAAAGGAAATAATTTCAGCTTAACAATCTCATTTGTGCAAGTTTGATCATCAAAAGTGGCACATACTTCATCAAATTCTTTTAAATGCAAGTAAGGACTTTCAGAGTCTAAACCATGGAAATTAGGAAGTAAAGGGATCATACCTGACTTGAATCGAAAATTGTTTGCATTTAGAGGAAAAATGAAACAAGAAGAAGAAGAATTTCGAGGAGGCTGCAAGTAATAACGCATGGTACGCACCTGTTGATTCTCATTTTCATCCTGGACACTTTCATTTTCAGCCATGGTAGAAGTGTGTGGAGATGATTCAAACAAATTTCCAAACAAAGTTTCGGAATTATTTCCTACTAAACGTCGAGAATTATGACTACGATACCATATACCATATATCCATAAAGAAAATAAACAAACTATATTTACAAAGGAAAAATATTAACAAACCTGAATACTTACCTTGCCTTCCCCGACAACGGCGCCAAAAACTTGCTACAACTTTAAGGTTGCAAACTCAAGTGCAGGTTGTAGTAAGTAGTAAATTTCTTGTGAGTCCGAGGTGGGGTAAAATCGTACAATAAGCTAAATGAACCCAAGTATTTATTGTGCCATTGGAGATACATAAATCAGAATCACCACAAAACAAGTAGGGTTTAGATCAAAAATAAAAATAATAATACAACATACTTAAACAATTTCTACTCTTATAACCATTTCTCTTCCTACATCAAGAGATTCACCATTTTTCCTCAGCAAAATAAAATTTAGAAAGACATAATAAAAGTAACAAAGACTAAAAATATAAGAGAAACTAGAGAATGCATTTCTATTACTACTAAAAAACTTACAATACTAGAAAATATACAAACTAGATAACTTAGCCTAAAGAAACCCTCTACCCCCCCTCCTTACAAGCTTAATACATGGCCTATTTATAGTACTTGGAGTAAGCTAGAGGCCAAACAAATAATGGAGAGGTTAATCAAGTGGTATGCTAGTTGCCAAGAGTTGGTAAGTTGTTACATAAATTTCTCATCCACTGAATTGAATTATATTTTTCGATCAGATACAGCCTAATTTTAAAGATACGTGAAGAATCAAAATTGTAGATCTTTCAACGCTGATATATTTTCATATATCTTTTGTCAAATTTGGCAATCGGATGAAGGAGATATGGTCAAATTACCGAGTCATGTCCAAAGAGCCCCTGTAACATCAGCAGCAACTTGCAGCCTATGGTTTTACCATTTCGACACATTTTCACACCATCTTGTCTTCAGTAAACTTGTTTATTTAACTCTTGGTATAATATATCTGAATTTCATACCAAAATAAATTTGTCCTCAAAATATATAACTGAATTGGTAAAATAAGTCAATACTGGGCTGAACTCTTATTCGAATTTTGGTGATCCATTTTGTGCAACTATTTGGATGAATTTTCTGCTATCATCAAAACTGAATTGGGCTGAGCCTCCAACATAAAAGTTGTACCTCTATCTCTTATCTTTCAACTGAAATAAGCTTCAGGTCCATAGAGCTTTTGATCATGAAGTTATGCTCAAATTACAAAAACTGCACAAGTTTGGAAACATGCTTCCATTTATTCCCTAACACAAAAACATAATAAAACAATAATATTAACAAGAATAAAGCAAGAAAAGTATAACGGATTTGATACAAAAATATATCAAAATATTCACTTATCAAACGAATCTCATCAAACGAGGATTGCAGTAGGACCCGTTAGCTAGGGAACTAAAGAAGCTAGCAGTAGAGGGCAAGACCAAGCAATTCTAGGTAGAGAACGGCCTACTGTACACACAAAGAATGGCCTACTCTATACCAAAGGACAATGCCTATACGTCCTGAAGTGGGAGAGCTTGCAAAAAGAGCTTATCAAGGAGTGTCACGACACCAAATGGGCAGGACATTCTGTACAACGACGCACAATGACACTATTGAAGATAGCCTACTTTTGGCCTCACATGAGGGATAGTGTCGAATTGTACGTCAAGATTTATCTTGTGTGCCAACAAGATAAAGTAGAGACCAAGCAGCAAGTAGGATTGTTGGAGCCATTACCAATTCCCAATTGAATATGGGAGTCCATCACAATGGACTTCATTAGTGCATTGCCAAAATTAGAGGGGTTCAGGTCTATCATGGTGGTAGTAGACCGATTTTCCAAATACGGGATGTTCATACCATACAGTAGGGACTACACGGTGAAAGAAGCGGCTAGGGCATTCTTCAAAAATATCGTGAAATATTGGGGACTACCACAAAATATTGTGAGCGATTGGGACCCCCGCTTTATGGAAAGATTGTTGACGGAACTTTTTAAGCTTCTTGGGTCAAAATTAAGTTTCTCCACAAGTTTCACCCCCAGACCGAATGGGTGAACTCCTTGCTAGATTGCTATTCGAGGTACTTTGTGAGTGCTAATCAGAAGAATTGTGCCAAACTTTTTGATATAGCATAATTTCGTACAACTTACAGTGGAGCGAGGCTACGGGACACAGTCCATTCGAGTTGGCAATGGGGCAACATCCATTAACTCCTCACACCATAGCAATATTCGAAGGTAATGGAAGGAGTCCATGGGCGATCAAAATGGCTAAGTCGTGGGAGAAGCAAGCCGACTTAGCTTGTTCATACCTAGAAAAAGTTCGTTGATGAATGAAGAAATGGGCTGACGAAAGGAGACACCCACAAGAGTTCAATATAGGCGACCTAGTCTTTGTTAAACTCTTACCATAATAATTTAAGGCATTGCGAGGCATGCACAAAGGATTAGTAAGAGGTACGAGGGGCCATTTTCGATTGTGGCCAAGGTAGGCAAGGTATCTTATCGTGTTGACGTACCTAACTCCTTAAAGATAACATCATGTCTTCCACGTAAGTATATTGAAGCCATACCATGAGGACGAGGAAGACCCCAAACAAGGGCAATCATATCGGGCACCTCCCGTGGTAACCAAGTCTTACGACAAGGAGATTAAGAGGTGCTTACCAAGAAGACTGTACGACGACATGGCGTACAACCTTGCTCTCAATACTTGATCAAGTAGAAGGGACTACTGGAGTCTGAAGCAACGTGGAAATTCGAAGAAGACTTGTAGCAGTTACAAGATCAACTTCGAGAGTATGAGGAGACAGGCGTCACCAAATTGGGTGGGGGAGGATGTCACGCACTACTAAGCCAAGACCCATTTATTGCAGCATTTTTTAGCTTGGAGGCTCTCTCGTAATTTTCTAGAACATTAGGGGCATTTTGGATAATTACTAGAAACTTCTAGAAAATTCCTTTGTAATATCTAGTTGAATCATTCTAGCATATTTTTTTGAAGAACTCTAGAGAGTCTTTCCCAACTGTTGGATCAAATAGATCACCACCATTCATTTAGAAGGTGGAGTAGTATAAATAGAAGTAGGAACTTCATTTATAATCCATCAAGCAAGAGTTTGAGTTTGAGTGAATACAAGCTTTCTATTACAAAGCTCGTTTACCTTCTTTGAGTGTTTTCTATCTTGCTAGCCATCTTCCAACACTTTTCTAAGCAACGAGGCTGACTTAGCTAACGTGAGGGGTGGTTGAAAAAGCTAAGGCCGCACGATCCTTGTTATGGGAACAAGTCTATGACAGATAGCTCACGTAGTTTATGTATTATAGGTAAGCATGGTGAGACTTGAGACGTCTAATTTACTGGGCTGACTGTGGAGCACTTACAGGTTTTCAAAGATCAATGTACATGAATGACGACTTGTTGGGGCTATTTTGTAGGTTGTGCTTTTGATTTTACAATCTATTGTATTATATTAGTGACCCTATCTTGTATATCACTTTCAAAACTCCATTATAAATGAGTCTGAGTTTTGTGATAATTTTGATAGACCTTTTTATCATTCAAATAACTATCTATCTATATACAGTATTACAGATTGTTAGAGCACTTTACTTTATCAGTGTTATGTCAAACTAACTAGCTAAAAAAAAAATTATACACACGCATACATGCACAAATTATATTGCAGAGGTTGTTTATACATATTTTTAGGAGGTTGTGACAGAGTGGTATCAGAGCTCAGTTTGTGGTTCTGTGTAGATTGTTCACGTACATGATCTTTAAAACTGGTGGAGCACAACCATGCTAGTAAGTTTTATTTGTTATATAATTTATTTTGTATTTCATGAATAATATTGGCCAAGTGTTCTAAAATTTTGTATAAAAATAATTGAGGCAAACTCATTAGTAATAACAGGTATAAAATTTATGTTTGATATTCTATCTTTGGAGCTACATATTCTCTATTATCTACTAAGTATGTAATAAGATTGGATAGAGTACTTGATATATATATATATATATATGAGGCCAGTTTCAATATTTTTAATTCCTTTTGGAGGTTCACGATCAACTAATTAGATTTTAAGAGCTCTAGGTTAGATTGTTATATTGGCTAGAATTATGATATAATCTTTTGTATTGATTGATTTATTGAGAATTATGCATTGTATTATTAAGATTTTTAAATTGTGGATGATGAAAATTCAGAAATTTTATGGAGGCCATAGTAAGAAAATATTTACTATTTGCAGAAAATAAAGAAGATTTTCAAATTATAATTTTCTACATTTACCGTGAAAGAGAGTGGTAAAAAAGAGTTATTATTGATCTTTGGGTTGTGTTAGAATTTTTAGAAATGACCAAATTTACTAAAAATCCATTTGTATGATCTTAGATCTTTTGATACATATTGAAAAGAAGTTTTCAGAAATGTTATTGACTAACAAATTGATTTTATCATGATATAGTTGTAAGAACAAATCTAATCTCTCTTTTAGTTTATAATATACACCTATTGGAATTTGATGAACCTTGAGTGATATTGTTATAATGTTGAGCAAGGCATTAAGGTCTAGTACTTCTCCTAAACAAGCTCCACTTCATATTCACCTATAAGAAAAATGAATCTTGAGGTTCTATATTATTTATTGCAAATGAATTGAGTAATAATTTGTAATAAGTATATTTTTTTCATACTAAGGTTTATTTGGTAAATTAAGAGGAGCTATTGTGATCTTGGGGATTGATTTTAAGTTTAAATTAATTATGAATTTCTTGTTGTACCATTAGGTTGACTAATGCCCTAGTTATTTTGATATACATGATAAATAATGTATTTGATGATTTTATATGGGTATGTTTGGAGTGATATTCATTGATGATATTTTAGTGTACAACGAGGAGAAATATGATTGACCTTTCAATATGATCTTGGAAACTCTAAAGAAGTAGAAAATTATTTGTTCAATTTAGTAAATGCGATCTTTTGGTTATGTAATACAATATTTATTTTTGAAATTGGTAATTTTCTTAAGAAATTGTTCATGTAACTATTCAAAACTTCGAGGTTCTACTAAAATAGGGAAGACTAATAAATGTGATAGAAATAAGAAAAGTTTTCTGGATTAGTGATATTATTGGGTATTCAGTCAAAATTTCTCCTTAATTGTTACAGCTTTATTTCATCATACATGCAAGTATAGAAATTTGAATGGTTGCTAAGTGGGAAGAAATTTCTTATTACTTAAAGAGAATTGATTTGAGGTTCTATAGTGACTCCAACTTTAAATATAAGTTATGTATTGTGTATAGTGGTGTTATCTTATTGTGTTTTGGCATATATTTGATGCAAGATAGAAAAGTTACTCTACACTCTTGGAGTTAATTTAGATTATTTTAGTAATACTACATGTGACATTACAAAATTGAAGTGGTTTTTGGTAATACTACTCTTCGACCTTTCCATAACTCATAAGGAGTTTCGTTCTTATTTTTGTGTAGTATTTTTTTAAGAATGTGGTTTTCTGATAGGACGGCTCCCCCCCCAACAAATTTTGATGTAAACCAAAGTTTATCAACATAGCATTCATCATCTTCTTAAGAGTACATTCAGCAACACCGTTTGATTCAGCTGAATAAGGAGCTTTAGTTTGATGAATAATGCTAGATTTTGAGCAAAAATTTCAAACAGAGCTACATATTCTCCCCCTCTATCACTACTAATAATTTTTATTCTTTTGCTAAGTTGATTCTCAACCTCATTCTTATAGCTTTCAAAAGTTTCTAAAATCTCATCTTACTTTTCGAAAGATATATATAATAGTATCCTGTGCAATCATTAATAAAATTAATTAAAAATACTTTTTTCCACATTTAGTTTCTATAAATTTTAAGTCACAATATCACTGTGAACTAGTTCTAGACGTGTTGTACTTCTTTTTACTGAATGAAATGGTGTTTTGGCCATTTTTGTCTCAACATAAATTTCACACTTATGTTGTGAATCAAATTTAAATAAAGGAAGTAAATTTAAAGTTACTAATGTTCGCAAGTGTTAATATTAACATGTCCTAATCTAACATGCCATAAATTTGAACACTCAATCAAGTAAGTAGAAGATTTGACTTTAGTGCTTTCAAAGTTACAGAGCACATTCATTACATTCATCTTGAACAGTCTTTTTTTTAAGTATTCATGAGCTGTGTGTTTTTAATAAGTACAAAATTTTCAAACTCAAACACTAGTCTAAAATCAGCTTTAATCAATAAGGAGTCGAACAACAAGTTTTTGCGAATGTCTAGGACATGTAACACATCAACGAGGGTTATCTCCTTTCCCGAGGTCATCCTTATCACTACTTTGCCTAAATTGACAATGTTGGAAGTTGCAGAATTTCACATCTACAGTTTCCTTATGTTGATTGGAATATAAGTTGAGAACAACTCTTTATCGGAATATATGTGGCATGTTGCACCAGTGTCAACCCACTATTCTCTAGGGTTATCCATCAAGTTGGCTTCAAACACAACAGTTGACAGGTCCAAGTTCGTCATATCCACTAGTATTGTCTTATCTCGATCATATGCACCTGACTCTAGCTATCTTTCTTAGGAAGATGATGAAAATTCTTAGCTTTGTGGTTCAGCTTACCATAGTTGTACCAATTCTCTTTGAACTTACTTGCCTTCCTTGTTTCTGATCGTTAGCCAGGTACTTTCTTTTCTTGCTAGCATTTGGTTCTACCAAGTTTACTTTAGCTTCCATGGACAGCTTGCTGGATTTAATTTCAGATTTATGGCTATTTTCTTCAATCCACAATCTGATAATTAAATCCTTAAATCCCATTTCCTTCCACTTATGCTTCAATTAGTTCTTGAAGTCTTTCCACAAAGGTGTTAGCTTCTCAATGATACCATCTACCTGAAAAAACTTACTGAGTTGAAGATATTATGTCATGCAAGATTATTTGCAGCTATTGAATCCACCATCTTGAAGTTTAAGAACTTGTCGACTATGAATTTATTTAAACCAGAATCTTCCATCTTATGCTACTTCTCGAGTGACTCACACAACTCTTTAATTGTCTTTACTGAACTATATACATTGTATAGTGTATTGTTTAGTCCATTGAGTATATAGTTCCTGCATAGGAAGTCACTGTGACTCCATGCATCGAATATCGCTCTCTTTTGAGGATCTCGTTTCTTCTCTCCCACAGTGGGGGCATCCTCCCTCAAGAACTTTGCAAGGTTCAGCATGGTCAAGTAGAATAGCATCTTTTGTTACCACATTTTGAAGTCAGTTCCTATAAACTTCTTCGATTTTTCTTCATGAGGCGGAGTTGGTAAAATAGGTGTTGCTGATGTTGAAACCATTTTGAACTACACAATAGTTTTGTCTTAGAAGTATTGGGAAATATGTAGGTGTAAAATCGAAATGGCTAAGTTAATTCAGGCATAATAACAGTTAAATTTTTTATAGTAAGACAAGAGTTTAACTATTTATTTTTAAGACAAAATTATCTCACACATGACTTGACAATCGTCTCCCAAGATACAATGATTATTTTCTTGTGATAGTAGTACTATAAATTACAAGAACTTTCAAACCAAAAAGGTATTTTAAAACTCTCTTGGACTTAAGAGAAAAAGATTAAGAAGATAATGAATGAGATGGAAATGAAGAATTCTAGGGTTTATTTATAGATTTCAAAAAATTATGGTGTCAATTCATGATTGAATGCAAAGTGCGTTTCTAAAACACTCATATGCGATATGCATGTGGGCTTGGGCTCAGATGGTACTACATACTATCCTCGTAGCTCCTTGAGTTAGGTAAAATCAGTCAAAAGACCACTATAATGCACCATAAGAGAGCTCCACTTGATTACTCCTTATTAAAGTGAGATTGTATATATGCAGGACAAACTTGCTCTACTTTTTCAATGTGAGATAATGACTTTTTACCTTTCCAAGTTTTCATTTTTTAACACTTATACTTTATGTACTAATTTTTCATTCACTCGAAATTGATTTTAAAAAATCAAATATGTTAAACTCATCTACTCGCAGTGTAGATTATGTTTAATCAATTTATTTTTATTTTTATAAAATGGAATCTACTTAAATAATTGGTCAAAACCTAATTTTCTAAACCAATTTCCAACAAGATTCAAGTTGATTTTATGGTATAATGATCAGAAGTCATGGAATCCATAATTAAGATTTTCTTAAATACCAAGGTATAATGATTGTAATTCATGGAATCTATTATTAAGATTTTCTTAGATACCAAGTAAATTTTAAGGTATAATGATCATAATTCATGGAATCCATTGTTAAGATTTTATGAGATACCAAGTACATTTTAAGGAATATAATTATAAATGCAGAATATCTGCAATTTATGTTATAGAGAAAACTAAATAGTGTAATCTTGGCATTTTTTAACCTATACTTTACCCTACAAAACAAAATTGGATCATCTACACATTATTATTATTTGCAAACGTCTCACCACCGGTAAATTACATTGAAACGTTTCAGTTAGCCACATTTTTTCTACTTTTACTTCAACTCTTCAAAGGCAAATTAAAAATATCTTCAAGTTCGTTATGTTGGAATGTTTCAATCTATATCTCATCATATTTATTTTTTTTAATGACTTCCCGATCTATTTTTTGATAAAATTTTAATTGTTAGTGCAGGTAGCATAAAAGTTAAGGCAGAAACATGTACAGAGGGGGAAACATCCAAAATCATGTTGAAGCTCTATCATATTTAAAGACGTTTGGATTGCTTAAAAAATCCATTTTAGATTATTTATTTTAATTTGAGCTTTATTATATATTTATTTTATGAATTTACATTAAGTATATATAATTCATAATTAAATATTTTATACACTTGGTATTTATATATTTGAGAAAAAAGATCAAACATCAATTTTGATAAATAAGTCTGGATAGAACTCATCCCAAAAGCTAGTCAAGAAGAGAGGATGTCCAATTCATATATATACATTGTTGAACAAATTGATGATGTTGGACAAATTCAATTTCTAATAAATTTAAAATAAATGATCAATCAAAATTGAATCATCATCCAACGTGAATTATACGGAACCATTTGAAAACATAACTTTTATTCAATTTTGGATTTGTCCAAAAGCATTTGGTCAAACACTGTTCCTAAACTCAATTAATTTAACAAAAATCAATTATTTTAAAAATTAATTCTACTAAAGTTATATTTTGTAGATTCGATTTCCTAAATGATTAGTCAAACTCACCATAAAATATATTAAATACATCTGTTGCACGCATTTTCAAAGATGAATTAACACTGTTTAGTATAAGACTAAAAATATTAAAGATCTGTTGCCTTCGCGCGAATTTGAAAAATGTATACGTAGTTTAAAATTTTTTAAAAATATAAATATATATTATATTATATGTAATTAAAATGAATTTTGAAATTCTTTCGCGATTACTCAATTGTACGTTTTTGTAATAGTTAAACTAAAAAAATTTCAAAAACTCTTATCTTGATTTGCACTCCGCCTAATATAGGAATTGAAACGATTCAAATCGTTATCCCTGTTTGAAAGTATCTCCATGCTCTTCAATTCAAAACCTCTCTAATTAAAATGTGATTCACTTTTAGGATCTCAAATGTTATCCCTCTAACGGTATCCACACCTTGGATGCCCACCCGCAACCAATTCCTATGCTAGTAGTTTTTGATTCGATAATTCTATCTCAAAATGATTTTGTTTGGAACAAGAACACACTAACAATTAGTATTTTAGGTGTTTAATTTAATTCTTAATTTAATAATTAAATCAAGAATTAAACTAGATAAAAAGTTGGTGAACTTTTGGAGATTCAAAGAAAATGAGGGACGAATTTTTGGAGATAAAAGAAAACTATTTTTTCTTCACAAAAATTTGCAATTAAAATTCCCATAAAATATTCGAGAAGATTGTCAATCAAGACTATCTCAAGTTATTTCTATATAGGACTTTTCTTCCTTTCTTATCTCCAACTCCTTTGGTAAGTTTTCTTATCTCATAAGGACTTTTCTTTTTTCTTATTACCTTATAGAAATTGAATTCTCAATTCAACTTCCTCTAGGAATTAGATTCTCAATCCAATTCTTAATAGGCTTCCTACAAGCCCACACCTGATGGGCCTCGACCTAAATAATCAATTAGACTCTACTTTAATTGATCAAATCAATTAAATTAATTAGGCTCATCTTACTTAATTGATCCAATTAATTAATTAAATATTCCAATTGGGCTTCCTAATCCAATTAGGTCCAATCAATTAATTTAATTAATTAATTGAATTAATTTAACCCCCATTAATTAATTTAATCCAACATTTGGATTAATTTTTAGGCTAGAAATTGACTTGTTCAAGTTTTGTATATGACCCCTTAGGTTCACTTTAAACTAGCCGTGGGCTCACAACTCTTGTGACTTAGTTGAACAATTAATTGTTCTAATTAATTAATTCAATTAATTAATTCTCTTGCAATTAACTCATTAATTCCAAGAACCCACAAGACATGGGAAGCATCTAACAATACATCATGACTCCTAGTCTAATGTGAATATGCGAACCTATTTCAATTACGAATACCATGCAAGTACGGTCCTTCCGTCATCTAATCTCCCGATTGAGCCTAGGGCATAGATATTTAGTTGAAACCCCATTAGCTCAATAACTATGTTTCCATTCATAGTAGCTTGACTCGATGATGAATAATTAGAAAACCCCACGTCTAATTTTCATCCAACCTTGGTCAAGAATTTTAGAGTCAAGTACAGTGAAACACATAGGAGATTCACCTATTCATCTAGATAGGTGACGAATCCTTTGTTGGCCACTCATTAATCTCCATACATGAAGATGTTACACCAACATAAACCCCTTGTGATTGTCATGCAATCGGAAAATACATCAAAGTACAACATATCATTCACAAGGTTACCATGGTACCTCAAGTCCAAGGACTAATTCTTACACTATCGTAACAAGAAAATTCCCATTTGACAATAGAATATTTTCAATTGGGAATTTTCAGGTGGGTTATTCAGTGTATTTGTTCCCAACAAGCACCCGCATACATACACTAGTGTCTCCACACTAATACCTATGGAACGAGTCATCCTCCTTTCGAGCTTACATCATATGCGCAAGTCTCAACGGGATCAATGATGTTCCATCTCATTGATCCTTAACTTGGAACGTTTTAAGATTACAACCTTAGAGGAATATTCCACGATCACCATCATATGCGCAATCATGCCCCGTAACTATGTGTGATCTAAGGACTTTATCTAATTCTTATGATGAATTTAAGATAAAGATTGTCATTTAAATGATATTAATATAAACAAGAATGATTCGTAAGAGTATAAGAACGGTCAAAACAATTGGCATGCTGGATACTACTCTAACAATCTCCCATTTGCCCTAGAGACAATTGCCCTCGTATTAAAGCCCATCTTCTGAAGATGTCCTTCAAATACTTATCTAAAGGGTTAAAATAGTGACTCTGCTATATTTTCTGTCGAGCCAAATCTTTCCACGTTGATGTTGCCTCTACCAATGATTTTCATAACAGGGTATCGCTAATCTATTTCTGCTTGGATCCTTTGGTAAGACCTTGGCTTCTTTGCTTGTGCAATAGCCCCCATTGTTATCGTAGTGCTCCAGTACTCAATCAACAATGGTTGGAACTACATCTAACATTTAGATTAAGTTCCTTATCCAACAATCCATTTTTGCAGCATCGTATACCTAGATATATTCAATCACAGTGGTGGAATCCATAATTGTTACAAGCTTGGAACTCTTTCCAACTAACCGTCCCATCATTTAGAATGAACACGAATTTAGACATAGACTTCAAGTCATCTACTTTAGACTAAAAACTAGATGAAGCATCTAAGTTTCAGTTCTCCATAACCGAACTCCAAAAAGAAATCCTTAGTGCTTCATAAGTACTAAAGATCGTTTTTACGGCTTCTGATGCTTTTCGGATCAAATTGATTGATATTTTGCTCGTAACATTTTGAACATTTCTAATATCAAATCATGTACATAGATTTGCATCTTTTATGCTTTCTTTCAAGGATGCATAAAATATGTAAGTTATTATTTCTCTTTCATTCAAAAGTTTTTGGGGACGAGGACTTCGAAAGAAAAATCCCATGACTCATAAACAAGAATCTCTCCTAGGATTCTTTCATACTAAACCCTTTTAGTATCTAATCTATGCACTTGGATTTAGGATAGTCCAAGCATTCTTTCAGATTTATCTCCATAAATCTCAATCCCCAATCCCTAGAATGCTTATCCCAAATCCCTCTTGGAGAACTTTGTAAATGACAAGTCTTAGTTGACTGTAATATTTCTATATTATCTTCTATGAGTAAAATATCATCAACGTAAAACACAACAATCATCACCATACTCCCACTAACCCTCTTGTACACATATGGCTCATTCGCATTCCTAAGAAAATCAAACTATTTGATTGCTTTAGAGAATCGAATGTTCCACATTCGGAAATTTATTTTGAGTTCTTAACAGATCTCTAAAACTCGCAAACTTTTTGCTTGCGTTTGTTTGATATGAAGACCTCAAATCGCTTAACTTATATCCCTTTCTCAATACCCCTATTGAGAAAGACGGTCTTCATATCCCTTTGCCATATCTAGTAGTCGTAATACGTAGGTATAATTAGCATACTCTGAATGGACTTTAGCATCACGTTTGGTAAAAGGTATCCTCAATAGTCAACACCTTGACTATAAGCATAATACTTTGCTACCAGTCGTGCCTTTATAGGTCACCACCTCCCCATGTTCTTCAATTTATATTTGCAGATCCATTTGTAGCTAATGGGAACCATTCCCACTAATGGGTCCACCAAGGTCAAACCTTGTTGGAGTACATAGAGTCTATTTTGGATTGCATGCATTTTGCCAATTTCTGAATTGATGTCATACATTATTACTCCTTAGTTAGATCAATATTTAAAAAGGAGATCCTCTTTTATGCTCTCTAGTAAGAGACTCTTATCGTATAAGTAGCCCCGAGATCCTTTTAGATCTCATTGGAGGTTGTGTACTAGAAGTTTTAGTAATTTGTTCATACACTATTGTCACTTGTGAAACAAACTGTGGTTCTTGAACTACATCAAATTCTATGATCTAACAATTTCTATCTAATAGAAATTCCTTCTTCTCAAGAAGGTGGTGTCCCTTGAAAACAAACTCTTTTGTTCTTAGGAACCATAGAAATGGTATTCTTTAGATTCATTTGAATACCCCACATATTTGCATAAGTTGGATTCATCCATCATATCTCCCACTTAATGTTTTAAAGAAGCAAGCCATTTATACCCTTAGGTATATATATGAGGGGTCTTTTACCACATCATATCACATATGATGTTTTTGAGCACCGATTTAGATGACATCCTTACTTGATAAGAATATCATTAATTCTAGATGAATTCCCAGAATGAAGGAGAAAATAAGTGAAACTCAACTTGAATTCACTTAAAGTGAGAATCTTATTCTCCATTAGATAATCAAAAACTTACAACCTTAGTATTCTCTTCATCGATCACATCGATTGATTTAAAACTTTGGCCGATTTAATTCTCTACTTCATGTCTAAATTCTTTGAACCCTTCAAAGGATCTTAAAATAATGAAGTAAGAATAGTTCGCTTGTACACTAACACTTAGTGAACTGCTTACATTCCTTTGGATTACATCCAAAGGCATGGTTTGCTCCATTTGTCCCACAAATGGTGATTTGGTCATGTTTTTCTAAAGATAAGATTTACAAGTTGGCACCTCATGCAAGTCCAAAAGGTCAAACAAATATACCATCTTTTGAACTCTTTCTTTAGAGATATGGCCTAATCTAGCTAACTACAAGTATGCACTGTTTTGATTATCTAATTCTTAGATTACTTTGTTGATTATGTAGCATGGAATGTTGAGATTGTATGGTTCAATTGTCAATATAGCAAAGATAATTAACTAATACTATCCTAATTCCATTCATAGTTAAGTGGATCATTCTTATAGCCAATAAAGCAACATTTACTTTATTCTCAAGCTTAAGGATAGTCATTTATCTTAGTCTCCATTTTTCTTGTCATCTACTGCAACCCTTACAAAGATGGGATCATATCCGATATCCAATATCCAAGAAAAAATTTATCAATCTTAATAATTGATATCAACAATGTATAAACTTGAATTAGAACCCCTTCTAATTCAACTAAGCAAGTTAATACTTGTGTTTTCTCTTTCTATGCCTTAAATATCCACAATGGTGACAAACATCTGTATTGAGCTAGTAAGTTTGTCTGTTTGTCTAGATTATCCTATGTGGAATTACTAACAATAACCATTATCCCATGCGAGGCAGAAATTTAAGCATTCATTCAATTAATATCCATTTATGATATGCTCTTTAATCATAAATGTCTCCCACTATTTTATTCAAATCTCATTACCCTCTAGATGGAAATTCAGGAAATCTAATTTTTTAGTGGGCTTGAGGTCCAACTAGCCTTACCATACACCCCAATTTTATGAGCCATACAACAAAATTAAAAGGTAGCTAACAACATTAGCAATTGCATCGCCATGCAACCCTCAAACTATTTTGCCTCACCTCTTCCCATATACCCTAATTTTATGAACCCATATGGTACTAAGTGTCAAACATTACCCATCAAACATCCATGTAGATGGAGCATCTAAATGTCCCACGACTCATGGCCAATAATAAAGACGAGTCCACCCCATGGGCATCTCAATACTTAGTAGTGGTCACAACTTGCCTACACTTAGCACATCCCACGACTCATGACCAATGGACTAAATGTGGTAGCGTATCGATGTGCCACTACTTTTGATGGAAGGCATGGACGATTAGGTCCCACCTAATATTTTCTATTTACGCTTGATATCGAACTAATAAAGGTTCTCAATTTGAAACATTTTCAAGTGAGGGTCATACTAGATTTATTATACAAGGTCTCATCGTTTTCTTTTCTTGTTTATTTAATGTTCACTATCCTAACGACGACAAGCATACATCATAAGAAAGTATTAAATAAACACAACATGTATCACATATATCCTAAAATAAATAAATGATCATGAGCCTTTAATCTTATGCAATCTACTTGAGCCAAAGTGGATCTAGGTCAATCTAAGGATGATAATTAAAATACAAATAGACATATCTATTACATAAATATATCCATACATTCATGGGTCTTGTATCCTCACTTTTTCTTCGTCTTCATTTAATCTTCTTGTAATGTCCGCCAAATTATAAAAAGATTACATTACAAGAAGATTAACCTCACCGCCTAATTCTACTCTTATTACATTTGCTAAAACTACAAGAAACCTTGGAACAATTTCAAGGGGAGATACATAGGAGGGAGATATAAGTACATCAAGAATAAAATAAAGAAAGATGAGACTCGTAAGCCTCATTTTAATTAAAACCCAAAAATAACCATTTATGCATAAAATTAAACCAATCACATTGGCTTAGGCTCCATCATCATCCAACTAGCATCCTTAACATAAATCATCACATGATAATGAAAATATATAAATTTATCGATTACGTTATGTGCAATTTCTTTCAAATTTGGGATTTTTATGAAAAATAATTTTTCAAAAATTAAAATTAACATTTAATTTTAAAATAAAAAATTAAAAACTTCACGTAACAATTACGTAATGAGGTCGGACGGACAATAGTTCAACACGGCTACTACCCGTCGAGTGGCTGGGCGCCACATGTCGAGTGGTTGGGTGCCGACTGGCGACCCATCGCCCGCACGTTGGGTGCCGGCTGCCCGCCCGACGTCACACATCGGGTGGCCGACAGCACACCCGACGTCACACGTCGGGTGGTGGGGCGCCCACACGACGGGTGCCAGCGGGCGACCCGGAGCCCGACTTCAGATGGCCTGCAGCCCACCCGACGCCACACATTGGGTAAGAGCAGGAGACCCGACGCCTAATGTCGGGTGGTTAGGCAACGGGCGCCCATACGTTGGGTGCCAGCGGGCGACCCGACGCTCGATATCAGGTGGCCGGTAGCCCACCCGACGTCACACGTAGGGTGCCGGCGCCCGCACACCTGGTGACTGGTAGCCCACCCAACGGGTGGTCGGCACTCCAATTTTTTTATTTTTTATTTTTTAATGTCTAAAAATTCAAGATTTTCACAAAATCCTGATTTCATAGTTTTTTGATCTCATCAAGAAATTTTAAAAAACTTGATAAATACTAATTTTTTTGTTTAATAAATCAACTTATTTGATTTTTTTTATTTCTTGCCACATTTCAACAAATTCAAGATTTTACAAATTTTGAAATTTTTGGATCAAGAAATTCAAGAATTCATAAATCTTGAAATTCTTGAAAATCAAGAAGTCCAATTTAATTCATCTCAGTTCTTAAAATGTTTTAACATTTAAAACGATTAATAATATTGATCGCAAATAAAGAAATTAATTGATTCAAAACCAATCACACATATAAATATTTAATCTATCACATATATTAAATAAACATAATCGAAAAGTATCAGAAACGTATGAACCTTGCCTTTGATACCACTGTTGGGTTCGCGAGATTTCGAAAAATATATACGCAGTGGAATTTTTTTTTTTTTAAAATATAAATATACATTACATCACATGTAATTAAAATGAATTTTGGAACCATTTTACGATTACTCAGTTGCACGTTTTTCTGATAGTTAAAGTAAAAGTTTAAAAAACTCTTACCTTGATTTGTACTCCGACTGATGTATGGATTGAAACGATTCAAATTGTTATCCTTGCTTGAAAGTATCTCCATGTTCTTCAATTTAAAACTCCTTTGATTGAAATCTGATTCGTTTCTAAGATCCCAAATGTTATCCCTATAATGGTATCCACACCTTGGATGCCTACTCGCAATCAAATCCTATGCTAGTAGTTTTCGATTCGATAATTCTATCCTACAACAATTTTATTTGGAACAAGAACACACTAACAATTAGTATTTTAGGTGTTTAATTTAATTCTTAATTCAATAATTAAATCAAAAATTAAACTAGATAAAAGGTTGGTGAACTTTTGGAGATTGAAAGGAAATGAGGGACGAATTTTTGGAGATAAAAGAAAACTATTTTTCTTCACAAAAATTTACAATTAAAATTCCCATAAAAATATTCGAGAAGATTGTCAATCAAGACTATCACAAGTTCTTTCTATATAGGACTCTTCTTCCTTTTTTATCTCCAACTCTTTTGGTAAGTTTTCTTATCTCATAAGAACTTTTCTTTTTCCTTATTACCTTATAGAAATTGAATTTCCAATTCAACTTCCTCTAGGAATTGGATTCTCAATCCAATTTCCTAATGGGCTTTCTACAAGCCCACACCTAATGGGTCTTGGCTTAAATAATCAATTAGACTCTACTTTAATTGATCCAATCAATTAAATTAATTCATTTAATTAATTAGCCACATCTTACTTAATTGATCCAATCAATTAATTAAATGTTCCAATTGGGCTTTTTAATCCAATTAGGTCCAATCAATTTATCTAATTAATTAATTAAATTAATTTAACCCCTATTAATTAATTATATTAATTAATTTCATCCAACACTTGAATTAATTTCTAGGTTAGAAATGAACTTGTCCACGTTTTATGTGTGACCCCTTAGGTTCACTTTAAGCTAACCATGGGCCACAACTCTTGTGACTTAGTTGAACAATTAATTGTTCTGATTAATTAATCCAATTAATTAATTCTTTTAGAATTAACTCATTAATTTCAAAAACCCACAAGACATGAGAAGCATCTAGCAATATATCATGACTCCTAGTCTAATGTGAATGTGCGAACCTATTTCAATTACGAATACCATGCAAGTACGATCCTTCCATTATCTAATCTCCCGATTGACCCTAAGGCATATATGTTTAGTTGAAATCTCATTAGCTCAATAACTATGTTTCTATTGCTAGTAACTTGACTCGATGATGAATAATTAGAAAACTCTACGTCTAATTTTCATCCAACCTTGGCCAAGGATTTTAGAGTCAAGTACAGTGGAACACATAGAAAATTCACCTATTCATCTAGATAAGTGACGGATCATTTATTGGCCACTCATTAATCTCCATACATGAAGATGTTACACCCAATATAAACCCCCTTGTGATTGTCATGCAATCGGAAAATACATCAAAGTACAACATGTCATACACAAGGTTATCATGGTGCTTCAAGTCCAAGGACTAATTTTTGCACTATCGTAACGAGAAAATTCTCATTCGATAATAGAATATTTCCAATTGAGAATTTTCAGGTGGGGTTGTTCAGTATATTTGTTCCCAACAAGCACCCGCATACATGCACTAGTGTGTTCACACCAATACCTATGGAACGAGGCATCCTCCTTTCGAGCCTACATCGTATGCGCAAATCTCAACGGAATCAATGATGTCCCATCTCATTGATCCTTAACTTGGAACGTTTTAAGATTACAACCTTAGAGGCATATTCCACGATCACCATCATATGCGCAACTTTGCCCATAGCTATGTGTGATCTAAGAACTTTATATAATTCTTATGATGAATTTAAGATAAAGATTACTATTTAAATGATATTAATATAAACAAGAATGATTCGCAGGAGTATAAGAACGGGCAGAATAATTGGCACATCGGGCATTACTCTAACACCATCACCATACAATTTGTCAACAATAATACTGTATAATATCATATGCATGAGTTGCATGTAGTAATTGCTCAGATTGTTTAGCAGTAGATCTTCTATTGTTGAATAATAGTTATGCCTATCATTTTTGTATTTGATACTAGAAATTTAAATTGGATTTCAAACTCTTATTTTTTTAAAAAAAATAATCTAAAATGAAATTCTTAAATTACTCTTTCATTTAAAGTAATAATTTGGAATTATTTGCTTTCAACCATTACTTTTAAATATAATTGTAAAGATATATGAAAATTAAACATATTCAACTCTCATCAAAATATTGGGTCAAATATAAGCTCTAAGAGGAAGCTCCCCCTTATGGTCATAATTCATAAAATCCATTATTAAGATTTTCTTATATACCAAGTAGATTTTAAGGAATATGATTATAAATGCAAAATATCTGCAATAGTGTAATCCTGGCATTCTTTACCCTATAAAACAAATTTGGATCATGTACACATTATTATTATTTGCAAACGTCTCACCACAACTAAATTACAAATGAAGCATTTCATTTTGCCTGCTCTTCTTCTACTTTTACTTATGCTCTTCAAAGGTAAAATAATCTTCAAGTTCGTTATGTTGGAATTTTTCAATCTATATATCATTATATTTATTTATTTTAATGAATTTTTGACCTAATTTTCGATTAAATTTTACTTGTTAGTGCAGGTAGCATAGAAGTTAAGGCACAAAGGTGTATAGAGGAAATTCCTTCGACAGGTAGTGAATTGTGTGATCAAGTGCGATGCAACAATGAGTGTCAGAAAAAACATGGACATTTAACTAATGGACGCTGTTTATTGGTTGATACTTGTTATTGCAGTTATTTATGTCATAAATGACCACATCAAATTTCAACGTGGTACCATTGGACACAAATAAAATTGAGATTTTATATCCAAAGTTTGAATGAATTTTTACCCCTTTTACCCTTGCATGCTTCATTAATTACTCTATTGACTCTTTTCATGTTAATTTTTAAATTTTGACGGTCTCCAAATATAATTTATGTTTCTGTATTGTAAATGAATTAACTTCAATATATTTCTAAGATTAAATAACAAAATATTTTATTATTTTGTTTTAATCTAATCGAATAATATTAAATAATACAATAAAGATCAAGATGTGAACTTGTGGTACTATCATAATTATAAATTAATATGATTAATTAGTTGAAGGGCAAAATATTTGACTTTATAATTATTCTTTTTTTTTAATGGAAAGGAAGGTGGGGAAGAAGAAACAAAAAGCAAAAGGGGAATACAATATTATGTTATATAATCTTGAAATAAAGTGTTATATATGAACTTTTTCCCAAAAGGATCGAGGAAAGAAGAAAAGTGTAAGTGGCCGGATTTTCCTACGCAGAAAACACGGCGGGCTCTTTTTGACTTGGGCTTGCTTTTTTTTTTTTAAATAAATATTTTAAAAATAATAAAAGACAACCTCGCCCAAATGTCCTTTTTATTATAGAGATGATTGATTACTAAAAAAACATTTGGCTCGACAATTTGGGTTCCCAAAATCATAGAACCTCTATCATAATTTTTGTGAAGACGTTTGAATGACCTTTAAAAATTCATATTAGATTATTTGTTTTAATTTGTGTTCTATCTTGTATTTTATTTTATGAATTTATGTTAAATGTATATAATTCACAATCAAGTATTTATTTAAGCAAATATTTTATATATTTGATGTTAAATCATGTGAAATAAAAAATTAAATACCAATTAAAAATAGAGAATTTGAACTAGAAAAAAAAAATCATTTTTGATCTAAAGTGGTTTACTTAAAGCATTTGAAATCATAAATTTTAATCAATTATGGATTTGCCAAAAAACATTTGGTCCATCATTGTTCCTAAACTCAATTTTATTAAAATTAATTTAACAAAAAATCAATTATTTTTTCGAAAATTAACTCTACTAAAGTTTTATTTTCTGGATTCGAATTTTTAAATGCTTGGTCAAACTCACCATAAAATCGATAAATACATCTGTTGCACGCATTTTTTAAAGAATAAATTAACATTGTTTTAGTATAGAACTTAAAAATATTAATGATATCATCTTCCATCACCATACATTTGTCAGCAATAATGCTGAATAATAATATCATATGCAAGAGTTGCATGCAGTAATTGCAGTAGATTTTCTGTTGTTGAATAGTAGTTATGGTTATCTTTTTTAAATTGCTGATAGTGGAAATCTTAATTGAATTTCAAACTCTTATTTTCTTTTCAAAATATTCTAAAATAATGGTTTTTTTTTTCATTTAAAGTAATAATTTAAAACTATTAATTTTCAACCACTTATTCTTAAGATAATACTGTAAAGATATATAAAGATTTAACGCATTCAACTCTCATCTAAATATTGGGTCAAATATAAGCTCTAAGTAATATATAATAAAGTGGTTAAACAGCAATAATATGTCACACGTAACACCATGAGAACCAATCCTATTTAATTATGCATTTTGACCCTATGTATAACTTTTTTATTTCATCAATAAATACTGAAAAAAAAAAAACACATTAAAATCTTTAAAAAGATACCTTTAAATTGAAATGATCGACAAACTTGATATTGGCATAACGATAATAAAAAAAATAAAATAAATGAAGCCTCTTATGGAAATTACACAAACACTCATGAGAACTGTTGATAGTAATTTATTGTTACCTCTTTGTGAAAATAAAAAAAGTATTCTTTGCTTGTAATATTAAGATATTAAAAAAATAAAATAAATTCTAATACTAAGAAAAGAAAAACCTAAAATTGTTGCCAAACTTCCTATAGAAATGTATTTGTGTGTATGTGACTTTGTTTGACTTTTTTCCCGTTGTTTCTTCAATTTTCTAGGGTGTTGGAAAGATTAATTTTTTTAAGGAATATAGCTGTAAATGCACCTTGTCTGCAATTTATGTTAAACAGAAAGCAATATTGCAATCCAGAAACTTTTATACCCTTTTTGAAGCCTATAAAACCCCATCTTCTGCAATCCTTTATTTGCACACATTCATCCATAACTAACACAAAGAAAATCTCACAAAATGAAGCCTTTTGTTTTGCCTGCCATTCTTCTACTTCTGCTTATCATCTACAAAGGTAATAATTATAATCTGTTATTTCTTTCTATATTCCATCTCATTATAGTTATAAAAGAAAAAAGAAAGAAAAAAAAAGAAAACGACCTTTTGATCTATCTTTCATTATAATTTTACTTGTGAATGCAGTTGGTACAGAAGTGAAGGCACAAAGGTGTACAGAACAAATTCCTCCGCCTGGAGAAGATTTATGTGACGAGACTCAATGCAATGAAGAATGTCAAAAAAGACATGATCAATTTGCTAAAGGGCGTTGTCTACTGATTGATACTTGCTTTTGCAACTATTTATGTTAAAGATAATCACATTAGGTATCAATGTGGTACCATTGGACTCAAACAAAATGGAGATTTTAGATCAAAAGTTTGAATGAAGTTTTCACTTCTTTCTCCATTGACTACTGTTTCATTTTAATTTTTTATATTGTCTCGGTCCTAAAAAGAAAGCTCAATTTGCTCAAACTGTTTGCTCTTTTGACTATTTTATTGTATTGCTTTCCCGACAATTATGGTATTACAAAATTATCGAACCTTAACGTTAATCTGTTGGGTTGTTTAATAATATGTATTTTTAACTAAATCATATATTATAGATATTAAAATTTAATTAAATTAACTGATCAACAACAATAATAATATATTAATTATGACTTTTGAGACAGAGATAGTAATAGTTTTTTGTGTAATGAAAATAATTTATGGTATAGATGTAGTATTATCTTGTATAACACCCCCAGTGATAATTGTAATCACCAAAAATTCTTTTTATTTTTTTGACTGAAGTTTGACCCTAGAAAAGAGTCTATGCCAGGTTGGGCTGAGTAGTGGGTCAAATCAGTCAGGTGGATCATGAGTTTTTAGGGTATGATATAGGATCAATGAAACCAACATAGCCAGTAATACTTCATTAAAAAGAGAAAAACCGAAGAAAAGGCCCAATAGACAAAAGATTGGGTTGTTCACTATAATTGATTTCAAATTAAATTGCCACATATGGGTTTTTTCAAAGGGTATCTAAAATTGTTATCAATCATATTGTTTTTATACTGTTATAATAAATTTTTAAATCAATATCAATATCAATAAATTAGATATTTTTTAATCTTTATTTATTTTATTTAAATTTGAATAAAGTCCCTAAAATATACTTAGCTATGGGGTATAGTCACACATATAATAGTGATCCTGAAATATACTTTTATAGTTTTTGTCTAAAATTATTTCAATTTGAGAATCATTGAAATGGAACATAAACGATTCAACAAGGTTTATATGTATACTTGCCAGGAGGATGTCTCGTTTTAATGAACATCGATATAGGGATATTAGTGCATGTGTGAAGTGTTTGTTAGAGAACAAATGCAATGAAAAATTATGTCTAAAAATTCCTAATTGCTATTGAAATATTATAGAAATGAAATTTCTACGTTATAATGTAAGAAATAAATGATCCATCACATATTTAGATGAATAGGAACATTTCTTATATTTTTCATAATTCTTAACTTGAAAATTTTCTACCAAGGTTGGATAAAAGTTAGAAAAGAGTATTTTAATTTAACTATGGAGTAAATACCTAGAAATGGATTCATAGTACTAGGTTATTTGGGTATCAATGAATGCATAACCCATTTGGAAGATTTGTTGATGTCAATACCATATTGATATAGTACTCATAATTGAAAAGGCCTTTATGGGTATATTATTAAACGCTAACTATAATTTTTGTATTCTTTGAATTAACTATATGATTAATTAATTAGAGTAATTAATCGAAAAAATTTTAATTGTTCAATTTAAATCAAAGTAGTTGTAAACCTAATATAGTTTATTGACTAACCTAAAGATCACACAATAACTTGAACAAATCTATTTCTCTAAGAAAATAAATCTAATTATTGATAAAATAAATTAATTAATTTATTAGGCTTCAATTTATGTGCTGGATTAATTTATTTAATGAACTAGATCAATTAGTTATAACTAATAAATATAAAAAAAAAACTTAATTATTATTAATTAATTAATTAATTAATTCGATCAATAAATTAAATGATCCTTAGTAAATCTTATGCGGGATTAATTGATTTAATCAAATGGGCTTGATGTGATTAAGGTTCAATAGGAATTAGAAAAAATTCCAGTTTAAAGGAAGGAAAAATAAGGTAGTTAGATGTGTATAGGATACTCATCCAAAAAGTCCTACCAACCTAGAAAACTACCTTAGGAGGTAGAATTCCACGTGAATTGTGATCCTATTTGAACGGGACAAAGGATGTATAAATATGATATTTTAGATGTTATATCTAGTGCATATATACTTGATATACATCCATCGTTCAAGTATTTTATTTTTTATAAAATGAAATATTTGTACTTCATCCATGCACTAAATGTAGTATGAATATTATCGTATAAATATAACCATTTGGCTGAAAATTAGGGGAGGATTTTTACCAGAAAATCTTGAAATTTTCAGCCCCTTTGTGCACAAAAACCATGCACTTCCCTCTCCATCTTGTTTGGATTTGGGTTGTTTTGTTCTAGTTTTTTGAATAAACAATCCAAAAATCCAATACCACCCATGTACAAGCTAGCGTTTCCAAAACCCAAAAATTCATTAGTTAGAAAATATTGAAACTACTCCTACTAGCATAGTTTATTATAGTTTGACCATCTAAGATATGGGTTAACATTAGTTATAACTTTCGAATTTACCCTACACGACAATTAAATTATAAATAACCGCGATAGCAATAGGATATATAAAAAAATAATATATTTTTATTATTTATTTTCCAAAAATTTTAAAACTCTTCTAGGCCACATATCTCTTGGCATATACGAACCCAACAGAAATTGTGTTTTTGTAAATTAAACAAAATGTGTTGGGGGATTTTGCCATTTTTTAAGTCGGTTTCCTCTAGATCTTAGTTATTGAAGATTTTTTTATTACAAGTGCATTCCTCCTTAATAGCCTTGAAATTAATTCGCTTCAAGGAAATATAATTGTTGCCTTTCTAGTTTATATTTTGGAGGATAATTTAACTATTTCTGCCCATATATATCATTTTATAGGAATTATGTTGATGTGGTATAGGTCGGGATGAATCTGTGTAGCTCGGATCATAAGTAAGAAGATGGTGTGACCTAAATTAGGACGGACCTGCACAACTCAAATTATAAGTAAAAGAATGGTCAGTATAGGTCAGGACGGACCTGCGTAATTCGAATTATATTGAGTGAACTAGTTGGAAATAGATCAGGTCGGGATGATAAAAAATTCTCGTCTATGGTATGAAAATTGAGTGAACAAGTTAGCTCAGTGCATGGGTCAGAAGAGTAGCACGACCTGTTAGGCGATTTCTATCTAGAATTGAAAAGCTTACCGACCTCCAGGTCGGGCAGGTTGAGAAACTTATCGACCTCCAGGTTGGACAGGTTCACGAGAAAAATGAAAAAGAAATGATTATAGTTAGAAAACGACAGGGAACCTTCCTAAGGTAAATCAGAAAATATGGATATACGTGCAATTATCTGTTATAACAGATTGAGGTTTGAAATCTCTCTTTTGCCTTTATTGAATATTTATAAATAAAAGAATTCATATCATATCACATGTTACACTTTTGATATAGCAAAAATATATTTATCTATTTGCTTTTCATCATGTTCAAAATAATTGCCACTGAATTGAGCGCTAGAGTTCTTATATCGGGTCACGTCGGTATTTTGTACAAGTAATCCAGGCAAGAAAGGAGAACAGAAACAGGATTAGGACTTGAGGCGCACTTTTTCCAACATGTGCGTTACATATTTTATACTATATCCTGAAAATGTAATGCACAGTCTACAAGGACCTAAACTTTGAAAATATTTAAACTAATTCCATAAATGAAACCATAATTTAGTCTGAACTACATTACAGAACCTCTTCGAAATGTCAATATAATAACAAAGTAGCCGAATGGTTAAATAATACTCAAAAGTTTTCCATAACTCAAAAGGAATTGTTGAATTAGATTTCAAGAGTATAGGTTGAGGTAACTTGGGGTTTATTGCTTTTTTTCTATTGAGTAAGTACTCCCCACTTAAAAGTTAATGATTAAAGCTAAACTTTAAGTATTCAATATAAATAAATTCAACTCTATATATAGGAGCTTTGTTTTCATTTATTTTAAACCCCAAACTGCTACAAAACCAAAAGACGGTGTAGTTTTTACTAAATTTTTAAACTGTGGTGATTATAGCATATCAACAAAAATGGTTGTGATTTGGTTCGAATGATTTTTCAAATTTCATGCTCAACCCTAGCAAAAGAAAAAGTCTGATGTGGAAAAAACAAAAGACACTATTACACAAAAATAAGTTTATATGCATTATTTCATATATTTAATGCAAAGAAATAATATTTGTAGGAATACAAACAAGTAGAATTTGAAGGTTTGCCTGAATACAAGACAGATTAGTCAAAATTCTTATCGACTTGAAACCTAGTGAACTTGATCTGTTAGACACACTAGTACATTTTTTCAAGTTTAAATTATTTAAAAAATATTTTCTTAAAATGATATCATTATAACTTTAAATATGAGAAACTAAAGTTACTAACAAAAAATAATTATTTGCAAATTTATTTCTGCACATTTTAATTGTTGAAAGTTATCATTTCAAAGTACTTTTTTTTACTTTTATATATTTTAAAAGTATAACTATTCATTATTTTTACATTCCTATTTAATTTATAAGAGTATCATATTTATGTTTTATACATGTATATATGTAAGAGTATTATATTTTTGTGTATGTATATATATCTCACATAAATACATGCGTATATACATAAAAATATATTGTGAAAATCTTGATTTTTGGTACCAAATGATAATCAAGATAATAAGATGTTCACAATAATTGAAACCATTGGTACAGATACATATGGGGAAAGATAAATATGATATGATGTTTACTGGAAATAAGAATGAAAATAAGATTACGGAAGTAGAAATAGAAACGTAAATTGAAGTTGCAAATTGAGATAAAAGATTACAGGAACTTCACTTGATATTATAACTGGAAATTTGATACAAGACATTGAGTCTGAAAGGGAGATGAACTGTACATGCTAAAACCTTTTGAAATGAGTGTGCGTAAGTGATATTTTAGAAACTATAAAACTCTGTAATTCGAAAACTTCCGACATTTATCATAGGCATTTGCTTGCTTTTGGGTTTTTTTTTCCTTCTAGTTATTGTTCGGATTTGAAAATTTGATTTGATGTCCGAAATTATCTTCTTCTTTTATTTAATGTTTTGATGTTGGTGGATCTACCAAATAAGGAGCTTGGTGGATTCTTGTTAGGATAAAAGTAATAATGTATTGCCATAGAGATAGAAATTGATATTAAAAATTAAGTTTTGATTAAATTTTGATTAATAAATTAGGTGGATTTTATTTTATAAAAATAAATATAAATTGATTAAATATAATGTACGTCGAGTAGATAAGTTTAATATATTTGATTTCTTCAAATCAATTTAGAAAGAATGAGAAATTAATAGATAAAGTAAGCCATTTAAATAAATAGTTAAATATGAAAAGTTGAAAATGTGAAAAATCACAATCTTGTATTGAAAAAGTAAAACAACTTTATCTTACATATATACAATCTAACTTTAGTAAAAAATAATCAAGTGGAACACTCCTATGGTACACTATAGTGGTCTTTTGGCTATTTTTAACTAGCTCAAGGAGTTACGAGAATGGTGCGTAGTACCATCCGTGCTTGCACCCGCACGTCGCAAAGGTTGCATTGGGCGCTTTAGAGGCGTAAGTGTTCACTGATGTGGCAGATTCATCTAGTTGGCATACGCATGGTATGATAACATGCGGTTGTAAGTTGAATGAATGTGACCAAATACACAACTACTGGCACGAAGTGTCCAAAGGCTGTGAGTAGACCGAATTGCTGACAAGTATGTTCAGTTAGCAAGGGATCATCGTAAGGGTATGGACCTTTGCAGAGAGATACAATCGGACGGTTGTGATTGATCCTTGATAAGAGATTCACTGTAAAGGTGTGGATGTTCGCAAAGGGATGCAATCATACAAGTCATATTGATCCGAATCAAAAATTACACCCACTCATGAATTGGCACCACAACTCTTCGAAATCTATAAATAGACCCCTGAATTTCATCATTTACATCTCATTCATTGTCATCTTATCTTTCTTTCAAGTTCAAAAGAAAGTCCTGAATACTTTTATAGTTTGATGTTCTTGTGATTTGTAGTGCTATTATCACAAGAAATAAAATCGTTGTATCTTAAGAGGTGATTGCCATATTCCGTAAGCACCAAATGTGGGACAATTTTGTTTTAAAAAAAAGAGTCTAACTTTTGCCTTAATTTTAAGCTGTTATTTTACCAAGATATTTTTAGCCATTTTTGATATTACACTTACCAAAATTCTAAACAATTTTAAGATAAAATTTCTGTATAGTTTAAAATGGCTTCAACATCAGTAGTACTTGCTTTACCAACTCCAACTCATGGAAAAAATCCGGAGAAGTTCACTGGAATCGACTTCAAAAGGTGGCAACATAAAATGCAGTTTTAGGTTCTTGAGGGAAGATGCTCCCACTGTGGGGGAGGAGGAACGAGATTCTCAAAAGAGAGAGGTATTTAATGCATGGGGTCATAGTAACTTCATGTGTAGGAACTATGTCCAAAATAGACTGGACAATTTATTATATAATGTGTATAGTTCATTGAAGGCAACTAAACAACTATGAGAATCACTCAAGAAGAAATAAAAAACTAAAAATGCTGGCCTGAAGAAATTCATTATCGGTAAATTCTTAAACTTCAAGATGGTAGATTCCAAAGCTGTCGTGACATAAGTCCAAAAGCTGTAGTTAATCTTGCATGACATACATACTAAAGACATGCAGCTTAGTGAGTCCTTTCAAGTAGCTGCCATTATTGAGAAGCTGCCACCTCTACAGAAGGATTTCAAGAATTACCTGAAGCATAAGGGGAAGGAGATGAGATTTGAGGATTTGATTGTTAGATTGCGAATTGAAGAAGATAACTATAAATATAAAATTAAATTCGCTAACTTGCTTATGGAAGCTAGAGCAAACTTAGTGGAACTAAATACTAGCAAAAAAAGAAAGCACCAGGGCAAAGGACCAAAATAGGGTAAGGCAAAGAAGTTCAAAGGGAACTGCTACAACTGTGGCAAGCTGAACCATAAACCCAAGGATTGTCGACTTCCTAAAAAAGGCAATCAGAACCAGGTGAATGTGACCGAGGATAAGACAGTACTAGTGGATATGGCGGAGTTGGACCTGTCAGCTATTGTGTTTGAAGCCAACTTGGTGGATAACTCGAGAGAGTGGTGGATCAATACAGGTGTAACACGCCACATCTGCTCCGACAAAGAGATATTTTCATCTTATATTTCAATTAATAGAAAAAAATTATATATGAGAAACTCTGCAACTTCCAACATTATCGGTCTAGGTAAAGTGTTCTGAAGATGACCTTAGATAAAGAGCTAACTCTTGTTGATGTGCTACATGTCCCAAACATTCACAAGAACCTAGTGTCCGGCTCCTTGTTGGTTAAAGCAATTTTAGACTAGTGTTTGAGTTTGAAAAGTTTGTACTTACTAAAATGTACAATTTATAGGAAAATGGTACTTAGAAAAAAGGATTGTTCAAGATCAAAAGAAAGTTCTGAATACTTTTATAGTTTAACGTTCTTGTGATTTGTAGTACTATTATCACAAAAAATAAAATCATTGTATCTTGGGAGGTGATTGCCATATTCCGTAAGCACCAAGTGCGGGACAATTTTGTCTTTAAAAAAAAGAGTCTAACTTTTGCCTTGATTTTAAGTTGTTATTTTACCAAGATATTTTCGGCCATTTTGATATTACACTTACCAAAATTCCCAATAATTTTAAGATGAAATTTCTATGTAGTTCAAAATGGCTTCAACATCAGTAGTACTTGCTTTACCAACTCCAACTCATGGAGAAAATCCAGAGAAGTTCACTAGAATCGACTTCAAAAGGTGGCAACATAAAATGCTATTCTGTGTTCTTGAGGGAAGATGCTCCCACTGTGGGGGAGGAGGAACGAGATTCTAAAAAAAAGAAGGCATTCGATGCATGGGGTTATAGTAACTTCATGTGTAGGAATCATATCCAAAATAGACTGGACAATATATTGTATAATGTGTATAGTTCAGTGAAGACAACTAAACAACTGTGAGAATCACTCAAGAAGAAGTAAAAAAACAAAAGATGTTGGCCTGAAGAAATTCATTATCGGTAAATTCTTAAACTTCAAGATGGTAGATTCCAAAGCTGTCGTGACTTAAGTCCAAAAGTTGTAGTTAATCTTGCATGACATACATACTGAATACATGTAGCTTAGTGAGTCTTTTAAGGTAGCTACCATTATTGAGAAACTGCCATCTCTATAGAAGGATTTCAAGAATTACCTGAAGTATAGATGGAAGGAGATGAGACTTGAGGATTTGATTTTCAGATTGCGAATTGAAGAAGATAATTGTAAATCTAAAATTAAATTTGCTAACTTGCCTATGGAAGCTAGAGTAAACTTAGTGGAACCAAATACTAGCAAGAAAAGAAAGCACCATGGTAAAGGACCAAAATAGGGAAAGGCAAAGAAGTTCAAAGGGAACTGCTACAACTGTGGCAAGCTGAACCATAAACCCAAGGATTATCTACTTCCTAGAAAAGGCAATTAGAACCAGGTGTATGTGACCGAGGATAAGACAGTACCAGTGGATATAATGGAGTTGGACCTGTTAGCTATTATGTTTGAAGCCAACTTGGTGGATAACTCGAGAGAGTGGTGGATCAATACAGGTGTAACACGTCACATCTGCTCCAACAAAGAGATATTTTCATCTTATATTTCAATCAATGGAAAAAAATTATATATGGGAAGCTCTACAACTTCCAACATTGTTGGTCTAGGCAAAGTGTTCTGAAGATGACCTTGGGCAAAGAGCTAACCCTTGTTGATGTGCTACATGTCCCAAACATTCACAAGAACCTAGTGTCCGGCTCTTTGTTGGTTAAAGTTGATTTTAGACTAGTGTTTGAGTCTGAAAAGTTTGTACTTACTAAAATGTATAATTTATAGGAAAAAGGTATTTAGAAAAAAGACTGTTGAAGATGAATATAATGAATGTACTTCGTAACTTTGAAAGCAATAAAGTTAAATATTCTTCTTACTTGATTGAGTGTTCAAATATATGACATGTTAGATTAGGACATGTTAATTTTAACACTTTGCGAAGGTTAGTAAATTTATATTTACTTTCTTCATTTAAGTTTGATTCACAATATAAGTGTGAAATTTGTGTTGAGATAAAAATGGTTAAAGCACCATTCTATTCGGTGGAAAGAAGTACAACCTTTAGAACTAATTCATAGTGATATATATGACTTAAAATTTGTGCAAACTAGAGGTGGGACATTACTTGTATTGATGATTGCATAAAATACTATTATGTGTATCTTTTGAAAAGTAAAGATGAGACCTTAGAAGCTTTTGAAAAACTACAAGAATAAGGTTGAAAAGTAATTTTGCAAATGAATAAAAATTATGCATAGTGATAGAGGGAGATAATATATAGCTCCGTTTGAAGACTTTTACTCAAACTCTGACTTTATTCATCAAAGTAGAGCTCCTTACTTACCTCAATCAAATGGTATTGCTGAATGCAAAAATCGCACTCTTAAGGAGATGATGAATGCTATGTTGATAAATTATGGTTTACTTCAGAATTTGTTGGGGGAAAACTGTCCTCTCTACAAAACAACATTCTTAATAAAATATTATACAAGAGTAAGAATGAAACTTCTTATGAGTTATGGAAAGGTCGTAAGTTTTCCTACAAATATTTTAAAGTATGGGGTGTTTGGCCAAGGTAAAAATACCCAAACCAAAACAAATTAAAATTAAGCCTAAGACAATCAATTGTATTTTAATTGGATATGCAAATAACAGTAGTGCATATTGATTTCTTATGCACAAATCAACAATTCTCGATGTACATGAAGGTACAATTATAGAATCAAGGAATGCTGTATTTTTTGAAGGTATTTTTCCTTGCGAAGAAAGGAAAGAAGTTGGTTATTATAAAAGAACTTATGAAACTGCAAATGGTAATCATCAAAGCGATGAAGAACCAAAATGCAATAAAAGGACTAAAATAGCTAAAACAACTGGTTCAAATTTTCTAACTTACATATTAGAAAATGAACCAAGGACAACTAATGAAACATTGTCCAGCCTAAAAGCTCCATTTTGGAAAGAAGCTATTAATAGTGAAATAGAATCGATTATGCAAAATCATACTTAGGAGTTGGTTGATCTCCCATAAGGAAGTAAGCCTTTAGGATGTAAATAGATCCTTAAAAGGAAATACAAAGCTGATGGATCTATTGATAAGTACAAAACTAGATTAATAGCTAAAGGGTTCAAACAAAAAGAAGGCCTTGACTTCTTTGACACACATTCACCAGTAATAAGGATCACATCTATTAGATTACTTATTACAATTGCAATATTGTATAACCTTGAGATACATCAAATGGATGTGAAAATGGTCTTTCGAAATGGTGAATTAGAAGAAGAAATTTACATGGAATAATTCAAAGGGTTTGTTGCTCTTGGTCAAGAGAAAAATATGTGTACATTAATTAAGTCATTATATGGACTTAAACAAACGCCGAAATGATGGCATGAGAAATTTGACAAAACAATGATGTCAAATGACTTCAAAATCAACGAATGTGACAAATGTGTCTATATAAAAAACACACCAAATACTTATGTTATTATTTGTCTATATGTAGACGACATGTTAATTTTGGGTAGTAGCCATGATATAATCATGAATACTAAGAAAATATTAAAAAAATATTTTGATATGAAAGATATGGGCTTAGTAGATGTCATATTGGGAATTAAGATTAACAAGACATCTGAAGGACTTGTTCTATCGCAGTCTCATTATGTTGAGACAATACTAAGAAAATATTAAAAAAATATTTTGATATGAAAGATATGGGCTTAGCAGATGTCATATTGGGAATTAAGATTAACAAGACATCTGAAGGACTTGTTCTATCGCAGTCTCATTATGTTGAGACAATACTTAGAACTTTTAATGCGTATGATATTTTTCTAGTAAAAATACTAATGGACTTAAGTTTACATTTAGCTAAAAACTATGGTGTAACACCCCTTAACCTAACTGTAGAGCCTAAATAAGCTGATACAGTTAAGTCAAGAAATGTTAATTTTTCATCAATATTAGATGTATGGTTTTAATAAAAGTTCTCATTTTTGGCTATAAGAGAAAGAACTTGAATCGTTTTAAACACACCATATACATATATCAAAACTGAGTACATCTGTTTACAAAACCATAACAGAGTGGCTTATTTAAAAATAAAACAGAGTTTTCTAAATAAACTACAAAACAGTTCGAAGCATGGCATATGAACAAATATCTGTTAAACTGCTCTAGAAACTTAGTCAACCTCTAAACCTATACATTTCCACCTGCATCACATGAATCTAATGAGCTAAAGGCTCAGTAAGATGAAACTGATGCAAAAACAAATAACATATATGCACATCTCATAAATCATTAAATGCATTATTCTATTTAATAACTTTTAATCATAAATCATTCTTTAGGGTCCTTGAAGTGTGGCACCTAACTAATAGCGATAAACCGTAGTTTTTAGAACCTGTTCATAATGATTGGCCAATAAAAGAACTAATATGGGATTTCCATAATTGGTCTTTCAACCTCAGGTATTAGCCGTATTTTATCTCATTCATTGTGGCTTTTCTATACCGATTTTTTAACCTCAAGTATTTGCCACTATTTATTGGATCCGCCGGTCCCTCCCGCGTCCCTTGTCTACCCGACCATCAATCAAGTATCATACTTCCTTTTCAAAAATCTCATTATATTCTTAATAGTGTCATGCTTCATATACCATAAATGCATCAAACATTACATCAATTGACAAACAATAACAATCACATTAAAACATAAACAAACATTATATGATTCTTGTGATACAACAAATGAAAGCTTCAACTTACCTCAAGTCCACTTTGTGGCAAGTGAAAAGACCAATCTCTTTGGAAGATAGGATGTGTTAAAGGCTTAACATAATCAAATCATGTACCATTTAATATCCTTTTTATAAATCATTTAGTTTATTCTAGTTAAAGTTCATATACACTTTTCAATCTTTTATAAATCAATTACATAACCTTAAAAATAATGCATACTCCATATTTTACTACTAACCCAAGACATTAAACATTAGGGCATCCATTAAATAACCAATAATTCAAGCATAATTATTAGGGCATCCCTTAAAACATGCAAACAATCCAAATTAACATGACGTAAATTCGATTCTAACTTAAATTGATTGTACCCTTCAATTAAGCAAACTAATTGCTATTGTTTTCAATCATGATAAGATTAATAGAAATAAGTAAATTAAGCATATTTCACAAGACTATCAATTTTGCAAAAAACTATTTTAAGTAGCTTGATTTTGGCTTCAAGTGTAACTTAATTAAGTTTTCAATCATACAATAACATACTAAAACATGTAACCATCTAAGGTACTACAAATTCATCATAAGAAATATTGAAAAAGAATATACCATGATTAAGTTGCAATTAGGCTTCAAAATCAATGGTTTTCAAGCTTAAAAAGGGTGAACTTGTTCTAGTTTGTGTTCTATAAATTTCTGTAGATTGAATTCAATTTTTGTGAGTATAAGAGTGTAGAAATTTAGGAGAAACTTAGGAGAATAGGGGCTAGTCGTTTTTGAGGTGCTTCCGCAAGAAATATGGATGAAAATAATTTATTTGACCTTTCAAAGAGAGGTAAGTGGAGGGTGATGATTGATTGCATCATGCTTGGTGTCTTCTCATGCCAAAAGCCACGTTCATGGGCTAAGGAGATGACAAAAATTGATGCTTTGGTGTTATAATCAAGTGTAATACAGTTTAAAATGATTTCATGCAACCTAGTCAATCAATCAATCAAATTGCATCATTTTACATACTTTAGTTCTTAGCCAAATGTAACATATTTAAAATAAATATTTAGGCAAATAATCACTTTAAAATGTAACAAGTATGGAGCAATACGAATAATTCATTTCATGGCCATTCAACACATCAATCTTCCTTAACAGAGATACCGAGCTTTTCACTGCAAAAAGGCACTTAAGGAATATGTTAAATCAAGAAACAAAAGTTTGATCTCATATTTCATGTACTAATGCATGTTAAAGCATAATTAGAGCATATAATAATAATTATTCAAGTTCATGCAATTATACTATTTGTATGTCATAATTCAATAATACACATTGTTTAGATGCATATTCATGCAATACGTTTATTATTGGCTATGTAGGAGAGAATTGGGCATTACAATCCTTCATTCCTTATAAAAATTTTATCCTCGAAATTTGACATACCAAATAATTCTAGATACTTGCTCTGCATTTCTTCTTCTCTTTCCCACGTGGCCACTTCTGTAGAATGATTCTTTCATAATACTTTAACAAGTTGAATCTTTTTCGTTCTCAACTTTTTTTCCTTTTGATCCAAGATTTGCACTGGTTTCTCTTCATAAGCTAAATCAGGAGTCAATTCCAACGGTTCATAACTCAACACATGAGAAGGGTTTGAAATGAACTTTCTTAACATAGACACATGGAAAACATCGTGAACACTAGATAATGATGGAGGTAAGGCCACTCTATAAGCTTTGTCACCAACTCTTTCGAGAATCTCGAATGGACCGACATACCTTGGGCTGAGTTTTCCTTTCTTTCCAAATCTCATGAAATCTTTCATGGGAGCTACTTTTAAGAACACATGATCCCCAATGGCAAACTCTAGATCTTTTCTCCGTTTATCTGCATAACTTTTTTGTCTACTCTGCACAATTTTTATTCTCTCTCGTATCTTCTCCACTACCTTAGCGGTATGTTGAACTATTTTTAGACCAAGTAGGCTTTGTTCTCCAACTTCATCCCAATGAACTGGAGATCTACATTTTCTTCCATATAATGCTTCGTAAGGCGCCATTCCAATTGTTGATTGGTAGCTATTATTATAAGTAAACTCCACTAATGGAAGCTTTGCATCCCAACTCCCTTGAAAATCTAGCACACAAGCTCTTGACATATCCTCTAATATCTGAATAACCCTCTCTAATTGCCCGTCACTTTATGGATGAAATGTTGTACTGAATGCAAGTTTCGTTTCCATGGCACTGTGTAAGCTCTTCCAAAATGTAGATGTAAACTTAGGATCTCTGTTAGACAGTATTGAAACTGGCACCCCATGTAACCTGACTATCTCTTTAATATATTGTTGAGTATACTGGTCCATATTGTATGTAGATTTCACTGGAAGAAAATGGGCTAATTTAGTTAATCTATCAACAATCACCCATATGGAATTATACCCCTTTTGTGTTTTAGGTAATTCAAGCATAAAGTCCATTGTAATGTGCTCCTATTTTCACTCTGGAATCAACAAAGGCTTCAACAACCGTGATGGTCTTTGATGTTCAATCTTAACTTGTTGATAAGTTAGACATTCAACCATAAATTTTGCTATATCTGTTTTCATTTTAGGCCACCAATAATGTTGTTGTAAGTCCTTATACATTTTTGTGCTACCTGGGTGTACTGAGTAAGGAGTAGTATGAGCTTTTTCTAAAATATCTCATTTCATGACCTTGTCAAATAGCACACACAGTCTCTCTTTATATCGAATAATCCCATCATTAGTAACAGAGAAGTCTGGCCTCTTTCCAGCCTCAATCATTCTTTTCAATCTATACAAATGCATGTCCACCTTTTGACCTTATTTGATAATATCTTGAAGTGCAGATCTCAACATTAAGGCTGACAACGAACACTTTTTCCCTTTAGGTATAATTTCAAGCTCTAATATCTGCAAATCCAGTAATATTGGCTTTTGTATAACAAAAAAAAGACATGAATTTTCTGCTCAATGCATCTGCAACCACATTCGCTTTACCAAGATGATAGTTGATCACACAATCATAATCCTTCACAAGTTCTAACCATCATCTTTGTCTCATATTAAGCTCTTTTTAGGTAAAGAAGTACTTTAAACTCTTATGATCTGTGTATATCTCACACTTCTCACCATACAAATAATGTCTCCAAAATTTTCAAGGCAAAAACCACAGCAACAAGTTCCAAATCATAGGTTGGATAATTCTTTTCATATTCCTTCAATTACCTTGAAGCATAGACAATAATCTTCCTATTTTGCATCAAAATAACCCCCAAACCATTTTTTGAAGCGTCGCTATACACCACGAATCCACCAATTCCAGTTGGAATGGTAAGAACAGGAGCTGTAGTCAATTTATGTTTCAATTCTTAAAAACTTCTTTCACAAGCATCGGTCCACAAGAACTTCACATTCTTTCTTGTCAACATTGTCATTGGAGTTGCTATCTTTGAAAACCCCTGAACAAATTGTCGATAGTACCTTGCTAATCCCAAGAAACTCCTTACTTCTGATACATTTGTTGGTGTTGGCCAATTAATGATAACTTCTACCTTGCCCGGATCAACAGAAATAGCATCCTTGGATACTACATGACCTAGGAATACCACTTGTTCAAGCCAAAACTCACACTTCTTGAATTTAGCATACAACTATTTTTCCTTAAGAACTTGCAGCACAATCTTCAAATGTTCTTTGTGCTCTTCTTTATCCCGTGAATAAATTAGGATATCATCAATAAATACAAACACAAATTTATCAAGATATTGCTTGAACACCCTATTCTTTAGATCCATAAAAGCTGCAGGGGCATTGGTTAAACCGAAAGGCATCACTAGAAATTCATAATGTCCATACCTTGTTCGGAATGCAGTCTTTGGTATGTCTTCTTCCTTGATCTTCAATTGATGATACCCAGAGCGCAAATCAATCTTAGAAAATACAGATGCTCCCTGCAATTGATCAAACAAATCATCTATTCTTAGGAGTGGATACTTATTCTTGATTGTTATTTTATTCAACTCTCTATAATCAATGCACAACCGTAATGTACCATCCTTCTTTTCCACGAACAACACAAGTGCTCCCCAAGGAGAATAACTAGGGCGAATAAAACCCTTATCAAGCAATTCTTGCAATTGAACTTTTAACTCTTTCAATTCTGTTGGTGCCATTCGGTATGGTATTTTAGAAATGAGAGTAGTTCCTGGCATAACACCAATCACAAATTCAATCTCTCGATCTGGTGGAAGTCCCGATAAATCATATGGAAATACCTTTGAACCACATCTACATTTTCTGACTTTAATTGTGCTTCAACTGAGGTATTCAGAACACTTGCCAAATATCCAACACAGCCTTTGTTCAACATCTTTTGAGCTTTCAAAGCAGATATAATTAGTAAGGACCGTGAGAATAAGGTACCACTAAACATAAATTGTTCTTCTCCAGGTGGCTGAAAAATCACGATCTTCTTATTACAATCAATTGTTGCATGATATTTGGTAAGCCAATCTATACCCAGAATAACCTCAAAATTTGGCATCGATAAAATAACGAGATCTGCATAGAGAGTCCTGTCACTAATTTGAATAGAAAAAGCCCTTAACATTTGGTTAGAATCCATTTCTTCCCCAGATGGAACAGTCACACTGTACCTTACTTTTAATAAATCTGGTGTAATGCCCAATTTTCTCACAAATGCACGTAATGCAAATGAATGTGTAGATCCAGAATCAATCAATACAATTACAGGTATCCCATAAATTAAAATAGTACCTGTGACTACAGAAGCATTTGCATCAGCTTGTTCTTGTGTCATTGCATACACTCTCCCCTAAACTTTCCCCTGCACTGTTGGGCAATCCTTTGCTATATGTCCAGGCTTTTTACACTTAAAGTAACGATTAATACCACTATAGCATTCCCCAAAATGATTCTTCCCATACTTAGCACATTTAGGCCTTTCAATTGTAATAGAAGTCTGTCCAACTCTAGGACATTTTTCATTCCCTTGATTTGATTTTGCTCTCATTTCTTCCACTGATTCAGATTTCTGGGAGTGAATACTTGCTTCTTCTTTTGATGAAATTTATCAATCTCTTTCTCATCTAAGTCAGCCATCAAAGCCTTGTCCACTAGTTCCCTGAACTCTGTTACTGAAAACATTCTCACATCTCTTCTAATTTCAGGATTAAGGCCCCTCAAGAAATGATCCATCTTCTCATTGTTGTCTCTGGCGATGTAGGGCACGTACTTGCAACCCTGTTCAAATTTTCTCACATAATCACATACAGACATCCCTCTTTGTTTTAACTCCAAAAATTCTTTTACTTTGAGCGACCTAGCATCTCTAGTGACATACTTATCATAAAATATTATTTTAAACCTCTCCCAAGTTAGCTCTTCGATATTCACTGCAAGTTTAGCTCCTTCCCACCAGGTTCTAGCATCCTTCTTCAATAAGAAGATCGCACAGAGTACCTTCTCAGCGTCATCAATTCTCATGTAGTCAAAGATAGTATCCAATGATTTAACCCATTTCTCTGCAATCATAGGATTAGACCCACCAGTAAAATCAACAGGTTCCATCTTTCTAAATTTCTAATATACAACCTGTAAAGGATCCTATCGAGCTTGTGGTGGAGGAAGTCGTTGTTTCTGTTCTTGGGTTCTTTGTTGCATATCTAGTAATTGTTGTATCTGTTCACCATGCATTCTAGTTTATTGTTGAATGAAATCAGTTGTCCACCACACTATGATTACCCTCATGATCATCCATTGTCTTCTTTTTTCATGCTATGGCGTGATATGCATTACCCAATCTCATTCCATTCATTAGCCAATAATAAATGCATAATCATGATAATAACATGGAATGAAATATAATCAAATATACATAAAGGCAAATAAACAAGTTGTTGACCGAGTTTCCTAACCAAGATGTTCTCATATACCTTCTTCTGTCTACAGGAACGACTAAACCTCCGCTCTGATAGCACAAACTGTAACACCCCTTAACTAACTGCAAAGCCTAAACAAACTAATACAGTTAAGTTAATAAATGATAATTTTTCATCAATATTAGAGTTATGATTTTAATAAAAGTTCTTATTTTTAGCTATAAGAGAAAGAACTTGAATCGTTTTAAACACACCATATACATATATTAAAAGTGAGTACATCTGTTTACAAAACCATAACAGAGCGGCTTATTTAAGAACAAAACAAAGTTTTCTAAATAAACTATAAAACAGTTCGAAGCATGGCATATGAACAAATATCTGTTAAACTGCTCTAGAAACTTAGTCAACCTCTAAACCTATACATTTCTACCTGCATCACATGAATCTAATAAGCTAAAAGCTCAGTAACATAAAACTAATGCAATAACAAATAACATATATGCACATCTCATAAATCATTAAATGCATTATTTTATTTAATAACTTTCATTCATAAATCATTCTTTAGGGCCCTTGAAGTGTGGTACCTAACTAAATAGCGATAGACCGTGGTTTTCGGAACCTGTTTATAATGATTGGCCAATAAGAGAACTAATACGGGGTTTCCATACTTGATCTTTCAACCTCAGGTATTAGCCATATTCTATCTCATTTATTGTGGCTTTTCTATACCGGTTTTTCAACCTCAAGTATTTGCCACCATTTCTTTGGTCTGCCGGTCCCTTCCACGTCCCTTGTCTACCCGACCATCAATCAAGTACTATACTTCCTTTTCAAAAACCTCATTATATTCTTAATAGTGTCATGCTTCATAAACCATAAATGCATCAAACATTACATCATTTGACAAACAATAACAATCACTTTAAAACATGAACAAACATTATATGATTCTTGTGATACAACAAATGAAAGCTTCAACTTACCTCAAGTCCACTTTGTGGCAAGTGAAAAGACCAATCTCTTTGGAAGATAGGATGTGTTAAAGGCCTAACATAATCAAATCATGTACCATTTAATATCATTTTTATAAATCATTTAGTCTATTCTAGTTAAAGTTCATATAAACTTTTCAATCTTTTGTAAATAATTCCATATCAATTATATAACCTTAAAAATAATGCATACTCTATATTTTACTACTAACTCAAGACATTAAACATTAGGGTAGTCTTAAATAAATAATAATTCAAGCATAATTATTAGGCCAGCCCCTAAAACATGCACACAATCCAAATTAACATGACGTAAATTCGGTTCTAACTTAAATTAATTGTACCCTTCAATTAAACAAACTAATCGCTATTATTTTCAATAATTCAAAGGAACTTCCAAACACAATATAAGTATTACAAGATTAATAAAAATAAGTAAATTAAGTATATTTCACAAGACTATCAATTTTGCAAAAAACTAGTTTAACTAGTGTGGTTTTGGGGTAAGAGCTGGTCATTTTTGAGGTGCTTCTACAAGAAATATGGATGAAAATGATTTCTTTGACCTTTCAAAGAGAGGTAAGTAGAGGGTGATGATTGGTTGCATCATACTTGATGTCTTCTCATGCCAAAAGCCACGTTCATGGGCTAAGGAGATGACAAAAATTAATACTTTGGTGTTATAATCAAGTGCAGTATAGTTTAAAATGATTTCATGCAACCTAGTCAATCAACCAATCAAATTGCACTATTTTACATACTTTTAGTTCTTAGCCAAATGTAACATATTTAAAGCAAATATTTAGGCAAATAATCACTTTAGAATGTAACAAGTATTAAGCAATACGAATAATTCATTTCATGGCCATTCAACACATCAATCTTCCTTAACAGAGATACCGAGCTTTTCACTGCAAAAAGGCACTTAAGGAATATGTTAAATCAAGAAACAAAAGTTTGATCTCATATTTCATGTACTAATGCATGTTAAAGCATAACTAGAGCATATAATAACAATTATTCAAGTTTGTGCAATTATGCTATTTGTATGCCATAATTCAATAATACACATCGATTAGATGCATATTCATGCAAGATGCTTATTATTGGCTATATAGAAGAGAATTGAGCATTACACATGGTGATCCCATATCATAGTTAGAATATTCTCAGATAATTGGCAGTTTAATATGCATCATGAACTGTACACGTCTGGATATTGCTTACTCAGTTAACAAATTGAGTAGGTTTACAAGTAATCCAGGCAGTAACCATTGTTAGGCATTGATAAGGGTTCTTAAATACTTAAGATTCACCTTAAATTATAGATTACATTATACTAGATATCCAGTTGTACTAGAAAGGTACACTGATGCAAATTACATATTTGACACAAAAGACTTAAGTCCACTAGTTGTTATATTTTTACTATTGGTGGTGGAGCTGTTTCATAGTAATCCACTAAAAAAACTTGTATAGCTCGATCTACAATGGTATCAGAATTTATAATTTGGCATGTGGTTTACTGTAAGGGTGTGGATCTTCACAGAGGGATTCAATCGTACGGTTTAGATTGATCTAAACTAAAAATTACACCTACTCACAAATTAGCACCAAAACTTTTTGAAATCTATAAATAGACCCCCAGATTTTATCATTTTCATCTCATTTATTATATTCTTATCTTTCTCTCAAGTTCAAAAGAGAGTTCTAAATACTTTTATAGTTCGACGTTTCTTATGATTTGTAGTACTACTATAACAATTAATAAAATTATTGTATCTTGGAAGACGATTGTTGTATTCTGTAAGCACCAAGTGCGGGTAAGTCTTATCTCGATTTTAAGCTATTATTCTGCCAAAATATTTTTAACCATTCCGATATTACACGTACGAAATTCTCAACATGTTTCCCATGCTTACATTTTTTACTATAGTATAGTAATTCAATTTTCAAATAATTTGAGGCATTGGAAATATCAGGAGCCGTGTTGTCTCCTATTTTCAATTTTTTCTGTGTGTTTGGTATAACACACCAGTATTTGAATTTTGAATACACTGCAGTTTTTGAGTTTCTACATAAGAAATTGAAATAACGATTAATTGTAAAAAATCCATGGAAAATTTTCGAAGCAATCATCTTCATTTTCCTCGGCTAAATTGACGGAGGATGAGGAGCTTGCTTTGTCACTTTGATATTCATGTAAGATTTTCTCCATTTCTTCATCAGTTGTGGCTTGGGCTAATTTTGCCCCAAGATTTTACTTTTTCAGGATTTACTCTTGTTGTGAATTGATTTGTTTGCGTAAAGGAGTTAAAAGTTTGCAAAACTTTAAATTTTATTCATACAATTATAGAATGGTTGTTTTTTCCAAAATTTGATGTATCCATTTTATCCCACTATTGGACATGGCATTTTTCCTGTGAGTTAATGATATTTGTTTGGAATTGTTGCTCAATTTTGAGAATCAAGGTCAAATTGCATTGTAGATACAATATTTGTATATTTGGAATATGGGACCCCACATATTAGGGAGAAAACATATCTTTTGAGAAATACTTTTGGGCATCCTGTACTTTAGGTTGGGTACTGGGCCAAACTATTTTCACCATAAGAGAAACCAATTGGGAATTTATTGACTTCATTTACTATATCTTTTATTGAAAAAAATAGTAGAAAAAGGAATTTACGAATTTTTTTTAATAGGAATTTGCTCCAAGCATCCATATAATCCTAATAAGTGATTAAAGAATATTATTCATTGAAGTTTTGCATATGGATTACAATGATGAGATTGATGTGAATTTTAAGGTAGCTAATTTTTGTAAAGCTGGTTGGGGCTACTTTGATGGTTGATTTTCAATACAAATGGAGTTTTTTGTAAGGAGGACATCCTCATAATACAATTGGGTTTTTTTTGTGAGGTCTTCACAGGCCCTTTGAACCCTGTCATCAAATTTGTAATTTGCCATTTGTGCTGCATCACTTTGGGTTTGTTCATTGATCCAGGTGTTCAACAATGCAGTAAAAAAATGGTATTTCTTAAAATATTGAGAATTATTTTGGGTGGATTTTATGAGACTTGGAGTGTTTAATGTTTGGAAGGTGTTTTTGTAGGTTTGTGTTAATTTTGAAGGAGTCGGTAGGACTGGTTTTCTAAGGATTGTAAATGTGTTGGCAATTTGTATTGCAGTTTGTGGTTGGAAAATTGTATTTGATGGTCGTATTGAGGGCAGATCCTCAATGGATTGGGATTTTGAAGATATTTTCGTTCATTTTAAATTTTGAAATACATCATACTATTGAAATAATTTATTTTTTAATTGTAGGATAATTTTGTTGGCAAAACTTTTCCCTATTCCAAAATAATATATGACTATAGTTTCTTTTCCTTAAACAATCTGGCTAAAGATCCATCCATAGCTATTTTCTAATACATCATACTTCTGAAATTATTTCTTTTTTAATTGTAGGATAACTTTGTTGAGCAAAACTTTTCCCTAATCCAAAATATTATCTGACTATGGTTTCTTTCATTCAACAATTTGGCCAAGGATCCCTTCATAGCTATTTTCTGAACAATTGTAGATATATTTCGATGACAAATGGTAAGACAAGAAAGTTCTTTAACTTGTGTTTTTGACAATATTGATGTGAACTTGAGTCTAAGAAAGTGGAGGGGTTTTCCATCGATCAAATAGGGTTCACAATTGGCGAAGTTGGGGATAGAAATTAATATCTTTTTTATTTTTACAAGAATTTGGTTTGACTATTTGTATCCAAAACTTATAGATCTCTATAAAGGATGATCGCCCTTTGTGAATTTGATGACCCAAAAATCTTATATTTGTTTGGAAAAGTTTGATTTTTGAAGCAGGCACAACTAAATCAATTCTTTTATGAGATTGAAGAAAATCTGTAAATGTTACCAATATTTTTCTACAGATTTACAGAAACCAAGTAGATTATCAATGTAGACAATTGTGAATAATATGTATGGTTTGGAAATATCATCTGTAATTTTTTAAAATTTAGAAGGTGCATTTTAAGACCAAATGGTATGACATTCCTTTCAAATTGGCCAAAAGGAACTATAAATTTATGTTATATTTGTCTTTTTCATCAATTTGAATTTGCCAAAATTTGAACTTCATATCGAATTTTGAAAAAATTGTATTATAAGTTTTTTAAGAAGACCGAATTTATTGGGAATAGAATACGTAACACATTTTAAAACTTTCTTAAGAGACTTATAATTAATTACAAGCTTTGGGTTCTCTTTTCAAGCTTAGTATTTTTTTGAACATAAAAAGCCAAACATGACAAGGAGATTTAGAAAGACGAATGATCTTTTGTCAAGGAACTCTTGAATTTTCTTCTTGCAATATTCTAAAAGTTTCTTGATTCATTTGTATAGGCTTGGCGTTAATAGGAATTTATTTTTCATTAATCTGGTTAATAGGAACGAGTAACAATATGTTTCTTTCTTTCCCATAAAGCATTAGGCAGACCAGAAAAAAATTGTTCTTCTAATTATTTTTGGAAGCATCTGATTTTTGTCAGATAAGAGGTGTAAAAACCTATTTCTCAAATTTTTGGTGAGAAATTCTTCTTCGAGGAAAATAATGCGTTTATCTTTTTGTGGATGGAATGTTGAAAAATTAAAGAATTGTGGACAATTTTCATATCTCGTTGAGTAATTGAAAATTGGAATAAAAAAAGAGTATCTTTACTCATGACATGAGTTTTAGTTTCTTCTAAATTGACTTGAATTGGCTAAACCAATTGTGAAAATAGATTGCCAAAGATGATTGGAGTATTGAGGTCGATGATAAGGACAAAATTAGTTTTGAGACAAATCCCATCATTATAGATATGGGCTTTAGAATTCTTGAAGTTGATTTTGAGGCTTGTGGTGTTGATAGTAGAAAGCCTTTCTTTATTTTTTCAAAGTATTTTGTATTAATAAGTCCTTTCTATATACAATTTATATATGCTCTTGAGTCCATGAGGGTGATGCTTTGAGTTCGAAGTCTTCAATGACAAGCTTGATCTTAACATACCATTTTTTATTGGAGTTTCTAAAAAGTGAGTTAAGAAAAAAGTCTTCTTATTCTAAATTGTTCTTCTTATCTTTCTAGTCTTAATTATAGATTTGTTTTTGTGGATTAAGGATGCGGACTTCTTGTTTTATCTTGGGATTATCAGCCTCAAGAGTTTTGATTTCTTTTTTTGAGATGTTTGATTTCTTGTTGTAGGTCAAAAAAGGAAAGTTTATTCGATTTTTAGGAATCAAACATCTTTATGATGTCTTTGACTTCTATTTTTAGCTGGGGCATAGTTTGGAAGTTTCTTTATATTTCAAAATCATGTTTTGTAGTTGATCGGGATATTTTTCTTTGATTTTAGGATCAATAATCTTGCTGGTCAAACCAAGGATGAAAGAAAATTAATCTGTGGGTGTTGCAGTTTTCTTGATATAAAGGTATATACTGGAGGACATTCTACGCATGAACCTTAATCTGATTATGAGATTTTGTTATTAGAAGACTCAATTTATGTCATCTTTTATGTGTGGTAAAATATTTATTTGATTTTAGGAGTTTGAGATTAATTGTTCTGAATTGGAAACAATGTGAATTGTTTCCAAGAAAAAAAAAAATCACCTCGGAGCACCATGATGCGGTTAGCAGGACACTACGTCATTAGATTGGAAAGTCACTAGGTGCCGTGGCGGGAATTAGGTGTTGCAACTCCAAATGTTGGCGTCGCGGTCCTTGTCAAACAATGTGGTGACATGTCTGTTTCGTATCCAAACGTATAAGCAACAGACATGAATTTTTGGGTCAATACAATTTTATATTTAATTGTTAACTTTGAATTAATAAAAAGAGTTTTTATGAATCACAAAACAATATTAACCCCAAATCTAAAATCAACACATAAAGATTAGTAAATTTACATGCTTTGAATTTATGTCATGTGATGATTTAAATAAGCATGTTGAGTGTGGATGATTATGGATCCTAAATCAATATGATTGGATTATTTTATGTTTGGTTTATGTTTGTGGGTGTTAATTAAAATGAGGTTGGCAAGTCTCGTCTTTTTTTGTTGTATTTCTGAGTGTAAAATTCTATTCCCCTCCTAAGTATCTCCCATTTGAAGAAATTCCAAAATTTCTTGTTAGGTGATAGCGAATCTAATGAGAGTAGAATTAGTTAATGAGATTTTCTTTGTATAATTTGGCGGATATTATAAGAAAAAAAAGCATATGGAGAAACGAGGAATGAAGACCATGAATGTATATGATTCATTTGTGTAATATATAAATTTATTTTCTTTTAATTATCACTTTAGACAGACTTAGATCCATTTTAATTGAAGTGGATCCATAAGATAATGACCCATTAATCCATGATTATCCCTTTATTTATGTATGTATGGTAATGCATGCATTGTTTATTTAATGATTTTCTTTTGATTGTGATTGCGATCACGAGGATAGTGTATTAAATAAATAAATTTAGGAATAACAGATGAGGTCTTGGAGTTATAAAGTTGGATCTTCACTTGAGAAGTCAAGTTAAGGAATTTTAACTAAATTTCATATCAAGCGAATAGGGGTAAAATTGAGTTGGATTCAATCATACATGCCTTTCATCAAAGGTAATAGATAGGACAATGCTACGTATTTAGAACATTATTTATGAGTTTTGGGATGCCTAAATGATTGAAACTATGATCACTACTAAGTATAGAGATGCATATAGGGTAGACTCATCGTTATGGTCATCCATGAGTTGTGGGCCATTTAGATGCTTCATCTACATGGAGGCTTGATGGGTCATGCTTAATACTTAGTACTATATGTGATCATAAATTGGGACATATGGTAAGAGGTGAGGCATAATAGTTTCAAGGTTGCATGGTGATGCAATTGTTAATATTGTTAGCTACCTTTGAATATTTTTGTTTGGACTCATAAATTTGGGCATACAAAATACTAATTAGATGCCAAGCCTACTATAAAATTGGATTTCTCGGATCATTATTAAGAGAGTGATGACGTTTGAATGAAAAATAGTGGGAAACATTTCTAAAAGACTATATTATAAATGGATATATTTCTAAATAGGTGCCTAATTTTTTTCCTCGCGTAGGATAATGGTTATCATTTATAGTTCCACTCAGATAAATTCTAGACAACAATAAATGTCACTAATCTCTAATTTATTTGGATTGCTCTTAAAATTTGAGAATGATTCTTAGATTTAAGAGGCTTATAAAATGCGCAAAAGAGAATAGAAACATCTTCCATAAAAGTTGTGGAAGTACCTCCAACTGTGCATTTTACAAAGAGTTGTAGAGAACCTTCAACAATTGTCGAAGAAAGACCTCTTATAAAATTTATAAAAGATTTTAACTGTCAAAAGCCTATTTTGATTGTTGGTTGAACCCACTCCAGGACAAAAAATCTGAGAGAATGATTGAGAAAGATTCTCAATAGTAACAAATTCAAATTTGGGCAAAGCTAAGGGATTAATACGGATATGATAAGCTCATGCCACCACTGCGATATCCCAGGGCATGAAAAGTGGAACTCAAGGATTGACTTGCTCAAAGATTTAAAAAGATTCTAAATCAAGTTTTGAATTGGAAAGGGTTTTGATTCAAATTGATATTTTGTTGAAGTCTACTATCAAAGTTGATAATTCCTCCTGAGTATTAAATATCGGATAATAATCCCATCTCTGCAAGAGGTTGCAAGAGATGAAAAAAGGAGACTAAGAGAAAAGAATGACCCTTAAGCAAGGAAGTGAAGCAAATGTTGCTTCATTAGCTAATGAAATAGTCCACTTAACTCTGTGGGTAGTTTAATTATTTATCTTTAGTACTAACACACATTGTGAACAGAATCCCTATTAGATAGAGAAAGTTTGATTGAAAAATCAAAGAATGAAAATATTTTAAGATTCTTGACGTTGATACATTAACAAATGATTTATACAACTACAAATTATATGCTACTCATTTAACAAAATAAACATAAATTATATTTAATCATGGTTCCATGTACTTGTTGCATGTGTGATTAGATCATATCTTTAAGAAAAAAGTTCACAAGATAGCACAATTGCTTGACCTTTAGGATGAGCAGAAATGCCATCATGTGAATCTTGCTTTAAGAGAAAGATGACCAAATCACCATTTATTAGACAAGTGGAGCATGCTGTAAATTCTTTGGATTTGATCCATATAGATGTATGTGGGCTACTAAGTGTTAGTCTCTCACGAAACTACCATAATCTCATTACCTTTACCAACTATTTTTCAAGGTATGGGTATGTGTATCTTTTGAGATACAAGTCTAAAGACTTTAGGAATGAAGTGAAGAAACAAACTAAGCAAAGTAAGAAGGGTATTCGATATAATTGAGGAGGTGAATACTAAGGCTCGAAGTTTCTTGATTATCTAAGAAAGAATGAGATTCCCTTATAGTGGACTCCGCATATTACTCCACAAATGAATGGTTTAGCTGAGCATAGGACTTAGACATGGTTTGGTCCCATGATGAGTTTTATTGGACTTATTCTTTCAATCTCGGACCATGCTCAAGAATCGACGACATTCTTACTAAAAGGAGTGTCACTAAATTCCTAGGAAGCATAATATATGCAAGTCTATAAACAAGATTCGATATCGCATATGCTCTGAGTGTCACAAATAGATATCAGTTTATTCCATGAGAAAAACATAGAAAGCTATAAAGAAGATCTTCAGCACTTATGAAGCACTGAAGATGTCTTCTTAGGGTACGATTATAGAGAACTAAAGTTGAGATATTTCATCTAGATTCTTAGTCCAATGCATATAACTCGAATTTGTGTCTAGATTCGTATTCATCCCTAATGGTGGGGCACTTAGCCAAAAAGAGTTCTAAGCTTGAGACGACCATACATACCACCAACGAGGGTGAATATATTATCGTAAGTGATATGACAAAAAAAGGTGTTTGGAGAAGAACTTCATCCATAGGTTCGGCAAAGTTTTGTCCATAGTAGATCCAATACCTATTTTTTATGATAACAATGAAGTTATTATGCAATTAAAAGAGACAAGATCTCATCAAAGTTTTAAGCACATTATGAGGTGATACCACCTGATTCAAGAAATCATTAGTAAAGATGACAACATAGGGGAAATAGTTATGTCGATAGAAAATATAGCAAACACACTAATTAGAACCCTAGTGCAAAGAATATACGAAGGACATCTTAGGAAGATGGACTTAAGATACTGGGCAATTGGCTCTAGGGCAAGTAAAAAATTGTTAGAGTAGAATATGCCAATTATTGGCTGCTTTGATACTCTTGCTATGAATAGTCTTATTCAAAAAATATTAATGGTTTTCATTTAGACAATTAGATACAATCCCTATACTATATATAGTTATGGAGCATGGTCACACATATGATGGTGATTATAGAATATATCTTTATAACTTTGGTTTTAAACTCATTCTGAGTAGAAGATTTATTGAGATAGGGTATTGATAAGCTCAATAGACTCACATACATAATACATGCTTGAAAAGAGAATGTCTTGCTCCGTAGGCATTGGCATGGAGACGCTAGTGAATGTGTGCGGGTACTTGTTGGAGAAAAAGTACACCAAGCAAGCCTACTGGAAATTCTCAATTGGAAGTAGTGTTTGTCAAATGAGAACTTTTTTGTTACAAGAGTGCATTAATTAGTCCTTAAACTTGAGACATAATTGTAACTTTATCCATAACATGTTGCACTTTAATGTATTTTCCCATTGTTTAACAATCATGAGGGATTTACATTGGGTATAACATTTTCATGTATGGAGATTAATGAGTGGCTAACAAAGGATCTATCACCTATCTAGTAGAATAAGTAAATCTCCCAAGTTTTTGTAGTTCTTGATCCCAAAGACATTGGCCTAGGCAGGACGAATATCAAACGAGCGTTTTCTAATGATTTATTAAAGGATCATTGTAACTTGAAATTAAATTATAATTATTAAGTAAAAAATAAGGTTTCAACTAATAATCCATACCCTATACTTAATCCACAAGTTAGTTGGTAGAAAGATCATATTTGCATGGTTCTTGTAATAAAAATAGGTTTGCTTTCTATTCATCTAAAATTAAGTAGTCATGATGCACTACTAGGGACTTCCCATGACTTGTGAGGTTTTTGGATTAATAAGTTAATTCCAAGATGATTAATTAATTATAATATTAATTTATTCACTAAGTTGCAAAAGTTGCAAGCTTACTGCTAGCTTAGTTGTGAACCTAAAGAGCCACTCACAAATTGGGAGAGTCCACTTCTAATGTAGAAAGTAATTAAAGGATTTGGATTAAGTTAATTAGTAACTGAAGTTATAATTAATTTCAAGAGTTAAATTAATTCATCCAATATTATTTAATTAGACGTAATTAAGATTAGGAGCTCATGGAGAGTGAATTTATTAATTAATTGAATCAACTAATTAAATTAAGGCATAAATAATTTAAGGAATTAAATTAATTTATCTAATTAATTAATAATTAATTAATTGGGTCTAATTTGATTAGGTTGCCTAGATGGAACCGATTAAATGATTGATTGGATTAAATAATTAAATTAGCCTTGATTAATTGATATGGATCAATTAATTGTACATTGATTAAATTTATTAAAGTCTAAGCCCAAGGTTAATGGACCCGTAGGAGAGGCCCATTTAGGAGTCTTGGAAATTAAGACATAAAATCCTAGACTTTGATGGAAATTGCTACAACTTTAATATTGCAAATCCAAGTGAAGGTTGTGTTAAGTTATAAATTTCTTATGAGTCCAAGGTCAATCAACAAAAAAGTTGTTTAAAGAATTCAGGATTATAATTCTAGAAAAATGGGGTTTATATGATTCGGAATATATAAAAAATTAATGTATGTTGTAACTAAAGAAAAATCAAAATAATAAAAGTATTGAGGATTAGGGATCTACTCTTGAGTTTTGGATAGAGAAACAATTATTCATTTTTTTTACCTATCTTAATTACCACTATTGGAATCCATACATAATGAAGGTTCTAATGGGAAGAAATTATCAAATAGTTTATGTAATAAGGTAGTCATGATATTGTCTTATTATTTGCAAATTATCTCTTAACGCCAACACTTATTAATAGGATCAAGCATTTATATACACATTTGTCTACAAAAAATTAAGGTTTCACATTAGCGGTTGGTGTAGTAAAACCAAACGTCTAGCTAAATGAAACCAAGTATTTGTTGTGCCACTGGAGATACATAAATCAAGAATCACCACAAAATAAGTAGGGTTTATATCAAAATTCAAAATAATAATACAACATATTTAAATATTTTCTACTTTTATAACCGTTCATCTTCCTCTATCAAGAGGTTAACCATTTTTTCTCAACAAAATAAAATTTAGAAAGACATAACAAGAGTAGAAAAAACAAAAAATAGAAGAGAAACTAGAGAAAATTACTATTAAAAAACTTACATTACTAGAAAACGTAGCCTAAAAAAACACTCTACCCCACCCCCTTTTACAAGCTAAATACATGACCTATTTATAGTACTTGGAGTATGCTAGAGGACAAACTTATAATGGAGGAGTTAAACAAGTAGTATGCTAGTTGCCAATATTTGGTAAATTGTTACACCAAAATCTCTAAATTCTCAGCTACCTGATTAAATTACATGTTTAGGTTAGATACAACCAGATTTTGATGATAAGTAAAGAACAAACATTGTAGATATTTTTGTTATGATATATTTTCATATATCATTTGTCAAATTTGGATGCCAAATGATAGAGATATAGTCAAATTATTGAATTATATCCAAAAGCCATCCTTTAACATTAGCAGCACATTGCATCATATGTTTGTACCATTTTGACATATTTTCTCACCATTTTGTCTTTAGAAAACTTGTTTATTTACTCTTGTGTATAACTATTCGTAAAATATTTTGCAAACCGCAAGTGTACGGTGTCAAGTAATATAACGGTGAGTTGAGTATCGTATTCATATGAATTGTAATAAAAAATTGCATTAAGTACCATAATTCAAATAGTCCTAATTTTATCCAGAAGATCGAATGATAATTGAAAAATAAAGTAAAGTAAGATAAAAATACAAAGACAAGAGTGGAGTTTTAGAAACAATATAACAAACACTTTATGAGCAAGATATTCCAGAGGAATGACTCACCTAATTATCACCTATGTTCTTTCTTCCAAAATATATCAATTCAAGTCAACAACACATGTAAGTTAAGAATTCCTAAGCTCATTAGTTTTTTTTCTTGAGTGGCGAATTGACTATGAGTTCCAACATGAATTTTGACATCTCTATAAAAATTCAAGAATAAAACTCTACAAAAGTTAAATGAATTCTTCTTCAAAACTTCAAAGGTTTCATAAGCTTCTCAACTTTATGATTTCTAGATTGTGTTATCCCTATAATCATGTATAATCTTCCCTCTCTTGAGTGCTGAATCTCATACGTCAAATAATCACAATTAGTGATCAATTAATCAAGATGAAATACTAAACAAGATAACAAGAACAAAATGAATAACTTGAACTAATATTATTTGGAATTCAAAACATATGATCAAATAAGGTTACATCATCCTCTAGAAAGAAATGTTTAGTTCATCATGGATGAATACAACTTCAAGAAATAAATAAGAAAGAACATGAAAATTGTTCACTAATTTGTGAAGTGGAAGGAATGGTTAAACCTCTCCTTGTCTCAAAGAATGGCTTGCTTCTCTCCAAGAATAACTGCCTTTAGTTCCAAGAACCAATCCTCCATCTCTTGGTTGATGTTGATCTTCCTCTTTTAAACTTCTCCCCAAGAGTCTTCCAAAAGAAACCTTGAAACTCTTCCACTTTTTTTGGCTTTTCTTCAAAAGAAACCTGAAATCATTCCACTTTGACACCTAGGTGCCTTGTATTTTGTTTTAGCAGCCTTAGATAGTGCCTAGGCGTCTTGCATTCTATCCTAATAGCCTTCATCTAGCACTTTAACATTGTTCATCCCATTACAACTGTGTTTTGACCTCTTTCTAAGTTGAATTGGATTTTTATGTCTTCTAATGAATTTTAGCCTTGTGTCGTGGCTTTCCAAGATATGTCATACCAGATAATTTCAGTCCAGTACTGATTCTTGAACTCAATTTTGCTCATTGAGATCGACCAAATTAGATTTTATGGTAAAAATAGAAGTTATAGATATATCTCTTGGCTTTCCAATGAATCAAGAATCAAGGTGATATAAGAGTTATGATTAAAATACGAAAATTGCCATCAGTAGCACCATAACTCAAATTCTTCAACATTTCAACCAAATTTTTGATTTCTTTCCATTTTCTTCTCTTATTGTCATTACCTACAAGATTTCAAACTAAATGCATAAAAAATAACAAAAACATTTGGAAACAAACTAATTCTTAATCAAAAGATATATAAATTATTGGTATAAAACCAACTTACGAATAACATATCCAAAGTTCAGCCCAACATCAATTTGTTCTTAAGAGATGTGACCTAATTGGTAAAATAAGTTAGGACTTGGCTGAACTCTTATCCAAATTTTTGGTGATCCATTTTGTATAACTTCTTAGATAAATTTTCTGTTATAATCAAGACTAAATTAAGTTTAGATTCCAACAGAAAGGTTGTAGTTTAATCTCTTGGATTTCAAATAAAGTAAGATTTAGGTGCATAGGGCTTTTGATCATGAAATTATGCCCAAAATACAAAAACTGCACAAATCTAAAAATATGCTTCTTTTGACCCAATGAAATATTCTCCCCCAATTTGCTCATGACATGTGTTGTCTTCTTCGATTTTATTTTGGCTCTTTTTGAATTTTTTTCATTGATTCCTAACACAAAATATTAATAAAATAATAATTTTAACAAGAATAAAGCAAAAAAAGTATAAAGGATTTAATACAAAAATATGTCAAAATATGCACTTATCAAATTGCCCCATACTTAACCCTTGCTCGTCTTTGAGCAAGTCTAAAATAAACCTAAACTAATCTACTTTTGTAAGAAACCATGATTGTATTAACTTATGCAACAAGCCTTTAAACCTCTAGGTGGCCTATAGAGGACGAATTATAGTCTCGTGAGGATTTCTAGTGGTGATACCCACAAATACCTATGATAACTATCTAACAACTATTATTCTGTAAGGAAGCAACAAAGTAATATGAAAAGGAAATCCAACAAGTGTTGAATTTAACTCTTAGTCATTCAAAAGTCAATATATTTCCACAATAAGCATACTCAAGTGTATGTGTGGATGGTTAATATCAACAACAACAAGACTATGCATGCTTCAAATAAGTGAATTCTCATAGAACCTTACAAAAACCATCACCTAATCTCTAATGGGAGAGTTAAACATCATAGTCTTTTCCTTTGGTACAAATCTTTACTACACCGAAGGCACTGCACGAAATCAAAAAGTATTCAACAAATGTTGTAACTAAAAAAATAAAAAGATAGGATGAAACAAAGGTCCTAAAAACTTCATGAAATTAGAGACAGAGTTTATCGATGAAGAATTTTCAAACTCCATGAATTTCAATACTAGGTCTATTATTATTAAATTTGACCACTCTTATTCATCTTGCAACATCTCATTTTAGTTGTAACTCGTAGCACTTTGCAATTTATTTATTTTTCATTCATTTTTTTTCTTTCTTTTTAGAAGAGAAACTCCCCATACTTATTTTTTATTCCAACCTAAATTTATTTTGCAAGTTTACCTTGTCAATGGAATATTTCTTAAACTCCAAATCATTTTTAGAAAAAATGTTGGATACTAGTATATTTAGGCTAGGTAAAAAAATATAATTACCACAAAAAAATATTAATTTATTAAAAGGCTCAAAGTGGCTCACTAGGGGGATGTTCTCTTTGAACATCACATGGGGAACAAGCTGATTTGGCAATTATGTTAGAAAACCAAATACCTTAATCATTTTACTAGTAGTGCTCTATTAGTCATTCACCTCAACAGACCAAAAGAAAAGATTCTAATACTTAACCTCTATATGTTGAAGATCTAAGTGATGATTATAGTGAGGGCATAAGAACTTTCTATTTTGACATGATTGTCCTCACACTGAATAACATAACTATTTGTGCAAAAATAATTGAGTATAATTATTACAAAAATATATTAACCAAAGTCCAAAACAATACCTATCATCAATTAAACCACATTATTCATGCTTAATTTTAATCATTAAAGTTGGAAGAACTTCTACAACTAAAAAAAAAATTGGCACAAACTTTTATTTAAAACTTCACAAACTTGTCATGCTATGCAAAAAATAGGGGTGCGTTTCAAGAATGTTACAATTACCTTTTGCTTTGTTACCCATTTTTATGGTTTCAACGGACCCATAAAAAAACACGTTTGATTTTTTTTTTTTGTGAAATAAAATACTAGAAAAACACACATTGAACACACAAGTCATGATATCAACTATCCCCCACTCAACCAAATTGAGATATTATCCACAATGTAAAAAATAGATTGAAATGTAGAGTTCAAAAGATATCACCTAAAGTATGGCTTATTGAAAAAAAAAAAGTTAAAACAACACAAAACACGCACTATTGATGAAACCATTAACAATAAGTATCACAGATTTAGAGTCAAATTTATTTTGCGTTTTTTACCATTGTTCCTATTGGACTAATCCACACAAGCTAAGACTGGATTAAGTTTTGGCACATATGCTATAAGTTGATCAATCAGTTGATCATGTATCGGAGTAAAAATGAGGATTCTTCTCCTAGACGGTAAAATAAAACCTTTTTCCACATCATGATCTATAAAAGATAGCAAACCATCATAAAAATCATTAACATTAAGAATACCTATTAGTTTTTGGAGAATGTTGAATTGTGCCCAAGAGACAATTTGGAATAATTCCTCCAATGCACCAAAATCGCGAGTTAGAATTATGAATGCATCCACATTGTTTAATATGTTAGGCATTCTGTCATGAATATGTGACACTTTTAGCTCATCTCTGATGGTCATACCTATGATATTCTGTACTGTTAAAGATTTTGGGATAACTCCTAGAACTTGACTCCTCCTACATGAGCAGAAGTAGCAAGACTCCCCATTAACCCCAAACTGCCTCCTCCATACACTAAATGAAATTTTCTTTTTGGTAAAGTTCTACCAAGGTTATTGGCTACCCCTATAAACTCACCATTTTTTCCTAGATTGTATACACAAAACACACAAATGCAGTTGAATTTGGGAGTCGAAGAGACTTCTATTTTTTTATTTTTTTTTTTTTTTTTTTTTTTTTTTGAAAGTGAGTTGTGCAAAAATAGAGTGAGTACGGTGCTATTTATTGAGGTGTAAATAGGGAATGCATTTATTGCACGTCTTTATCTTTTATCAGAAAGGTTGAAAATAAGGACACACAAAATTTAAAAATTACTTACTTACACATGAATGTACATGTAGTTGTGATTGTGGCTTACATCTTCCTCTAGTTTTACATCCAGTAATGACTTAAACACCCTCTATGGGTTGAGGATATGTTTTCCATCTAGTTTTCTTATAAACTGGCAAATATGGTCTTTTAATGTCAGATTCCCACGACTATAAAGCTCATATTCAGTTCAAAAGTGATCCCATAAATCAAGAATTGCACGTTGTACTAATCCACAATAATGCATCTCAAGAGTTAATATAATGTGATCTAAAGACTCTATACTCAGCCCATCCATAATGAATTTAAGTTTATCTTCTTGATTTTGAGAAACCATTCATATGGAACGACACTTTGTGTTGCAAGTTCATCTTGTACATTTGTGACAAACTTTCATTTTTTTTTGCCCTTCGTTTGTTTGAATATGTATTTTTTCCAAAACTAGGCATGTATCTAGTAAACAAGTTTGGAAACTCATGTGAAAACTCACCTACTCTTACCTTTGCTTCAATTATCCATCGTATGTCATCTGGGATGCCCTTATGCATAAACATCTTTAATCTTTCAATCCTGGTTTTATAAATTTTTAAAATTATATTTTTAGAAAGAAAAGGAAATCATTTCTTGAGAGTTAGAAAAATGTCACCCATTTTGAAAAGAACAAGAAAAGAGAATGAAAAAAGCAAAAAAATTATTGACGAAGATTTTAGTTGTTTGAAAAATGGATAAGTCCGACTTTAATAGCCAGGGAATACCGTTATCCGCTACTTAATTGAAAAAAAAAAAAAGAAAGAAAACCTTCAAAATAAATAAATTCAGAGAAAATAAGTATATATATATATATAAATATATATACAAAACACTAATCATAACAAAGGTTAGAAAGAAAAAGAATTTCTTCTTGTGAAAATTATTTTTTAGAAATGGTTTAATTCTTTGTCCATTTACTTTGAGTATGTCACCATTTCTAGTATTCTTAATGTCAATTGTCCCATAAGGATATATCTTTTTTACAACAAAATGACCATTCCACATTGATCTCAAATTTTCAGGAAACAAATGCAATCGAGTAAGCTAATCCTTTTGACCAACCTCAATTATTTTTCTTGAAATTTTATTATCATGAAAATATTTGATTCTTGCTTTATAATTCATCATTTTTCAATTCTTGAAGTTCATTGATTTGCAATTTGAGTAATTTTGAAACTTCATCAAGGTTGAAGTTAAACATTTTGATTGCCAATAAGCTTTATGTTCAAGTTCAACAGGTAAATGACAAGGTTTTTCATAAACTATCCTATAAGAAGACATGCCTAATGATGTTTTGAAAGCAATTCTATATGCCCAAAGTGTATCGATTAGTCTAAGAGACCAATCTTTATGGTTTGGGTTAACTGTTTTTTCCAAAATTTATTTTATCTCCCTATTTGCAAGTTCAACTTGTCCATCTGTTTGAGGGTGATAAGGGGTTGCAACTTTATGTATGATTCCATATTTTCCTATTAAAGTCCAAAAACTTTGTTTCAAAAATGTTTTCCCCATCACTGATAATAGATCGAGGAATTCCAAATCAACTTAAAATATTTTCTTTCAAAAATTTATCACTATTTGTGACCATTGTTTCATTAAGGAATTGCCTCGATTTATATTGAAACATAATCTATGACAACCAATATGTAAAGAAAATCAAATGATAAGAAAAATGGTCCTATAAAGTTAATACCCCAACAGTCAAATATTTCAATCACCAGGATAGGGTGTAAGAGCATCATATTTCACTTTGAAATGAACCCTAACTTTTGACAATTTTCACAACTTTTGCAAAAAGTGTAAGTGTCTTTGAAAAGAGTTGGCCAATGAAATCCACATTGCAAGATTTTTGCGGCAATTTTTTTTGCTAAAAAGTGAACATCACATGCCTCTTAATGACAAAATTTAACAATATTGCCTATCTCATTGTTTGGCACACATTTTTGAAAGATTTGATCAAGACAGTATTTGAATAGGTATGGATCATCCTAATAAAAGTTTTTCACCTCAGTCAAAAACTTATTTTGTCTTGAGAGTTCCAATGCGATGACATCTGTCACGTCACAAGAAAATTAAGAAAATTAGGAAAATAGAAACATTAAATAGTTGTTCATTAGTAAAAGTGTCATTAATGGATGTGGTTTGAAATGAGTCATCACAAACAAGTCTTGACAAATGATCAACCACCACATTCTCTACTCATTTTTTTATCTCGCATTGTAATATTAAATTTTTGGAGTAAGAAAATCTACCTAATTAGTCTAGATTTGTTATCTTTTTTTGACAAAAAATATTTCAAAACTGCATGTCCACTGAAAACAACAACTGTTGAGCCAATAAGATAAGATCTAAATTTATCCAATGCAAAAATTATAACAAGTAATTCTTTTTCAATTGTTAAATAATTCAATTGAATATTATTTAAAGTTTTACTTGTATAGTAAATAACATATGATTTCTTATATTTTCTCTATCCCAATAAAGCTCTAACAGCATAGTCACTAGCATCACACATTATTTTAAAAGGTAAAGTCCAATCTGGAGGTTGTATGATTGAAGTAGATGTAAGCATGCTTTTAAGCTTAACAAAAGCATTTTCACAATTTTCAATCCATTCAAAAATAGTGTCTTTTGTTAAAAGATTACACAAAGGTTTAGATATTATACTAAAATCTTTGATAAATCTTCTATAAAATCCAACATGTCCTAAAAATGACCTTACCTCCTTCACAGACTTTGGTATTGACAAATTGGTAATTAACTCAATTTTAGATTTGTCAATCTCAATACCTTTTGATGAAATAATATGTCCAAGAATAATATCGGTTGTTGCCATGAAATGACATTTATCCCAATTGAGTATAAGATTCTTTTCTTCATACTTGATCAAAATCTTTTCTAAATTAGATAAACAATTATTTAATGAATTACCAAAAATAGAAAAATCATCCATGAAAACTTCAAGAAAACATTCAACCATGTCACTGAAAATACTAAGCATGCATTATTGTAATGTAGTTGGTGCATTACATAATCCAAAAGGTATCTTTCAATATGCAAAAGTACCAAAAGGACATGTAAAAGTTGTTTTCTCTTGATTTTCAAGTGCAATTGCAATTTGATTATACTTAGAATATTCATCTAAAGAATTCATGTCCTGCAACTCTTTTTGAGATTTGATCCAGGAAAGGTAATGGAAAATGATCTTTTCTAATAACTAAGTTGAGTTTCCTATAGTTAATGCACATTCGTCAATTAGTAACAGTCCTAGTTAGAATTAATTCATCATTCTTATTCTTGACTACAGTAATTCTAGATTTCTTAGATACAACTTAAGTAGAACTTACCAATTTGCTATCAGAAATAGGATATTTGATTCCATTATCTAACAGTTTAATAATTTTATTTCTCACTACTTCTTTCGTATTAGAATTTAACCTTCGTTGCATTTCTGTAAAAGGTTTAGCATTTTCCTCTAGATAGATGTTATGTGCGAAAATTAAAGGACTAATACCTTTAGTGTCAGCAATGGTCTGTCCTAAAGCATTGTTATGCATTTTTCAGAGTTTTGATCCACTTACCTTCTTGAGATGCATAAAGTTTGGAAGAAAATATTAATGAAAAAGTCTCATTCTCACCTAAAAAAAAGTATTTCAAATCAACTGGCAAAGGTTTCAAATTAACCACAGAGCTATAATACTTGATGGAATAGATTTTACTATTGATGATGAAAGTTCTTCAAACCTTGACTCACAAAATTATTTTTCTTGTACATGTAAAAATTCAAAGAGAGTATTAACATGTACCTTTTTATAAATACTTTCACTTTCAAAACAAGTCTCCAAAGGATCTGAAGAGTTAGTGACAGTAAAGTATTCATGAACAAATTTCTTGATTGAATCCACTTTATGTACTTCAATATCTTCTGCAAGTTGCTTACAAACATTAACACATTTAGTTTCAAAGTCATATTTTCAAATGATAACTTCAAAATATCATTCCTACAATTGATCCATACATTTGAAGTTGCAAGAAAAAAAAATAACCTAAAATGATAGGAATTTGTGTATGTGTTTGTGCAACAGGCTCTGTGTCAAAAATAATGAAACCGACTAAAAAGTAAAACTTATCAATTTGTACCAACACATCTTCTACTACTCCGTTTGGAACTTTAATTGAACGGTCAACAGTTGGAGTACAATAGAAGTTGTTTTAAGTTCTCTCAAACCTAACTGTTCATAAATTGAGAAGGGTAGAAGATTTACACTACCATCAAGATTAAGCAAAATATGTTCTATTCTAGTGTTTCCTATGATACATAAAATGGTTGGATAACTTGGATCTTTGTACTTGGGTGGAGTGAATTGTGGAATGATTGAACTAACACTTTCAGTTAAAAATGCCTTCTTTTGTACATGATGTTTTCTTTTGATTATACACAAATCTTTTAAGGTGGAACTTGCTTGATTGCGTCCAACAATAGAATATTAATCTTGACTTGTTTAAAAACTTCAACATTTGAGTTCAATTTCTGAGTTGCTTGCAATCTTTGAGGAAAAGAGTTCTGAAGGTAAATATTTTTTTTATTATTATTTTCAAACTTACCTTCATCGTCAAAATTATTTCCATTCTTAATTTATGGAGATGGATTAGAAATTTTCTTCTTGGGATGAATAGTTTTATCAATAACTTTTTCATTTCGAAGAGTTGTGACTGAATCAGTCTCCTTGAGTGAATTTTCACCTAAAGAAAAAATATGACACTAAGTGAAAGGATTAGGTTGAGGTTGAGCAGGAAATTTATCTTTTTCATAAGTACGTAAAGAAGTTGAAAGTGTGCTTTTGATCTCACTGGTGGCTTGTGAAGTCAGATTATTGATGTTTGTTTGTTCATGCATAATTACTTGCAAAGTCTCCTCAAGAAATTTTATATGTGGAGCTAGATAAGAAGAAAAATTTGGTGGCTTTTGTGAATGTAGCAGTTGGACACAATTATCATCTCGCCAACTAAAATTGGGATGATTTTTTTATTGTGGATTGTGAGTTTCAGAATATGAAGAATGAAAAGGTTTTTTTAATGTGTTCATAAAATTTGTCTGTACTGGGATGTTTGGACATTTATTGGTGGAGTGCCCTAAAAGTTCACAATTGCTACAAACTTCTTTCTCTTGGACATATTTGATTTTATTTACTTTTTTAAGTTCCATGGCTTCAACTTTTCTTGTTAAACTAGCAATTCTAGCATTTAGATCATCTTCTTGACTAAGGTAATATTTTCTTTTATTACTATTAGCAAGATTATATCTAATAGAACATTTAGAAGAATTAACACTATGCCATGATTGAAAGTTTTATGCTAAATGGTCTAGATATTTTAGGGCTTCCTCAGGTTCTTTATCAATAAACTCACCATTACATATTATTTCAACAAATTATTTTATTTGAAGAGTTAAAACTTCATAAAAGAAACTAATTAAACGCTAATTTTCAAAACCATGATATGAACATGAATTCAACAAATCTTTCCCAACATTAAAAGAAAGCTTCATTAGAATTTTGAAAAAAAAAATTGAATTTGTCTTTTCAAAGCATTAGTTTTATGAGTTGGAAATAAGTTTTTCAAAAATTTAGCTTGCATTTCTTGCCAAGTGCCAATTGACCTAGGTTTTAAAGAATTACGCCAAGTTTTTACATTATCTTTCAAAGAAAAAGAAAATAATTTGTGCTTAACAATCTCATTTGTGCAAGTTTGATCATCAAAAGTGGCACATACTTCATCAAATTCTTTCAAATGCAAGTAAGGGCTTTCAGAGTCTAAACTGTGGAAATTAGGAAGTAAATGTATCATATATGGCTTAAATTGAAAGTTATTTGCATTGAGAGGAAACATAAAACAAGAAGAAGAAAAATTTCAAAGAGGTTGCAAGTGTATGGAGATGATTCATACCTGTTGATTTTCATTTTCATCCTGAACACTTTCATTTTCAGCCATGGTGGAAGTGTATGGAGATGATTCAAACAAATTTTCAAATAAAGTTTTACAATTATTTCTAACCAAACGCCGAGAATTATGATTGTGATACCATATAACCATATATCCATAAAAAAATAAACACACTATATTTACAAAAGAAAAATATTAACAAATCTGAATATTTATCTTGCTTTCCCCAGCAACGGCGCCAAAACTTGCTACAACTTTAAGGTCAAAATCCAAGTGCAGGTTGTGTTAAGTAATAAATTTCTCGTGAGTTCGATGTCGATCCACTGGAAAGTTGCTTGAAAAATTCAGGATTATAATTCTAAAAAAATGGGGTTTATGTGATTCATAATATAGAAAAATTAATATATGTTATAACTAACGAAAAACCAAAGTAATAAAAATACTGATGATTTGGAATTCACTATTAAGTTTTGGATAGATAAATAATTATTTATTCTTTTTAGCTCTCTTAATTGTCACTATTGGAATCCATACATAATGAAGGTTCCAATAAAAAGATATTATCAAATAACTTATGCAATAAGGTAATCATGATATTGTCTTATTATTTACAAATTATCTCTTAACACCAACATTTATTTATGGCTTTGTCTACAACAAATCAATGTTTCACATTAGCGGTTGTTGTAGTAAAACCAAACATCTAGCTACATGAACTTAAGTATTTGTTATGCCACTGGTGATATATAAATCAAGAATCACCACAAAATAAGTAAGGTTTAGATCAAAATTCAAAATAATAATGCAACATACTTAAACATTTTCTACCCTTATAATCGTTCATCTTCCTCTATTAAGAAGTTAACCTTTTTTCTCAATAAAATGAAATTTAGAAAGACATAATAAAAGTAGAAAAACCTAAAAATAGAAGAGAAACTAGAGAAAATTACTACTAGAAAACTTACATTACTAGAAAATATATATTATTAGAAAACTTAGTCTAAAGAAACCCTCTACCCTCTCCCCCCCTACTTTTTCAAGCTAAATACATGGCTTATTTATAGTACTTGGAGTATGTTAGAGGACAAACATATAATGGAAGAGTTAAATAAGTGGTATGCTAGTTGTCAAGAGTTGGTAAGTTGTTACACTAAAACCTCTAAATTTTCAACTACTCAATTGAATTACACGTTTAGGTTAGATACAGGCAGATTTGGATGATGAGTATGAACAAAAGTTGTATATCTTTTTGTTCTGATATATTTTCATATTTGTCAAATTTCGCTACTAGATAATGGAGATATGGTCGAATTACTGAATAATGTCCAAGAGTCATCCTTTAACATCAGCAACATATTGTAGCATATGTTTTTATCAATTTGATATATTTTCTCACCATCTTATCTTTAGAAAACTTATTTATTTATCTCTTGTGTATAACATATCCAAATATTAGGCTTAAAAGATATGACCTAGTTGGTAATTAAGTTAGATCCTAATTTTTGGTGATCCATTTTGTACAACCTCTTGGATAATTGTCCATCTTTTTTTCCAGACAGACGAATGGGTTCTATAATCAATACTCCCATTTTCATCAATTCTGTAAAAGTTAAATTTTTATGAATCAGCATTATATCCAAACTCAGTTCTCTCTTTTGAATTGAGAATATAGTAATTTTTCTTGGTTCTATCAGTCTCTGATGATTAATCAACAATTCAAAGTGCTTTTCTTGTATATTCTTGATAAACCAGGGTTTATATATAGATGTAGGAGGATCTGTTTGGGAAGTAAGAAGCCTCTATAATATCTCTTCATCTGCAAATAATTCTTGATGTGAAAACACAGAGCTAGGGGGCTGATCTTTGAATAGGAAAAAGATCGGATCTGCCCAAATGAATTGGCTTATTTGAAAAAGACCTTGTTCTTTAGAAGATCTATCTCATGTTTGCTACTGCATGGTTCCACTCTACAAGAACTCCAAATCATTCTCTTAAAGCTCATCCTCTTCATCATAAATGATCCGCTTGCCCCGAAATGACCTGGACTAATAGAAAAATCTCAATTTATTGAATTTTCTGCTATAATCAAGATTGAATTAGGTTGAACTTCCAACATAAAATTTGTAGTTCTATCTCTTGGATTTCAAATGAAGTAAGATTTAGGTCTATAAGGATTTTGATCATGGTGTTATGCTCAAAATATAAAAACTGTACAAATCTAGAAACATGTTTCTTTTGATCCAATGAAATATTCTTCCCCAATTTGCTCATGACACGTGTTGTTTTCTTTAATTTTATTTTAGCTCTTTTTGATTTTTTTTTCATTGATTTCTAACATAAAACATTAATAAAATAATAATATTAACAAAAATAAAGCAAGAAAAGTATAAAGGATTTAATACAAAAAATATATCAAAATATGCACTTATTATAAATAATTTAGAGATTAAGAAGGAAAGAGAGAAGAGAGATAATGGGATTAGGATTGAACTAAGATGTATATAAATAGGCATCACATAGGGGCCAAATTCATGATGTTCACATGAAGCAAAATTTGGCTTTTTTGTTGCACAAGAAAACCATCCATTCCTCTCTTTCTCTAGGCAGTTTTATTCAATCAAAAAGTTTTTATCACTTTTTTATATCAATTTAATTCTTTTAATCACTTATTGGTTTAAAAAATAAAACTGCACTCCCAAATTCTAGATAAGAAACAAAGGTTTTCAGTTTTCTAGCAAGAATCCATATACTTGTTTGAGGTGTGAATACTATTAGGGGGATACATGAGCCCTAAGCAAACCAGTCTCTAGTTTGGGCTTGAAGATCCAAATCTATTTTGGAATTCCTACAAAGAATTCGGAGGAGGTAGCCATTTGAATTGCTTCACATGCTACATCAGTCAGAGTGCTTGTTAAGGTATAATTCATGAAACTTTTTGCTTTAATTATTAAGCGATAAATTAGAAAAGCAAACCAAATAATCGTTGGGATATGTTTTTACATATAATCTATGTTTAATTCAACTATTCAAAATTTTTAAATTTCCACTGCGTATGATATCATATGATTATGCGAACTTAACATAGCTTGACCGCCGAGCTCCTTTGCTACCTTATTCTCGCTAGCATCTTCCACATGTCTACAAATCAGCTTGATGGGGCTATGTTGAGGATATTGGGGGTGTTGTGCTGCAACAATTGTGATGTGATGTTGGGGTTAGGGGTGTGCATTCAATACAGCAAATTATCAAACTAAGTATCAAATCAAAATAAATCAATTTAGTTTGGTAATTATAAAAAAGAATTGGTAATTTTGTATGATTTTGATAAAATTAAATTTAATAGAAAAAAAAACAAGGGAAAGAGAAGCAAATTTCATCAACCTAGTAGGGCAGTTTGATGAGGTATATCCAATAAGATAAATACACTCTCTTGGCTATAAAAAAACTGAAAGAATTTTATTATATTTATCATTCCAAAATTTAGTTATCTCCATCACACCAACCAAATAATGATTGCTAAACAATTGAATATATGGAGAAATAGACTAAAAGAAATAAAAAAATACCTGGTGGCAAAGACTTCAAATTTGGGGATTTTTGGGAGTAATAATTTTGAAGTTAATCCACAGCCAAATTGTATTTGAGTTTTTAAACGCAGGGCTAGTGGTGGTGGATGGTGATGAACGACATTTTTCTTTCTCTCTCTCTTGATGCCTTAATATGGAAATTGGGTTCTATTGATGTTATAGCACATTTATGTATTCTACTTATGGATAATAGCATTTTTGTTAAAAAGTATACGCATGATCGGAGTTTGGAATAAAAAAGAAATGTAGAAAGAGAACTAGAGCTTGGAGCTTGGAGTAGAAGAGGAAGGTCTGACTCAATTTGACAACAACTCCATTTGATAATAGAAAACTTGAAGGTAAAAAAAATAAAAATAAAAATAAAAGTAAAATTTTTATCGGTATTCGGTTATGTATGGTACACCAAATCTTAATATCGATATAAAACCAAATACCAAAATATTTAAAAAAAAATGTATATTGATTATCAAACCAAAAATTTCGGTTCAATTTTGATTTGTACCAAAAATTTGAACAGTTGCTCTAGCTAAATCTCCTCTCCAAAAATGTTGCTTATCTAATTATGCACAATGAATATTTTGCAAATGGTATAACACTCTTCGAATCACTCTATATTTATTGACAGTAATCGTCGATTCTTTGCATCATTCCGCCCTAACCATAAGAAACATAAAATGAGAAAAGATGGAGTTACCTTAATATGTTTCCCAATGGCTAGACCATTCCATAAATGAATCACGTTAATCATTTTATCAGTTTATGGCAAAGCAATACCAATCATTCTGCCAAAATACCTCCAAACTTGTAAAGCGGTCTCACTATGCAAAAACACATGACCATAGTCTCAATGTTGTAGTATTATTGACAGTGTGAAGGCCCTTTAAACACTCGTTGTTACATCTTTGCATCCACTGGGATCTAGTCCTAAACAAGGTGCCAACAAAATATAGACATGGTCGTAGTTAAAGTATTATTAGATATTTTGTTAAAGAAAAGTTGTGATGGCTTTCTAGCATGATATTCATCCATGTTGATTTAGTAGAAAAGAAACCACTGCAATGATAATGTCCACCAAGCCATATCCATCTCATATGGATGCTTAGGAACCTAAATAATAGTCTTGGCAAGATCATTTGGAAGAATGGAAGAGAATTAACATCCCATTCCCATTAGTCCATAAATTTTAGACTTGTGAATTAGAACTCGTTACACCATAAAGCTAACTCAAGACTAGTCACCCATCCACCTATCGAACCAAAAGAAAAGACTACCCACAACAAATTACTAGTCCATAAATGCCACCATAATTTTGAGCCAAAAGCCTGCGCCACATCCTCAAGTGACCCTACTCTCTAGCCTCCCTCAACATGAGTCTGGAATTTTTTGTAAAAAGATCTTGAATACATCATAAAAATACTTCTGATCTAATAAGAAAGAACAAAGGAGAAATGGGGTCTCTTTGTCCAAGTCCCCAAGAAGATTTGAAAAACCCCACAGCTGAACCATTGATAAGAGTAAAAAACCAAACATTTTCAATGCAGTTCTTAACTAAAATGATCCATTTGTCCAAGAAACCAATTCTCCATAGCACCTCATAGAGAAAGGACTACTGAACTCTGCAAGTGTTATCAATTGAGTGTACCAACTATTGCACAAGGAGACTATTATTGCTAATTAGCCTACCTGAGACAAAGCCACTCTACACTAGTGAAATCAACATAGGTAAAAAGGCTCCTAATTATCTAGTGAGTATCTTAGATAAAATCTTGTTTGTTACATTACAAAGACTTATCGGCCAAAACTCACTCCAAGTTGAGGTGTCTCCACTTTTGGAATAAACACAAGGGTCATTGCCTAAAACTCTTCAGCATTAGATATTCAATGAAAAATTCCACACATGCCTCTATTAAATCAACTGTAATAATGTCCCAACAAATGTTTATAGACTGATGTCGAGAAACCATCCGGACCAGCCACACTATCTAGATAGATGCTAAAAATCATATCCCTTAATTCCTCTACCAAAGGAGCCATTGTAAGGTTATCACACTACTCATTCGAGATGAGATGAGGAATGTAATTAAGCAATTAAGAATTTGTATCAATATCACAATGTGTCGTCAAAACCTTGCTGAAAGACTCAACTGCAGAGTCATGAATATGCAGAAGGTCTGAATAAATAAGTGATGTTTTCATATATTGTTTAACCATGGGAATGACTAATATTGGTGTTTGCTTGTCGAATTAAAATTTTGATAAATCAAAAATTTGGTACACCTTTCATGGCTACACCAAATATAATCGATTCGATTTGATTATTATTGAATTATTTTTAGTTTTTTGGTTTGATGATTTATTAATCAAATTTATTAAAAAATATAAAAATAATAAATAGTTAAAAAATAAATAATAAAATTATAATTGTTAGTTTTGGTGAGTAAAAAACAAAAACAATATAAAAATAAGTAATAAACATTAAAAATACTATACTAAAATTATACATAAAATGTATAATTAGGTATTTTGCACGTTTTAGTAAATCAAAACCAAAAATCAAAATTGAACTACAAATCAAATTCTTAAAAAATAAAAATCGAACATCGAACTAAATTTTTCAATTTAGTTTTGGTATGTTCATTCACTTTACCAAACTGTGAAAAAAAATAACATGCGAATAACACTTGCATCGAATTGATTTACATGAATAGCTGAATTGAGTATTTTATTTTAGTTCGTGTAGTGTATTTCAAGAATTTTGAGTATAATCAAGAAATTGATTCTTAATGAGCAAAAATAACTAGATAGTTTTAATTTAGGATCCGTCAATGATTCACTATACTTTCCTTATGTACAATATATCTATTTGTGTTTTTTTTAGCAAAATAAAAAATAAAAAACAACATCATTAACTATAACTAAGTAAATGATGTGACACTATCAATTATTTTTTCACCAACCTGAATAGACATTTCTCTTACAAATTATTTTTCCAAATCAAAACCAAGTACAATTTCACCATTCCCTATGATAGTAAACAACACCCCCAAACACAACCATTAGAAATGTGTCAAATCATCATTCCTAAACCATTACATCCAAAAATAATTTTAATTCCACATATTCTCCAACATCATCCCAAAACTACCAAATTCAAAAAAAATTCAATGGAATTGAATTAAAACTAACTCCAAACAAACCCTGAAGTTTTTTGCACTTCAGATTTGAAAAAGTTCATGTTAGATTATGTTGTGGTTAATGTTATAACTTTTAACAATTTAACCAGATTCTTATGATTAAGTTAAAGTTATAACACTAGTTATAACATGATTTGTAACACGCAATGAAAAAATAAAATTAACACAAATTTTTAGTGTGCTTTAGATATGAATATTTTACATGCATGAGGTTATGCACAGAGAAAATAATCCACTATTAATATAATAATTGGACTTAAAATAAAATAAAAACACTCTCTTTTAGTTTCGATGTCGTTCTGGTATTGCTTGATAGATGGATCTATTTGCGAGATCCTGTCGATTTGATATGGTTCATTGAACTCCTTTCAACATTGACCATTGTCAAATAGCAGAGTGTCATCTCCCAAGAACTTTACTTTCTTGATCATATTTTATGGTGCTTGGAGACGAAAATCTGCTGCTCTCTTTTACATGATATGCTCTAAAAAACGTAACAAAAATTAATGAGAGTTTGTGCTTAAATACACAAATTTTATTAGGTAGATTCCTCATCAAACTACATAGGAAGTTTCCTAGTCTAAGTGAAAGACGTTTTCTCACTAAACTTCTTTCTACACTATGTCTTTAGTAAATACATGGAATCAAAAACTCAATAATAAGGAATTTTGTATTTAAAAGCCTCAACATTATCTCCTATATCTAGTAGAAAATATCCAAGAGATTCGCTAGGTCATCTCCTGAAGATTCAGCCATTAAGAGTAGATTAGATTAGGTAACACCTAATGCCTTAATCCCTTAAAAATCAGAAAGCTTATCACTTTAGAATCCACTCCACTGAAGGTGAGTTCTGCACTTATAATCCAACTAGGAAACCAAATCAATAAATTAGATAGATATTTAAACTCATGTTTCAAAATGGAAAGTACATCTTACCATCTTAGAAAATTTAGATTTAACAAATTTTATTTTGCTAATAAATGCCAACAAAAAATAGACTTAACAATTCAGTATTCCTTTCTTGACAAAATTGAGGATTACATATAAAATAAATTATGATGGTATAAATAAAGGAGCAAACTACTTGCTACAACTTTAAGGTTGCAAACCAAATGCAGGTTGTAGTAAGTAATAAATTTCTCGTGAATTCGACGTCGATCCACAGGAAAGTTATTTGAAAAATTCAAGTTTATATTTCTAAAAAAATGGAGTTTATGTGAATCAAAATATATGAACAATTAATGTATGATATAACTAAAAAAAAATCAAAGTAATAAAAGTACTGAGAATTAAATATCCACTCTTGAGTTTTGGATAGAGAAATGGTTAATTATTCTTTTTACCTCTATTAATTGCCACAATTGGAATCCATACATAATGAAGGTTCCAATGGAAAGATATTATCAAGTAACTCATACAATAAAGTAATCACGATATTGTCTTACTATTGCAAATTATCTCTTAACGCCAACACTTATTTATGGGATCAAGTATTTATGTACACCTTCGTCAACAACAAATCAAGGTTTCACATTAGCAGTCAGTGGGATAAAACCGTACAATAAGCTAAATGAATCCAAGTATTTGTTGTGTTATTGGAGATACATAAATCAAGAATCACCACAAAACAAGTAGGGTTTAGATCAAAAATAAAAATAATAATACAACATACTTAAACAATTTCTACTCTTATAACCATTTCTCTTCCTCCATTAAGAGATTCACCCTTTTTCCTCAACAAAATAAAGTTTAGAAAGACATAATCAAAGTAACAAAGACTAAAAATATAAGAGAAATTAGAGAATGCATTTCTATTACTAATAGAAAACTTACAATACTAAAAAACATACAAACTAGATAACTTAGCCTAAAGAAACCCTCTACCCCCCTCCTCTTACAAACTTAATACATGGCCTATTTATAATACTTGGAGTAAGCTAGAGGCCAAACAAATAATGGAGGTGTTAATCAAGTGGTATGCTAGTTGCCAAGAGTTAGTAAGTTGTTACACAAATTTCTCATCTACTGAATTGAATTACATTTTTCGGTTAGATACAGCCAGATTTTGAAAATATATAAAGAATCAAAATTGTAGATCTTTCAACGTTGATATATTTTTATATATCTTTTGTCAAATTTGGCGATCGGATGAAGGAGATATGGTCAAATTACCAAGTCATGTCTAAGAGCTATCCTGTAACATCAACAGAAACTTGCAGCCTATGGTTTTACCATTTCGATACATTTTCACACTATCTTGTCTTCAGCAAACTTGTTTATTTACCTTTTGGGTATAACATATCCGAATTTCAGACCAAAATAAATTTGGGCTCAAGATATATAACCGAATTGGTAAAATAAGTTAATACTGGGCTGAACTCTGATCCAAATTTTGGTGATCCATTTTGTGCAACTACTTGGATGAATTTTATGCTATCATCAAGACTGAATTGGGTTGAGCCTCCAACATAAAAGTTGTACCTCTATCTCTTGGCTTTCAAATAAAATAAGTTTTAGGTCCATAGAGCTTTTAATCATGAAGTTATGCTCAAATTACAAAAACTGCACAAGTCTGAAAACATGCTTTCATTTATTCCCTAACACAAAACATTAATAAAACAATAATATTAACAAGAATAAAGCAAGAAAAGTATAAAGGATTTGATATAAAAATATGTAAAAATATGCACCTATTAAATTCCCCCACACTTAACCCTTGCTTGTCCTCGAGCAAGTTTAAAACAAATATAAACTTATACACTTTCGTAGGAAATCATGATTGCATTTAGCATATGCAACAAGCCTTTAAACCCCTAGGTGGCCCATAGAGGACGAGTTATAGTCTCGTGAAGGATTTCAGCAGTGATACCTACAAACACCTATAATAACTATATGAATTGCACGTTGTACCAATCCATATGAATGCGTCTCAAGAGTCAATATAATATGATCTAAAGACTCCTTACTCAGTCCATCCATAATGAATTTAAGTTTATCTTCTCAATTTTTAGAGACCATTCCTAAAGAACGATATTTTGTGTTGCAAGTCCATCTAGCACAAATATGACAAACTTTCATTTTTTTCACCCTTTGTTTTTTTGAATATGTGCTTTTACCAAAACCAGATATGTATCTAGTAAGCAAATCTGGAAACTCATGTGAAAACTCACCTGCCCTTACCTTTGCTTCAATTATCTATCGTATATCCTTCGGGATGCTCTTGTGCATAAGCATCCTCAATCTTTCAATCCTGATTTTATAAATTTTCAAAATTGCATTTTTAGGAAGAAAAGGAAATCCCTTCTTGAGAGTTAGAAAAATGTCACCCATTTTGAAAAGAACAAGAAAAGAGAATGAGAAAAGCAAAGAAAATTTGTATAAAGATTTCAGTTGTTTGGGAAACTGACAAGTCCGACTTTTATAGCCACGAAGTACCGTTATCCGCCATTTAATCGGGAAAAGAAAAAATAAAAAAATAAAAGAAGAAGAAGAGAAGAAAAAAAAATAATGTCAGATAAAAAAGAATATATACAACACTAATCATAACAAGGGTTAGAAAGAAAAAGACTTTCCTCTTGTGAAAATTGATTTTCTAGAAATAGTTTAACTCTTTGTCCATTTACTTTGAATATGTTACCATTTTTAGGATTCTCAATGTCAATCGCCCCATAAAGATATACTTTTTTTACAACAAAAGGACCACTCCACCTTGATCTCAATTTTCCAAGAAACAAATGCAATCGAGAATTATAAATTAAAATCTTTTGACCAACCTCAAATATTTTTCTTGAAATTTTATTATCATGAAAATCTTTGATTCTTGCTTTATAAATTTTAGAGTTCTCATATGCATCATTTCTCAGTTCTTGAAGTTCATTGATTTGCAATTTGCATAATTTTGAAGTTTCATCAAGGTTGAAGTTAAACATTTTGATTGTCCAATAAGCTTTATGTTCAAGTTCAACAGGTAAATGACAAGGTTTTCCATAAACTATCCTATAAGGAGACATGCTTAATGATGTTTTGAAAGCAGTTCTATATGCCCAAAGTGTATCGGTAAGTCTAAGAGACCAATCTTTACGGTTTGGGTTAACTGTTTTCTCCAAAATTTGTTTTATCTCCCTATTTGCAAGTTCAACTTGTCCATTTATCTGAGGGTAAAAGGGGTTGCAACTTTATGTATGATTCCATATTTCTTCATTAAAGTTCCAAAAACTTTGTTACAAAAATATTTTCCCCCATCACTGATAATAGATCTAGGAATTCTAAATCGACTTAAAATATTTTCTTTCAAAAATTTTATCACTATTTTGTGATCATTGTTTCGACAAGGAATTGCCTCGATCCATTTTGAAACATAATCTATGGCAATCAATATGTAAAGAAAACCAAATGATAATGAAAATGGCCCCATAAAATCAATACCCCAACAGTCAAAGATTTCAATCACTAGGATAGGGTGTAGGGGCATCATATTTCTCTTTGAAAGGGACCCTAACTTTTGACAATTTTCACAACTTTTGCAGAAAGTATAAGTATCTTTGAAAAGAGTTGGCCAATAAAATCCACATTGCAAGATTTTTGCAGTAGTTTTCTTTACAGAAAAATGACCACCACATGCTTCTGAATGACAAAATTTGACAATATTACCTATCTCATTGTCAGGTACACATCTTCGAAAGATTTGATCCGGACAATATTTGAATAGGTATGGATCATCCCAATAAAAAATTTTAACCTCAGTCAAAAACTTCTTTTTGTCTTGAGAGTTCCAATGCGATGGCATCTTTTCTGTCACAAGAAAATTAACAATGTCAGCAAACCAAGGTAAAATAGAAACATTAAATAGTTGTTCATCAGGGAAAGTGTCATTAATAGGTGTGGTTTGAAACAAGTCGTCACAAACAAGTCTCGATAAATGATCAGCCACTACATTCTCTACTCCATTTTTATCTCGAATAGTAACATTAAATTCCTGGAGTAAGAGAATCCACCTAATCAGTTTTGGTTTAGCATCTTTTTTTAACAAAAAATATTTTAAAGCTGCATGATCACTGAAAACAACAATTGGTGAGCCAACAAGATAAGATCGAAATTTATCCAATGCAAAAACTACATCAAGTAATTCTTTTTCAGTTGTTGTATAATTCAATTGAGCACCATTTAAAGTTTTACTTGCATAGTAAATAACATATAGTTTTTTATCTTTTCTTTGTCCCAAGACAGCTCCAACAGTATAATCACTAGCATCACACATTATTTCAAAAGGTAAAGTCCAATCTGGAGGTTGCATGATTGGAGCAGACGTAAGCATGCTTTTAAGCTTAACAAAAGTATTTTCACAGTTTTCAATCCATTCAAAAATAGTGTCTTTTGTTAGAAGATTACACAAAGGTTTAGATATTATACTAAAATCTTTGATAAATCTTCTATAAAAACTAGCATGTCCTAAAAATGATCTAATCTCCTTCACAGTCTTTGGTGTTGGCAAATTGGCAATTAACGCAATTTTAGATTTATCAACCTCAATACCTTCTGATGATATAATGTGTCCAAGAACAATACCAGTTGTTACTATGAAGTGACATTTCTCCTAATTGAACACAAGATTCTTTTCTTCACACCTGATTAAAACTTTTTCTAAATTAGATAAGCAATCATCAAATGAATTACCAAAAATAGAAAAATCATCCATGAAGACTTTAAGAAAACGTTCAACCATGTCACTAAAAATACTAAGCATGCATCGTTGGAATGTAGCTGGTGCATTACATAATCCAAAAGGCATCCTTCGATATGCAAAAGTACCAAAATGACATGTAAAAGTTGTTTTCTCTTGATCTTCAAGTGCAATTGCAATTTGATTATACCCAGAATATCCATCTAAAAAGCAATAAAATTTATGTCCCGCAACTCTTTTTAAAATTTGATCCATGAAAGGTAATGGAAAATGATCTTTTCTAGTAACTGAGTTGAGTTTTCTATAGTCAATGCACATTCGCCAACCAGTAACAGTCCTAGTTGGAATTAATTCATCATTCTCATTCTTGACTACTGTAACTCCGGATTTCTTAGGTACAACTTGAGTAGGACTTACCCATTTGCTATCAAAAATAGAATAAATGATTCCATTATCTAAGAGTTTAATGACTTCATTTCTTACTACTTCTTTCATATTAGGATTTAGCCTTCGTTGCATTTCTCTAGATGGTTTAGCATTTTTCTTTAGATAGATGTTATGTGTGCAAATGAAAGGATTAATACCTTTAATATCAGCAATGGTCCATCCTAAAGCATTCTTATGCATTTTCAGAGTTTCGATCAACTTACCTTCTTGAAATGCATCGAGTTTGGAAGAAATTATTACTAGAAAAGTCTCATTCTCACCCAAGAAAGAGTATTTCAAATTAACTGGCAAAGGTTTCAATTCAACCACAGGAGCTTTAATACTTGATGGAATAGATTTTTCTGTTGATGATGAAAGTTTTTCGAACCTTGGCTTCCAAAAATATTTTTCTTGTACCTGTAAAAATTCAGAGATAGTATTAGTTTGTTCCTTTCTATAAATACTTTCACTTTCAAAACAAGTCTCCAAAAAATCTGAAGAGTTAGTAGTAGTAAAGTATTCATGAACAAGTTTCTCAATCGAATCCACTTCATGTACTTCGACATCTTCTGCAGGTTGCATACAAACATTAAACACATTTAGTTCCAAAGTCATATTTTCAAATGATAACTTCAAAATACCATTTCTACAATTGATCAAAGCTTTTGAAGTTGCAAGAAAAGGACGACTCAAAATGATAGGAATTTGTGTATGTGTTTGTGCAACAGGCTCTATGTCCAAAATAATGAAATCAACTGGAAAGTAAAACTTATCAATTTGTACCAACACATCTTCTACTATCCCCTTTGGAACTTTAATCGAACGATCAGCTAGTTGGAGTACAACAGAAGTTGTTTTAAGTTCTCCCAAACCTAACTGTTCATAAACTGATAAAGGTAAAAGATTTACACTAGCACCAAGATCAAGCAAAGCATGCTCTATTCTAGTGTTTCCTATGATACATGAAATGGTTGGACAACCTGGATCTTTGTACTTTGGTGGAGTGAATTGTTGAATAATTGAACTAACACTTTTAGTTAAAAATGCCTTCTTTTGTACATGATGTTTTCTTTTGATTGTACATAAATCTTTCAAAAATTTGGCATAAGGTGGAACTTGCTTGATTGCATCCAATAATGGAATATTAATCTTGACTTGTTTAAAACTTTCATAAATTTCAGCATTTGAATTCAATTTCTAAGTTGCTTGCAATCTTTGAGGAAAGGGTGCTGGAGGTAAATATTTTTCTTTTTCATCATTTTCACGCTTACCTTCTTCAAACTTACCTTTGTCGTCAAGACTATTTCCATTTTTTATTTCTGGAGGTGGATTAAAAACTTTCTCCTTGGGATGAATAGTCTTGTCAACAACTTTTCTATTCCGAAAAGTTGTAACTGAATTAGCCTCCTTGACTGCATTTTCACCTGAAGAAGAAACATGACACTAAGTAGAAGGATTAGATTGAGGTTGAGCAGGAAATTTACCTCTTTCATGAGTACGCAAAGAAGTTGTCAGTGTTGAAAATGTGCTTCTGATCTCATTGATAGCTTGTGAAGTCTGATTATTAATGTTTGTTTGTTCATGCATAAATGCTTGTAAAGTCTCCTCAATGGATTTTGTATGTGGAGGTGGATAAGAATGAAAGTTTTGTGGTTTTTGTGAATTCAGTGGTTGGGCACGGTTATCATCTCGCCAACTGAAATTGGGATGATTTCTCCATTGTGGATTGTAAGTTTCAGAATATGGAGAATGGAAAGGTTTTTTGAATGTGTTCATAAAATTTGCTTGTACTGGAAGGTTTGGACATTCATTGGTGGAGTGCCCAAAAATTTCACAATTGCTACAAACTTCTTCCTCTTGTACAGATTTGATTTCCTTTACTTTTTTAAGTTCCATGGCTTCAACTTTTCTTGTTATACTAGCAAGCCTAGCATTTAGATCATCTTCTGGGCTAAGGTAATATTTTCCTTTATTACTATTAGCAAGATTAGATCTAATAGAACCTTCGGAAGAATTAACACTATGCCATGATTGTGACTTTTCTACCAAATGATCTAGATATTCTAGGGCTTCATCAGGTTCTTTATCAAGAAACTCACCATTACACATTGTTTCAACAAATTGTTTTGTTTCAAGAGTTAAACCTTCATAAAAGAAACTAATTAAACGCCATTTTTTAAAATCATGATTTGGGCATGAATTCAACAAATCTTTAAATCTTTCCCAACATTGAAAGAAAACTTCATTCGAATTTTGAGAAAAATTTTGAATTTGTCTTTTCAAATCATTAGTTTTATGAGTTGGAAAGAATTTTTTCAAGAATTCAGCTTGCATTTCTTGCCAAGTGCCAATTGACCTAGGTTTTAAAGAATTAAGCCAATTTTTTGCTTTATCTTTTAAAGAGAAAGGAAATAATTTGAGCTTAACAATCTCATTTGTGTAAGTTTGATCATCAAAAGTGGCACATACTTTATCAAATTCTTTTAAATGCAAGTAAGGGTTTTCAGAGTCTAAACCATGGAAATTAGGAAGTAAAGGGATCATACCTGACTTGAATCGAAAATTGTTTGCATTTAGAGGAAAAATAAAACAAGAAGGAGAAGAATTTCGAGGAGGTTGCAAATAATAACGCATGGTACGCACCTGTTGATTTTCATTTTCATTCTGGACACTTTCATTCTCAGCCATGGTGGAAGTGTGTGGAGATGATTCAAACAAATTTCCAAATAAAGTTTCGAAATTATTTCTTACTAAACATCGAGAATTATGACTACGATACCATATAACTATATATCCATAAAGAAAATAAAGAAACTATATTTACAAAGGAAAAATATTAACAAACCTGAATACTTACCTTGCCTTCTCCGACAACGGCGCCAAAAACTTGCTACAACTTTAAGATTGCAAATCCAAGTGCAGGTTGTAGTAAGTAATAAATTTCTCGTGAGTCCGAGGTCGATCCATAGGGAAGTTGTTTGAAAAATTCAAGTTTATATTTCTAAAAAGATGGAGTTTATGTGAATCAAAATATATGAACAATTAATGTATGATGTAACTAAAGAAAAACCGAAGTAATAAAAGTATTAAAAATTAAGTATCCACTCTTGAGTTTTGGATAGAGAAATGGTTATTTATTCTTTTTACCTCTATTAATTGCCACAATTGGAATCCATACATAATGAAGGTTCCAATGGAAAGATATTATCAAGTAACTCATACAATAAAGTAATCACGATATTGTCTTACTATTGCAAATTATCTCTTAACGTCAACACTTATTTATGGGATCAAGTATTTATGTACACCTTCGTCAACAACAAATCAAGGTTTCACATTAGCAGTCGGTGGGATAAAACCGTACAATAAGCTAAATGAACCCAAGTATTTATTGTGTCATTGGAGATACATAAATCAAGAATCACCACAAAACAAGTAGGGTTTAGATCAAAAATAAAAATAATAATACAACATACTTAAATAATTTCTACTCTTATAACCATTTCTCTTCCTCCATTAAGAGATTCACCCTTTTTTCTCAGCAAAATAAAGTTTAGAAAGACATAATCAAAGTAACAAAGACTAAAAATATAAGAGAAATTAGAGAATGCATTTCTATTACTACTAGAAAACTTACAATACTAAAAAACATACAAACTAGATAACTTAGCCTAAAGAAACCCTCTACCCCCCTCCTCTTACAAGCTTAATACATGGCCTATTTATAGTACTTGGAGTAAGCTAGAGGCCAAATAAATAATGGAGGCGTTAATCAAGTGGTATGCTAGTTGCCAAGAGTTGGTAAGTTGTTACACAAATTTCTCATCCACTGAATTAAATTATATTTTTCGATCAAATACAGTTAGATTTTGAATATACGTGAAGAATCAAAATTATAGATCTTTCAACTCTAATATATTTTCATATATCTTTTGTCAAATTTGGCAATCGGATGAAGGAGATAGGGTCAAATTACCGAGTCATGTCCAAGAGCCGTCCTGTAACATCAACAACAACTTGCAGCCTATGGTTTTACCATTTCGACACATTTTCACACCATCTTGTCTTCAGAAAACTTGTTTATTTACCTTTTGGGTATAACATATCCGAATTTTAGACCAAAATAAATTTAGGCTCAAGATATATAACTGAATTGGTAAAATAAGTCAATACTAAGCTGAACTCTGATCCGAATTTTGGTGATCCATTTTGTGCAACTACTTGGATGAATTTTCTGCTATTATCAAGACTAAATTGAGTTGATCCTCCAACATAAAAGTTATACCTCTATCTCTTGGCTTTCAAATGAAATAAGCTTCAGGTCCATAGAGTTTTTGATCATGAAGTTATGCTCAAATTACAAAAACTGCACAAGTCTGAAAACATGCTTCCATTTATTCCCTAACACAAAATATTAATAAAATAATAATATTAACAAGAATAAAGCAAGAAAAGTATAAAGGATTTAATATAAAAATATGTCAAAATATGCACCTATCACTACTAATTCATATAATTCTCTTTTGCATTCCTTTTTAAACTAGTAAGGGAATGTCTGGTTAGAATTTGGGAGCGATTGGGGGAAGGTGCATTTGGAGAAGGTATATTGAGGGAAGAATTTGAAATGAAAATAATATTTGCGGGGGATAGATTTTACTTTAGATGTCATTTCATGTCTGGATAGTTATGTCACATTGAAAGTTTTTAAGGCATTTGGTTGTATTATTTTAAATGTAAAAAGATAGTATATATATAAATATATAATTGTGTAATGATTGGTATATATATGTTGATGTTGATGTAATGATTGAAAATTTGATATATGTAAAAATATAATTGTTAGAATAGAAGTATTTTTTATATATACTTGAATGTAATATGCATTTGTTATATGGACATCAATATACAATAATATCAAATTTATAAATGTATATATATTTATTCTAAAGTCAATTATCTTAATTTTCTGAAATATATTTTTTTTTTCTAAAGCCAATCATACAAAATCTTTAAAATCATATATTTTTATTGTAAAGTGAATATTATAATTTGAGTTACAATGAAATTATTATTTCTTGATATACATAATTTCATGATTTTTTTCCACATATATTTATTTTAGGCATGTGAAATGTTATGATGTTTTTTATATCAAGAATTTTTATTTAATTAAAATATTATTTCTTTCAATTATGAAATGCCCCACATGATGTTTTTAATTCGTATATTTTTTTCACTTCAAGTCAACCATCTTAATTTGAAAATTGCATATATTTTTTCTAACATCAAATGTCTTATTTTCTGGAAATAAATATCAATGTGTACATGCAATAATTAATATTAACAAGTACAATCATCTTGGAACTTGTGTTAACTGAAACTATTGAAAATACACAATATTTCATTAATATTAGAAAATAATCCTAAATAGTAAACAATCACATAATTTAGAGTCGTAGAAACACATAAAATGCAACAAAAAATTACATCAGCACATAAACTAAACTAAGATAGTAGCAACTTCACCATCACAACCAACATAAGAATTAAAAGAGCAAATACGAGAAAAATATGACATCTACTGTAACACCCCTATTATTACACAACTAGATATATAGTATAATTTGACATGATAGAATCTTAGTGCATGCATGAAATATTTTTTTTTTGTAACACTTTAAGAAAAGATAAATCACTTCTTACATGAACAACTCTATTTAAAATATTTTCTCACATGTCATATATATAGCAAGATCAGTATTTATATAAAAGCATAACACCCACAACGACCTAATATTTACATACTTATTTACAGTAAAGTTTTAAAAGCGAAATATAGTATCAGTCTAAAAATATAATACAACAGACTCAAAATGTAACAAGCCAACAAAATAGCCCAACAGGTCGTCATCCATGTACACACTCCCTCAAACACCTACAAGAGCTCCAACAGTCGCCCAACCAGTAAAAGTTGCTTCAAGCGTCGTCATACTCACCTACAATGCATAAACTATATGAGTTAACGCTCAACAAGTAATGATTATGCATGTTAAAGAATAATCCACAATATTAAATCATGCATCTCAAAATGCTATGCCCACAATGCAATTTTATGCATCAAAATATTTCTCTCAAAATCATTTCTTTCTTGGGCCCCTGATCAATGCTATTATCCTATGCACCGGAAAAGAGCTCTGTACACTGCCATAATCCAATGGCCAATAATCATATAAGCATGCAAATCCATGCATACTCATACGTATGCAAATCTATGCACGCGAACCTGTAAATCCATGCATAAAACCATGCAAATCCATGCATGTTTCGGTGCAGTAGTAGTGGTCAGCAAAATATTTTTCTTTCTCAGCATCATACCGTGCAATGTAAGATTTATTACAATGCTCGTATATGATGCATGCACGTGCCAATGACAATGTCCATGTATGTATGCTCAATGGAGAAACCTCTACTATGCACATATGATTTATGATATTACATATAATTCACACATCTACTATGTCTATGCATTGTAGTTGTAAATGAATATTTACTTACCTTTCACTTGGTTGGTGGCTTAGTCTAGATTTGTTTATTATTCCCCTCCAATCTTAGATGTAAAATAGCCTGTAATATCACAAACATCAAGCACTATTCCTAATTTGGCAAGTTAAAAGCATAAAATATCATACTAAGACCTTAAACACCAAGCTATCTAGATTTTACAAACTAGAACCCAATCTAGTCCCTCCAATACCTTAATTTCTCATCTTAGATACATGTAAACATCGTATAATTGAAGTATTATAACTCTAATATCATGTACCTAATTGTTAACACTCAATAGCAACATGTCTAGGTTGAAATATGCTAAGTTATCAAATGGAACAGATTCATATTTTCATATTTACTTGTTGTCTAATTTAGTTGCATGATAATTTTGATATCCCTAAATATATCCAATCACTCCAAAAAAATTTCCACACTTAGATAACATGTATATAAATGTAACCATATCATAGAATTGATAAAACTCATAGATATAGCTTCCCAAGTTCAGCTCTCTTCACAACATACTGAAACAAATTATTTTCCTACCATGATAGTTTTGCACACTTCATGACATTAATGGTTTTGGCACCCTTACGTATATTCAATCTCTCCTAAATTTTTACCACACTTATATAACATATATAAAGAGACCACCAGATTATATTCTTTCCAAAATTGATGGATTTAGCTCTCCGAATTCAGTCTCCTTCACAGCACACCAAAACAGATTTTGCTACTTTGGCAGTTTGAGTGTTTCTCCAATATCATTTTCTATTTCTTTCTAACCAATTAAAATTCATTCCAATACTCTTAACTCATATATAAACATGTATGTGATGATAATTAGAGATTTTATTCAACATACCATACACTTTTAAAGCCTAAAATACAAGAATACAGCAAGGTAACAGTTTCTAATACAAGTGGTCTCTATCAAATATTTCCAACTACAAACCCTTTCTTTATGAATCAAATCCTATCTAATAACATCCTAACACATTTATAAATAATATTCAAAGCTTAATAAGCCAATAAACCTCAAAATAAATCTGAAAGTCATGCCAAACCCGTAGGTTAAGCTCACCTTGCACAATTTTCTACTTGAACTTGGTTATTTCTCCTTCCCTTTACTTGTTTTGCCTCCTTTTTTGGTTAGAATCACTTAGGACCTATTTAAAGATATTTTCCCATGTATTTAGAAGCTAAAATAGTTCAGAATAAGGTTCAATTCGTGGTTGTTAGTTTAAGAGTGAAGAATAGGTTGAGGTGCTAGCTTGATAAGTCTAAGCATGAGGTGGCATAAGCTTGAGGTGGCATGTAATGGTATAATCTAATTTTCTCCCTTATCTTGTAGCCCTAATCTTGTGTATCTCACATATTCTTATTTGGTTGCAACCTATCTTCATCACCATTCATTCCCGTAGCAAATTCCTATATCCGTTCATTAGGTTCTTCACCCGAAAAATTATTGATTCTTGCCCGATTGATAAGTTTGTGCACCGAAAGTGTTACAAGCCTATGAACCTAGTTATATAATATTTAAATTATAGTATTGTATGTCTAGTTGTCCCAAATGTATGATTTAATATACATATAATATTAAAATTCATGATCGAACCGACTCCCTTTTTATAAACTTTTCGGTGAACTCCTAAGGTTACCATGTGTAACCTAGCACTATTCACTATATTGATACCTAAATTTCTTCTTATCTCAATACAAAATCAACCACTTAGGTTAGGGGATTTGATAATTAATACTGTGTGAAAGCTTCAAAATTAAGTTTAATGGTTAGCAACGTCGTATAAAATAAAATAAAATATATGATGTCATACCAATGCAAATAGCACATAATTAACATGTAATGCATAAATCATATGTGGTCATGTAAGTAGTAAAAGGCTTGGGTATCACATCTACAGACTCCCATAACAATCGAATGCACATTATTATTGCCATATGCGTGTACCCTAGTCATTCCTGTGACATAAGAAGTGCTCTAATTTGTATTTGGTGGTATAATGCCCAGATGAGTGTGAGAGTGATTGACTAAGATCTACTTCTGATTGTGTGTACGTTAAATGATCAACAGATGCGACATCTCTCCTAATCAAATTATCCCTGTACGTAGCCCAATCATCCACCCACTTAAAATGACCTCCATGATCATTTGTAAAAAATCTGCCATAATTAGCCTTAGTCTGAGCCATACATATGATCATAAGCCCAGCCTCTCATGAGCAGTCAGGATGCTCAGGTACCATCACCCTATAATGTATTAAGATATGAAAGAAATAACATCACATTATATTAAACCACTCTATGCATACACAACATGCACAAGAACACACTAAATAATGTGAATAAAAATAATACATCCATCAAACGCCCAAGTTCAATAATTATACCATGACCTAGTGCAAATATAATAATAAAAATTCACAACATCCTATAGGCTTAATATCAAGTTCAATCATTGTCCACTTTCTCAATTATTATTGATTTCATAAAAGTTCATCCTATTGGCTCTCAAATTCTTTCCCACAAATATGCCTTGTTTTTTAGTCCTTGCGAAGTTCATGATTTTTCCATTTCTAAATACTGCTTGTACATGAACTTCAACCTATCTCGGATATACAGGATGGTAAAATGCATCATAACAAGATGGTATCATCCCTACCATACTTTCTTATAAAGTTGTGTAGCACACAACAAAATATAACCAATTGTACCTGATGATGATCTATGTAGCTAGGCATCCCCAAGATAAGGTAAGAAATCATTTTTTTTAGGATGCCAAAGCAATGCTCAATTGCATTTCTCAAGTGGGAATGAGAATAATTAAATAGCTATTCTGGTCCTCGTGGTACTCGACAACCACCGTTGAACTCTTGTAGGTGATACCTTTGTTGTCTGTAAGAAGCTAGGAAACACAGGTAGTTTGTGAAGTCGACATCAACAAGATAGTATTTTCCTATTATAAACCATAGCTAGTATTAGAAATTCCTACATTTCATAACATTTCCCAACTATATTATATACTACAGTATTTAGTTTAAATTAGAACCTGACGGTGGAAAAGAAAATGTGGGGTTAATTGCAATAGTATTGTAGAGGACTCGAGTATCATTTGCACTACCCTCCCAGCCAACGTATACATAGGTGAAGATCAAGTCAAAATCACAAATTGCCAACACATTCTGTGAAACTTGTGCCTTTTTAGACCTAAAAGAATTTTTGGTGGTTTTGCTGGTACCCATGCTTGGATTAATATTCCATTTATGGTGACAACAACACCCTGGAGAAGGGACTAACAATTTCAAAGGTTAGTCTATATATGTAAATAAAAGAAATGAACTAATTTTGTGATGATTAGGAATTCAGTAATTCACCCTCCAAATAAGAGAAAAGGTCTGGATTATAAAGGATTTGAGATGGTACATCACTGAGATTTGGAAGACCAATCAACTCAAGCACCAAGTAGTTTAATGCCTTTACAACACGTCTTATATGATGGTTAATTATCTCAAGAGAGTGTGAAAGCGCTCCATGCTATCTCTTTGATGGTGATCCATATCAACAGTTCGCATGAACAATGTTACCTCCTCTATGATCGATACTCTAGAAGTTTCAAATTGAGATAGAAGGCCTTTACTTGTTAACACGTCAATAAGTGCCATGAAAGTAGGATCATAGAAGCGACCTGGATGACCATTCATTATCTCGCTTACGCAATCAGCCCCTTGTAAATGAGATGTGTTTTGAGGTACTTTGTCCTTAAAAAGATTGGTATAACTACTTGGTTTACGAAACTATAGTCATCTTCACCATCATATATTTCAATTCCTGAGGAAATATCACTGACTTTCTCATTCTCATTGTTGAAGTTTTGCATATCAGATTCACTAGGCATATTCCTCGAGTAAAAACAAACATACAAAGAAGTTTCATTAAATCAAGTAATAACACGACGTAAGTACAATATGAATCCAAACCAAATCCAAACATATTGCTTGTGTTTTGCTAAATAAAGATAGCATGAATAATTAAATAGAAGATGGTCATATTGTTTTTCCTTTTCACTATTAGGGGTTTTAAGTTAGTACATCTAAAGTGAATGTTAGGTTGGAGCTATGGGAAATCTATATAAAACTTATAGAAACACATCATTATGAAGAAAATATCTAGTTTGTCGTGCATTCAGTCAAGTTGTTTTTTGTTTGACCTAGTTTAATTTATTTATTTTGGGTTCTCTAAGAATTATTTTCAAACTTTTGTCAGGTTTATAGACAACATTTAGAAACAATCTACTCGAAGCCCTAATTTCTTTTTTCAATTTTCGCTATATATTTTTGCAATGAGATTTTTTTACATTGTCCACAAAACTAATCAATTGAGCTTATTTAGTTAAATACTACAAATATTCGATATTTGATACATACAAGTATATTATAAATTTTTTATAAAAATTATGATGAAAAAATTAGTTCAAAAGTACGATAAAGGATGACATACAAGTTCTTAAACGCATTTCGAAGCGAAAATACGGTTAATTTTGATATTATTTTTATTGTATCATGCTAGTTTGTAATTCTTATAGAATGATGATATAACTATTTGACAATAATTAACATTTTTAATAAATTATTAGGATTTTTTTGTTAATTATATGTTATTCAATTACTACTTATAAATAATTTTGATATAATTTTATGTTTTAAATAAATTTTATAAATATTTGTTGAATGAAGTATTACTCATCAATTATACTAATCAAGTAGAATATGTATCTAAAAATTTTCACCTCAAAAGGACAAGTCATATTCTTTAAGTGAATGTGTATAAAAAATTAAATATATTTTTCAATTATTCATTCATATGTGGATTATGTAGATAGCATAATACGAATATTTAATTTTTATTAAACCAAAATCAGATATTTCAAAATTTCAATTTAGTTTGCACTTGATTTTTCTCATTTTTTTATACAGAGCAGACCTACTTTATTGATAAATCGATCATTGCAGTGATTAGCCTCGTATAATATTGGTTATTAGTAAGTTTTATAAGAATTAAATGAAATAAACTTTGTCGCTATATATCCACTTTTAAAGCACTATTAATTCTCCAGGACTCAAATTACAAAAATAAAGGTTTAAAAAAGAGCAACCTACATGGAATGGTTAGTATCAGGATAGAAAAAATTAAAAACTAAAAACTCATTCATAATTCAAGGCAGTGGTGTGAGTAGAGCTAATAATCCAACACCTAAGTATACATTACAACATCTGTGAATAAAATTACATACAACATTACAAATAAATGTTGAACCTATGAAGAGTCAATAATACATAATGTATAATTTAACAAACAAGCATGAATCACTAAAACATAACACCAAGGAGGCATAAATCTTAAAGCATGTATAGACAGCTATTACAGACAATACGGACACAGTTAGGGGGCAAACTTGGCATATCTCAGGACGGCCTAAGGATTCTACCCAACCCCTTCTCTCGTGTTGATCCAGCTCTAAAACAATGCATGCAATGTTTCAATTTTGGGCTTGCTTATTGCTTTGTAAAACAAGGATTCGGGTAACCTTCCATTATACGCTACAATGCTACACACTCGAAAACATAATGCTTAGTAGGAAGCCCTGACATGGAGATCTTGGAATCCAAAAATGCATCCCATTTTTGCAAGGACTATATTAAAACTACATATTTTTCATTTAGGTGGGTTGTTTTCCTACTCCTATTACCCCATCCCCCTCTCTATATTTTCACGGGAGTCATATCTACTAATGCCTGTGGTAAAGATTAAGGGTCCCTTGGTTGTTAAGTGGTGTGTAAGACTCCTCCTCACCCTGCTCTCGAACATTTTTTCGGCTGCCACTACTTTGTCCGATATGATCAAGATCAGTTTGTTGCCCCTTCTTCATCTAAGTCAACTGGTGGCTGCATTGAAGACCTGACCATTAACCCTGTAGCCACATTACTTGCAAACATTTTTATACAGTAGTCATAATGTGGCAAACCTCTCTCAAGTGCGGCAGCATATCAGGGTGTTCCTACAGTTTAGTGAATACAATTATATTAACAGATAATTCAAATGACTAAACTAAGGCCCTAAAAATGTTGTGCAATGTTTGGTCTAAAGTAAGGCCAATCTAAATACGTTTAAATGTTGGTTTTATTATTTTTATCGCAATTAATGCCACAATACACTCAAATATCCTGTTAACCGTATTCCGATCTAGATCCCAACCATAACCTATTTCATTCGTAATGGAACATGCGCAAATCTATCCTAATCCTCCTATATTTGCTCTTACATTTTTTGATATTATATGTTGGTTTTCCAAGAGCATCTTTTAGCCTCATTAAACATTACCCCAGACATATGAAGAGAAGGTTGTGGTCAATAATTGCCCCTGAAGAAACTCCTTATATATAAATTCTACAAGGAGTTTCTCATTCCATATAGGCCATGTGACATTTCCAGACCTCAGTCTAGGTTCCCTTGGTATCACTTAGGCATCTAAAATGAATATAGTATTAAAACAAAAAATAAATAATAAAAAAACATAATTCAGTCTATTAAAATTTATCAAATCCATTATATAAAGTAATATTTACAAGTTAATGTCATTCTCAAATTATACAATTAAGGTTGTTAATAATGAAGAATGAAGAGTATGCTAAGGAACCACAGAAGTTTCCATCACCATAATACCATAAACATTACAAGTCTGGCATAATCAAAACCAAATAAAGCATATTCTCCTAATACTCATCAAGAGGGAATGACTAAACTGGTGGATGACCAAAATCTTGATGCTGATTTTACAATGTAAAACATCAACCAAGTATTAAAATTTCTGCCTACTGCCACTTCCCTTGCAAGTTAAACAAACAATATTCAAATTTTGAAATATTCCTGAATCTTTCCACATCATTTCTTGTAAATAGAGCTGCAAAATATCTCTGTAATAATCAATATATGTAAAAGAAACAACAATCCAACTGAAATGGAAAGGGATAATAGGCCATATGAACACAATCATCAAGAAAAGAAAAAAAACTTATTCTAACGAAAGCAAGGGGAAGGAGGAAATGGGCCAATGTGAACAACAAATTACAAAATCATCATATTCAAGCTAAAAAATAAGGATGTCCCAATATTTTACATGCATTTTCAACACAAAACTCCAAGTAATATTATCGAAGCTAGAACACTAATAAAAAATCAAATAAGCATAGTGAACTTATTGAAATAGAAGCAATGAGAAGGGGAAAATGGACTAAAATTGATTAACGATTCACAAAATCCCCATATTCAAGTAAAATAATGAAGGATTTCGTAATATTTTACATTCATTTTCAACAAAAATAAAAACACCCCAAATAATATATTCCTGAACCCAAAATCACCATAAAAGATCCCACTTATCAAAACTAAATAATAATAACATGAAATACCATTAAATAAAAGTTAGCAGAAGATAATAATATACACAAGTTTTTAGCTTGTGGGTTCATTGCTAGAGGCCTTTTTGAGACCAATTATTAATTTAATCCATTTCCTGAAGCATCCATTTGTGCGATAAACGATAAAAGAAAATTAAAAAAACTCTTTTTTTTCCCTTTTACTTTTTTCCCATGAAATGTGATCTGAAAATCTTGAAACTCTACAATGTGAAGACAAAATAGAAGAAGGGGATATAAAAAAACAGCGCGGGGTTCAAGCATGCATTTGTCAAGAAAAAAACCAAAAAAACCCTACTTGGAAAAAAATCCTAAACTCAGAAAATTTCTGCATGAATCTTTGAAAAAAAAAAAAAAAAACTAAAACAAAGCCTTAACACCCAAATCGAGCTTATACTAACAACTATTTCTTTAACTTTGGGAGAAAACATGACAAAAGATACCAGATCTCTAAGAAAGATGACGAAAATAACACTTTGAACGTCAAAATTATAGATATGGTTAAAATCAAACAAACCCAGTTGCCTTTTATTTTTGTTTCCAAAAATTAATAGGTACTTGGCTACTGCCAACGAAACTCCCACATGAACCCGCCGTCGTGCGCATGTGTGTAGAAAGGGGGTCGGTAGGAGCGAGTGTGTGAGAGTGTAATGTATCAACTAGCATATTAGGACAAAAAAATATGATACACACAATTTTCACTATAACACACGTCAACACCATAGTTGAATAGTAGAAAAGCCTTAAAGATGATGAAAATGGCAGCCTTAGATCTTTAGTGTGGAAGAATAGGACAAGAAGAGAGGCAAGAGTGAGAGATACGCTGCCGACAAAGAGAAAATGAGTAAAACCAAATGGCTTTTTTTTGGCAAAAGGATCAGGGCTTCTCAAGCACATTTCTTTTCTGGCAGAAGTAAATGCATTTGGTGAGAACAAACCAAACATAATGTAAGAACTTGTTCTTTGGCTTCCAAGGAAAGGGAAGTATCCCACTAACCTTTAAGTTGGCCACTAAAATCAAGAATGAGATTTTTTCCAGCATCTTGCAGAGAGATTGGCTCTTTCTTTATAAATGTTTCAGACCACAATCATCTCTTTGCTGACACTGAGAATTTGATAATCGGATAAATCTATCCAGATTCCACTCATAGATAGCATTACCATTAAAAGACTTGAAGTTTTGGATATCTTCAATTTTGTAAATACGGTGAAGTAGGTCGAGGATAATGGTTTTGTAAGATTGTATTTTTTGAATGGGGTTGAGGAAAAAATGATTTCCTAAGGTATTTAATACCTTTTCTTTACCAAGATTTTGAATATCAGTTAGATTTCAAATTGAAGATAATTTTCATAATTGAATTTGGGTGTGTGGTACTTTTTTTGAAGAAAATTGTAAGTAGTTCTAAAAGTATTAGGATTGGTAAGGAAGAAACTTGACATTTTGTTTCTTGAATCAGAATTTTCTTTGATTTTGAATTCAACACGATCAAGTTGTTTGCTAAGAGAATGAAGTTTAAGGTTGGAAAAATTATTTTGGTTGATCTGGACCGGATAATGACTTTCAAAAATATCTGAGTAGAAATATTGAAAAAGAAATATTTTTGTTGAGTATATGTTATATACTTATACCATTTAGATATAACCAGACCATTCTAAAAACTGTCGACAATTTTTCATTAACCAATTTCAATTGGAGTAACTTGCCCTAGAAAAGAAATCGTTTTTAAGAAAACCTTTGCCAATCGAATTTTTTTTGGTGATAGTAAAACTCTGTGAATGAGCAGAAACATGAGGGTTTTGACTCTTCATAATCTTGGTTGATAGGTTGAGCAAGATTATGGTTGATTTGGATCCTTGAAGGTAGATTTTCTAGGTTTTGTAATTTTTGATGGGATTGAAAGAAAACGCCTTTAAGGAGTAGAAAAAGTTTGGATTTCCAGATTTCTAGCAAACTTTAAGGAATTTTTATGAAAATATTTAATCCCAATAGCCCCATGAGGATATTGTATAATTTGGTCAATCTCAGAGGTTTTTAACCTGTTGTGTGGGGAATTTAATTCTGGAAGTAATTCCCATTTTGCAAGTAAAGTGATATTTTCCCATTTGATGGTTCTAGGAACCCTCATGTTGGACTTTCTATATTGATATCTCAAAAAATTATTTGTGTAGGAGAATTTTTTAAGAGAAATAGCAATGATATCTAATTCTGTGTTGATAACTTTGTAATGAAGTTGATAAAAAATTCTCATAAATATGAGATCCTATTTTCATCTTGTAATTATAATTCTAAACATAGGTAAGAATATCTAAAATATGGGTATCTAAAAGAGTTACAGTAAATTAAGAAAAGAGTTAAATATTTAGTAATGGAAGTCCTGATGTCTAAAATCTAGCAACGCAAGAAAAGTAATGATATTCAGTCCTTCTTTTGTCAATGATTTTGTAGCAATTTGTACTTACCCAATGTGTAAAACTTTATATCCATTCTCAAAATGCTTGATAATTAATTTTTTTGAAAATAAATTAAGAATTTGTTGATTAGAGAGACTCGAGGCAAAACTTGTTCTTGTGTTTTAACTGTGTAATCAAATTTGATATTTATAAGACATTTTCTGTAAATTTCTTTACTATGAATCTTTGGGGTCCCAATGAAGGAAATTCTTATCTTCCCATAAAGATTCTTTCATGGTTATAATATTTGAAATATTTTGATTATCATTGATAGGATGAATTAATAGTCATGTTTCTCATGAGTTCGTTCATAATTTCAAAATTCATAATCTTATATTTATACACCAATAATATTTTACTGAAACGATAAGAGTCAAACCGTGTTATGAATCATAAAAATTATATATAGAAGGGTCGAGGTCATAGTCAAGTCCGAAACTAAAATCAGAGGCCTGCACCAAAATTTATTTATGATTTTAAAACTTATGATAAGTGGAGCGGTTTTGAGTTTTACACAAACCCATTATCATACCTTTGTATCGACACCCAATTAAATTACATAATAATTAATTATGAATACGCAAACATGATTTTATAACTACAAAATTGTTCACATTAAGTAAATTATTGAAAATTAAGGGGTGCCATAGTTGGGAGATAAAGGAGTTCAGTTCTAAAAATGATCGATTACTTCAATATTCAATCAACACACAACACCACCTACCTTTTTCTGTTCGTTTTTGGCTGCTTATTCAACCATTCATTTTTTTTGTCATTCAATATTAAGCAAATTAACTTTTCGTGTATTCATTAAATGAATCAAATACCAAGATAGTAATGTTTGCTCTTAAGTAAAATTTTAGATTACCCCATGGACATTTACTATGTTTATAGTTATAAATTTAAAAATTGTTTTAAAGAATGATCGTTTTGAATTTCACTAAATTCAGATTAAAAATATTTATGAAAAATAAGTATTATTATGATAATAGACGATGACAGCCAATTTCATGGTCCCTAATTATTTCATTGACTGATTTTTAGTACTCTAAGTTGCTATTTTTGCACTTGATGCCCTGTTCTTTTTGTTATTATCGAAAGGAGGTTTAAGAAAATCAGAAATGAAATAATGTATACCGAAGCAAATCTTCTTAAAAGAAATTTCACATGTACATTGGTACTAATAGAAACATGGAATTTGAGGTTTTCAATCATGAGTGATCATGTCAGCGAATACGACTTTTTAGATATTCGTATCACACTACCCTCATAACTCCTAAAAACTAGCTAAAAATCCATTGTGGTACACCACAATAAGAGTACTACATTGTTACTATTTTCACTTGTCAAATTCTATATAAACAAGCTAACTTTATTTCTCTTTTCAATGTGTAATACTAAAAGACATTTTTAAAGCTTTTAAAACTTTCCTATATATTGGAGACTTTTTTAAGTTAAAATCCCATAATTTCAACATTTTTATAACACAAATGGCATGGTTTTGTTGGTAAGTGTAATGCAACAAAGTTTGTGATAGATAAAAGGAAATTCGGCTAATGCACATTACTTATCAGTTAATACTTTTCTATGCATGTTTTATCGTTGTAATTATGTGAATCATCCATATAAAAGTTTTAACGTTTTATCTAGATATTGCTATTTAAATTATTCATTAAATTTTAGAAAATGGGAAGATTTCCCTAAACTCACTGAGACAGTTAAATGCTTCTCTTTTTTCCTTTTTTTTTTCCTTTTTTATTTTGTGGTTTGGGAGAGGGGCGGAGTGATGGAATTTAGAAGTAGGAAATTTGCTTAATATCTTTACAGTGAGCGAGAACAAGATGATCAATAAAAAGGGCGAACAAAAAGAATATACTCCAAACTTTAGAAAGATATATAACATAGTAGAATATGAATATGAAATAAATAAAACATCTTATAAAATTACTATAATCATTAACAAAATTATCCTGGGTCCCTGCTGTAAAAAGATAAAACTATGGGGGTCAATAATGAATTTCTTATAATAAACCAAAAGTTCCAGCATTTGTTTTGAACCACTCATTTTCTCTGCCACACAAAACGCCAAACTCCCAAGTACTTGGTGTCAAGAATTATTACTCAAATTTTCAACCCCAAAAATAAAAAAATCTAAACTAACTCATCAATTACAGTTGAAAGTTGAAACACACAAACACACAGTCCTTTCCATTGTTACTGGTGATAACACACACCCACACCCACACCCACACCCACAGTGTCCTTCCTCCATGATCACCACTAAGCCTTCACATTACACTTCATCACAGCGTTTCAGCTTCACTATAAAGAAAACCCACAAACAAAATCTTGCTGCTTTCCACCAGCACAAATATTCTTCTCTAGGCAACGCATGCATAGCATTCTCTTCATTTGCCAGTGCGGAAACGCCAAAATGGGACTCAAAGTTTATGCAATTCTCAAATGGAAATCGTAATCTTGTAAAAAGCAGAACCCAGAACAAGAAAAAGGAAGAAGAAGAAGTAGAACTGCTGGGAGAAAAAGTGGTGGTTTTAGGAGAGAGAAAGGTGAAGTGTGAAGTGGAAGTGATATCTTGGAGGGAACGTAGAATCAAAGCTGAAATATCAGTGAATGCTGATGTTGAGTCCGTTTGGTATGCTCTCACTGACTATGAAAGGCTTGCTGATTTCATCCCGAATCTTGTTAGCAGGTAAAATTAATCAATCTCCAAGGAGTAGATAAAGCTTTGATTTTTCTTTCTTTTTTTTTTTTTTGAATGTTTTTTTCCTGATGGACTGCTTTAGTGCTAGAATATTTCGTAATGGGATGCATCATATTTCCCAGAATATTGGTTCAATTAAACTACATTGTAAAATAATTCAGAGTTTCAGTTCTGAACATCATATGGAACCTTAGATCTGGAAACTCAGTAATTTGTGGTACTTGAATTAGATTAAAGTATGAGGTGCAGAAGTCCAGGAAGCAAGTAAATAACTTTTGGAACTGTGGATGAGTTTGTAGATGAAATTTTGCCTATAGTTTTAGCATTTTTTTTGCTTCATTGTGTGAAAGAATTTGAGTTAGTGTTGGTGAATTGATGCTGTTTTTTTCGATGCATTTCCGGTCAAATTATGTGTCAGCGGGAGAATTCCTTGTCCACATCCAGGAAGGATATGGTTGGAGCAGAGAGGCTTGCAAAGGGCACTGTATTGGCATATAGAAGCTCGTGTTGTGTTGGATCTTCAAGAATTTCTGAACTCTGTAAGTAATTTAAATTCAAATAATAAAGTAAATTTGTTACTGCGTGTGGTTTTCTGTAAGTGTACTGGGTAACAATCTTCATGTAAAAGAAGATTTGGTAAATGAAAAGGAGATTTCACTGGCAGAAGTTGGTATTGTGTGGCAGTTTTATATGACGTATTTAGGTATGCTGGCATGATATGTATGTATGTGCATGTGTGTTGTTACACATGAATGAATGTATTTTTTTCCCCATCTCTTTGTTGCTTCATCTGTAATTTTACCATCTCTAGTAATTCAGGAGAATGATCGTGAACTTCACTTTTCTATGGTTGATGGAGATTTCAAGAAATTTGAAGGCAAATGGTCGGTGAAGTCTCGGAAAGGGTATGACATATTTCTTTTAATCTAAGTTTTGGCCTTAATGATCACACAATCAGAGTTTATGGTTTAAACATGATTTTACATTCTTATCTAAAATGTGGTTTTCTTGATATAATTTTCTAGTATCAATGGACTAAATGCTGAAAAGTCAGAACTTTAATTCGTACTATGGCCATTATTCTCGTGCACTCAGTCCTCCGCCTAACAAAATGGTGGGAAAAGGCAGGAGAAACGTTATGCCCTTCCTAATATCTGATCCTCCTTGACTGCTGATCTAGTCCTATCATCACAATTTAAAATAAAAATGTCCACTGATATATGACTTTTCATAGTATTTCTAATGCCAGACAACCTAAGATTCATTAGCCAGATATCCAGATGGAGAGCCATGCGTTGTTTTACTGAACATCAAATGATTCACTTTGATGGAGCATTTATATATATCCTAACTTCACTGAGAATGTATCATATATGCATGTCAAGGGCAAACTAAGACGGACATGCATAGCAATTGGGGAAGAAAGTTTCAAATGTTTCAACTAAGAAATTTGTCTTTCTGATTATCTTTTATAGCTCATTATCTGTCTTGGTGCTCTTAACAAATTTCAATATGTATCCACAGACTGGTCTTTCCTTCAGTCAGGAGTTACCTATTAAATAGCATCGTAAGTTTAGGTTTTTGACTGCTGACAAAAGGAAAAGAAAACTTTACTGGTCTATAGATCTTCAAGTATAGAAGTCGGATTGCTACTATTTCTCTCTCCTTGTTGCTGCTAGAAATATCTCATGCTGATATTAACATACAATAAATCATGGAAAACAACATCACGAGCTAAAGACATGATCCATCTGTTCCTTTGAGTACTGTTACAATAAATTAAGTTATGGTGGATCTGGAAATAAATTTCATAACTTTTTCCTAATTTTTTTTCCTTAATTCCCCATTTTGTAGGTCCCTCCCAACGACAACTTTGGGTTATGAAGTGAATGTTATACCAACGTTCAATTTCCCTGCAATATTTCTGGAGAGGATTATCAGATCAGATCTTCCTGTAAATCTTCAAGCTTTAGCATGCAGATCTGAAAGCAATTTTGAAGGAAACCAGAATGCAGTCTCTCAAGGTTCCTTGAATACATCACCTTTGCATTCTTTTTCTCTTGGAAGCATAGAAATTGAAGGTGCAACAGCTATGAAGAATGAAGTTACTGCTGGAGATATCAAGGAAAAGTATGTCAAAGCAACTTTTGGTCCTTTGTCCCCTTCCACTGGTGAGTTAAACAGTAACTGGGGAATCTTTGGGAAATCTTGTCCACTTGACAGACCGTGCATGGTGGACGAAGTTCACCTCCGTAGATTTGATGGCTTATTGGTAACTGACCGACTCTACTCTATTCTTACCTTTCCCTGGGAAAGTCATTTCTGTTTTGGTTAGTCATCTGATGAATTCACTTTGGGCTGAAGGAAAATGGGGGTGTTCATCGCTGCGTTGTTGCCAGCATAACTGTAAAAGCTCCTGTTCGTGAAGTATGGAATATTCTCACAGCTTATGAGAGTCTTCCTGAGTAAGTTATTTAGGCACTGACTCTGTGCCGTTGACTAAAATTATATGTATCTTAAATTCTAAACTTGTATTTCATCAGAGTAATTCTTTACTTATCTAGTATGTTGAATGATACATATAACCTGTTCAAATTTCAACCACGGCTCTTGCAAGGTCTACTATGCATGTTTGATAGATGAGTTTGGGAATTTGTGAGTGAGAGGATTTATGCATGTCTTTCAATTTATATATTTATTCTTTGGTTTCTGATTCATAGACTGATTACCAGGATTTGGAGCTACTTGACTTGTACAGAAGTTCTATAATCTTGTCTTTGAAACTACTGCAGGATAGTTCCTAATTTAGCTATCAGCAAGGTTTTATCTCGAGAAAACAATAAAGTTCGCATTCTTCAGGTACAAAATACCATTTTTCAGTATTTTAGTTATGAGATTTCAGTGATCCTTGACCAGACAAGGACATATCTATCACTGACTTGAAATGTAGTTAGTCTTTGCTTCCTATATCCAATTTATACTTGATATGAATGAACCAACAATGATAATGTTGTTTCTGCCTTGAAAGACACTACACAAGAAATAATTAACTGATCTAGCCATTGACACTTTGGTAGGTGCATGGGCTAAGCTTCTACTTTGGATAAATGCTTATGCAAGAGAGAATTTTAATGGAGGAACTTCTTCACTTACATTGTATAATTTGAATATACTTTAGAAGTGCTCTTTCCTATACATCATGAAGAAGTTGGCCTCAATATTTTATCTTGGTGTGTAAAGAACCTATTAACATGGCAATCTGCTGTAAAGATATTGAAGCAACAACTATGTTAGTCTATGTAGGTGAAGAATAAAAATATGACTCTTTCATCCAACATTGTTGATTAATTATAATGGGTTTATCTTTCTTTCCCTTCTAGCATTTGATGATGCAGTTGGCAGATGAAAAGTTTTTTGGGACTTACAGGGACCTCAGTTAAACAAACTAGTATCTAATTAGTCATCTAATCTTAGGCTTTGCTACCTGATTTATCAGCCATCAACTAAACTACCTTAACCACTTAATTTTAAGTAAGGAGTTGGACCAAGCCCAACATTCTGGACATAGAGATGGTAGCTCCCAAAAATGATATGAAATAGGGAATGATTAGGGTACAGGGTCAACTAATGGAACTCTTTGAAAAGCAACATATCTTCTTTCAATCTTGGGTAGTAAGGATGAAGGGATAAAATCAGGTTGTAGAAGCTTGCCTCATATATTATCGTAAGCTAATAAGATCCTTTCATTAATTTCTGATCATATTATAAAGTATCTTTTCTTCCTGACAGCAAAGGTATCGACAAGCTAATAAGATCCTTTCATTAATTTCTGATCATATTATAAAGTATCTTTTCTTCCTGACAGCAAAGGTATCGACAAGGCCTGTTCTAGCATCACTTAGACTTAATCCATCAGTGAAGAAACACAATAATTACTTTCTTAGAAAAGAAAACTTAGTTTTCAAATAAAGCCTCTTTATGGGCCTCATGGCAATTCGTAGATAAACACTATTCCTGACTATAAATCTTAAAGGATCTGCTGCTATTGAATCATCCTCTCGGATGCAACATCATCTTACTTAACTGGGAATTGGATTACTGGGTAATGGTGTTTAAACACAAGCAATTGTGACATCTAATGTCTAAAGATAATGATAGAATAGCTGCAATGATTGCACAGTTTTGATAATCTAAAAAATTAATTTATGCATAAAGCAAAATTATGTCTACTTTGACTTAGCTGTATTTGTCATATTTAAGCCTGGATGAATGCAACCTGTTTGGACTAATTCATTGGGTCAAATAAAGAGTTCTAAATTGAAAAGTTCTAGTTACATCACCTTTACATTTTTGGGGGTTTGGATTTTTGCCTCTTAGGCAAGTATACAAAGAGCTCCCATAGTTCATAAAGACGTGCTAGGACGAGCAACCCCACATTTTCGATAATTGGTTTCTTGTCTTGCATTGTTTCCAGCTATTGTTGTTAAGAAAATGGCCAAACAATTTTGGTCAAAAATAAAGGGTACCTAATTTAGGCAATTATCAATTAAACTGTCTAACCTAATTTTTTGCCTAAATTTCACCAACTCATGTTTTTTGAAGCTTATATAAACCCCCATAGCTCTTATTTGTGGTGCATCCCAAAATTAGAGAATTAGAAAGAGTTTAACAGAAAAGATTAAGAGAAAGCTTGTGAAAGAATTTTGTGAAAAAAAATTATTGTGTGGGTTGTGAGTTGTAAGTGTTGTAAACACTTGTATATTTTTTCTCTTTAGTAAAACGATCTGTAGCATATCCGGAGACGTAGGCACAATTGGCCAAACTCCGTTATCAAATTTGTGTGTATTATTTTCGTTCTCACTAATGTGATTTATTAGGAATTTTTATAATTTTCCAACAACTGGTATCAGAGCTCTAGGAATAGTAAAAAATGATCCAAAGGAAGTCAGATTCAAGTGGGAACGATGGCCACAGATGAAGGGAAGGTGAAACTTGAGAAATTTGATGGCTCAGATTTTGGGTTTTGGAAAATGCAGATAGAGGATTATCTGAATCAAAGAAGCCTGTATCAACCTCTCACAGAAAAAGCCAGAGGCTATGAAGGAAGAAAACTGGAATCTTCTCAACAGACAAGCCCTTGGAGTTATCCGATTGACGTAATCCCACAATGTTGCTTTCAACATAGCGAAGGAAAAGACCATGGCAGGTCTTATGGCGACTCTCTCCAATATGTATGAGAAGCCATCGGCCTCAAACAAATTTCACTTGATGAGGTATTTGTTCAATTTGCGAATGACGAAAGGCGCATCAATAGCTTAACATTTCAATGAACTTAACACAGTCACAACCCAATTAAGTTCAGTTGGAATTGAATTCTATGAAGAAGTACGAGCATTAATATTTTTGTCTTCTCTACCAAAAAGTTGGAATGCTACTGTCACGGTTGTGAGTTGCTACTGTCATGATTGTGAGTAGCTCATCGGGAAGCAATAAGCTGGAATTTGACAATGTTCGCGATCTGGTTCTCAATGAAGAGATCCGACGGAGAGAGTCAAGTGAATCATCAATTTCTTCAGTTTTGCATACAGAGTCAAGAGGAAGAAATTCAACCAGAGGAAATGCACGTGGCAGATCGAACTACCGAGGCAGATCAAAGAACAGGAGGTCTAAATTCAGGAATTCCATTAATTCTCATAACTCGAAAACCATTGAGTGTTGGAACTTTGGGAAGACCGGGCACTACAAAAATCAATACAAGAATGCACCGAAGGACAAGGAGGTGAAGGTAGAGGTAAATGTTACTTTCACCTCAGGAGGAGATGATGCGTTGATATGCTCTTTAGAGAGTAAGGAAGAGTCTTGGGTATTAGACTCTGGAGCATCATTTCATGCTACTTCGCAGAAAGAATTATTTGAGAGGTATGTCCCCGAAAATCTTGAAAAGGTATATCTTGGTGATGATCAACCGTGTGCTATTGTTAGCAAAGGTGTAGTGAAGATTAAGTTAAACGGGTCTATTTAGGAGCTGAAGGATGTTAGACATATCACTGACCTGAGAAAGAATTTAATTTCAGTAGGACAGCTGGTTAGCGAAGGCTACACTACGATCTTCCATGGTGATGATTGGAAGATTTCAAAAGGTGCAATGATGGTTGCTCGAGGCAAGAAGAGTGACACTCTTTACATGACAGCAGAGGCACGCTTATCAATTACAGTTGCAACAAACAGTGAAACTCCAAATTTATGGCACCAGAGACTAGGCCACATGAGAAAAAAGGGGATGAAAATTATGCACTCGAATGGAAAACATCCAGATCCATAGTCAGTTGTGATAGACATATGCGAAGATTGCATACTTGGAAAGCAGAAGAGGGTTAACTTTCAAACAAGTGGCAGAACCCCAAAGAAGGAAAGGCTAGAGCTTGTTCACTCTGATGTCAGCGGACCAACAACCGTCTCATCCATTGGTGGGAAACACTACTTTGTGACTTTCATCTATGATCACTCTCGGAAGATATGGGTTTACTTTCTAAAGTATAAGTCTGAAGTGTTTGAAGCTTTTAGGAGATGGAAAGCTGTGGTTGAAAATGAGACAGATCTTAAGATTAAAAGGTTCAGAATCGACAATGGTGGTGAATATGAAGACACCAAATTCAAAAAGTTCTGCTATGAGCACGGGATCAGAATGGAGAGAACCGTGCCGGGTACATCTCAACACAATGGTGTAGCTGAGCGTATGAACCGAACGTTGACAGAAAGATCCAGAAACATTCGTATATAGTCAGGTTTATCGACGCAGTTTTGGGCAGAAGTAGTTAACACAACAGCTTACTTGATAAATCGAGGCCCATCGGTTCCATTGGAGCACAAAATACCAAAGGAGGTATGGAGTAGAAAAAAGGTAAAATTATCACATCTAAAAGTTTTCGATTGTGTAGCATATGTACATATTAGTGATCAAGGCAGGAATAAGCCTGATCCCAAATCCAAGAAATACACCTTCATCAGCTATAGTGAGGATGAGTTTGACTATCGCATTTGGGATAACGAAAACAAGAAGTTAATCTATAGTAGAGATGTGATTTTCGACAAAAGGGTGATGTACAAAGACACATAAAACAGACTCCAACTACTCAGTGCAGAGTGAGCCAGTATTTGCAGATGTAAATGTTGATGATATCTCTGATAGTCCCGTGACGGAGCCAATTGTAGCAAGTCCTTAACTAAAGGAACTCATTGGATAGAGCAGTGCGCAGCAGTCCAACACACCGCAGCCTCCTACTTCAGCTCCTGTATTGAGAAGGTCTTCTCGGCCTCATGTACCTAACAGAAGATTCATGTGCCTAACAGAAGATACATGAACTATCTGTTGTTGACTGATGGAAGGGAGCCTGAATGACTGAAGATGCCAACAAGTGGGAGATTGCCATGAAAGAAGAGATGAAGTCTCTAATCTCCAACCAGATATGGGAACTAGTTGAACTACCTATGAGAAAGAAGGTACTTCACAACAAATGGGTGTACCGGGTGAAAGAAAAGCATGATGGTTCCAAGAGATACAAAACTCGACTAGTTGTCAAATGATTCCAACAGAAGGAAGGAATTGACTACACCGACATTTTTGCTCCCGTTGTGATGCTCAATACCATCAGAATAGTATTAAGTATTATTGTCAGTGAAGATCTTCATCTTGAACAATTGGACGTGAAGACTATATTCCTTCACTGAGTCTTAGATGAGGAGATATACATGCACCAGCCAAAAGGTTTCTCAGAAACAGGGAAGGAGAACATGGTGTGCAAATTTAAGAAGAGCTTGTATGGCTTGAAACAAGCCCCAAGGCAGTGGTACAGGAAATTTGACGGCTTCATGCACAGGGAAGGTTTCCAGAAATGCAACGCCGACCACTGTTGCTACTTCAAGAGATATAGCTCCAGTTATATCATTTTACTACTATATGCCGATGACATGTTGGTAGTAGGTTCAAATATGGATAATATTAGAAGGTTGAAACAACAATTGTCAAAGGAGTTTGACATGAAAGACTTAAGTCTAGCAAAGAAGATTCTTAGAATGCAAATCACAAGAGATAGGCAGAGAGGGTTCTTGCAGTTATCTCAGGCAGAATACATCAATCATGTTTTGCAAAGATTCAACATGGGCGATGCCAAACTAGTCAGCACACCCTTAGCTAGTCACTTTGGCTTATCCAAGGATCAGTCCAACGAAAGAAGAGAGAGAATTCATGGTTAAGGTTCCTTATGCCTCAACCATTGGAAGTTTGATATACGCAATGGTATGTACGAAACCAGACATAGGCCATGCAGTGAGAGTTGTTAGCAGGTTTATGTCAAATCCAGGAAAAGCTCATTAGGAAGCAGTCAAGTGGATTTTGAGGTATCTACGAGGCACCGTAGAGAAATGTTTGTACTTTGGTAAAGGAGAATTAAAAGTACAAGGCTACGTAGATGCAGACTTTGGAGGTGAAGTCGATCGCTGAAGAAGCACCACCGATTATATATTCACTGTTGGAATTATAGCTGTTAATTGGATTGTCACTCTATCCACTATAGAGGCTGAGTATATAGCAGTAACTGAAGCCAGTAAAGAGATGATATGGCTTCAAGGTTTGTTAACTGAGCTAAGATTCAATCAGAAGAAGAATGTTCTGTACAGTGATAGTAATACACTTGGCAAAGAATTCAATATTTCATTCCAGAACCAAACATATTGGACTTCGTTATCACTTTATCAGATCTTTATTAGAAGATGAGGTGTTAATACTAGAGAAGGTCCAAGGAAGTAAGAATTCAACAGATATGTTGACAAAGATGGTGGCTATCGACAAGAGTAACAAGATTGTTCAACTTCAGTTGGCCTGTCAGAGTAACAAGATTGAAAAGATTTGTTGCATAGATCGAAGTGTGAAGACAGATTGAAATCAGTTCTCAAGTGGGAGATTGTTAAGAAAATGGCCAAACATTTTTTGTCAAAAATGAAGGTGCCTAATTTAGGCAATTATCAATTAAGGTATCTAACCTAATTTCTTGCCTAAATTTCACTAACCCATGTTTTTTTAAGCCTATATAAACCCCCATAGCTCTTATTTGTGGTGCATCCCAAAATTAGAGTATTAGAGAGAGTTTGAGAGAAAAGATTAAGAGAAAGCTTGTGAAAGAATTTTGTGAAGAAAATTTTTTGTATGGGTTGTGAGTTGTAAGTGTTGTAAACACTTGTATATTTTTTTTTTAGTAAAACGATCTGCAGCAAGTTCGGAGACGTAGGCACAATTGGCCGAACTCCGTTATCAAATTTGTGTGTGTTATTTTCGTTCTCACTAATCTGATTTATTGGAAATTTTTATAATTTCCCAACAATTGTTACCCCTCCAACAACAGGTTCTTACGAGTTAACTGTCCGCAACACGAAACACCAGTTCCAGAGATTGATAAATTAAAATCTTTTACTGTAAAGGCATTCTAGTTTTCTCAAAATTGAATTTTTTTTTTTTTTTTTCAAACTTGGTTTGTTTGGCTCTCTTTTGATCCTTCAATTGTGTTTCGTCCCCTGCAAAAAACTTAGTCAATCTTGTTTGTATTAATAGCACATGTTTTGAAGTTCTGAATAAAACTTATACATTGATAGTGCAGGAAGGATGCAAGGGTCTACTGTATATGGTTCTCCATGCACGTGTTGTCCTTGATTTGTGCGAGCATCTTGAACAAGAGATCAAGTTTGAGCAGGTTGAAGGAGACTTTGATGCATTTCGAGGGAAATGGATTCTAGAGAAATTTGGTAGTCATCACACACTGTTAAAGTATTCCGTGGAGTCAAAAATGCACAAAAACTCCTTTCTTTCCGAAGCTATTATGGAAGAGGTTTGTACTCGTTGCCACTGTTCATCCCGGCCATGAATGTCCAACTGCTTTTTTATTTGGATGCATACAGTAATGCAATATTTTTCTTGAAAACTCAATATATATATTTGCAAATTTGGACTCCTTATCAACAGGCCAAGTTCTGCTTATAGCTTTTAAACTTCTCTCTGAAAACTCTTTGAAGATTATCAATTTTCTGAAATTGTCATGAGAAGACTTTCTATTTTTTCTAATTCATTTTTAATTTCATAAATCCTTTGACCAATTCCATTTTGATCAATGCTTTGATTCAAGGTTCAGAAATACAATGTCTGTCACACAAATCCTCTGTTTTTGATGTAATATAGCACCCAGCACATACCCGTAGAAAGGCTTTACAATTATTTGTTCTGAAACTGTCTGGAAAGTTTATGATTTCTGCATATTTCTAAACCATGAAGAGTAATTGCAGGTTTAAAGTTGAGCTGAAATGATGTAGGTCTTAATTTTGGTTTGCTTTTATGAGGTAGAAACTAACTAATTTGGAATGTAGCCTTAGAATTTGACGAATTCTTTCTTAATAAAGTTTCCAAAATTGTAGGTCATTTATGAAGATCTCCCTTCAAACTTGTGTGCTATTCGAGATTACATGGAAAAAAGAGAGACTGAAAGTCATCAGGACACACTCAGCAATGACAGTTCTGCAGAGAGACAGACAGCTTTATCAAGCAACAGAAGCTCCTGTAATTTTAGCATGGAAGCCAAGGATTCTGATTGCATCTCAAGTTCATCTAGACAAAGACCGAAGGTTCCAGGCTTGCAGAGGGACATTGAAGTTCTTAAATCCGAGCTCTTGAATTTCATTTCTGAACATGGGCAGGAAGGATTTATGCCCATGAGAAAGCAACTACGGAAGCATGGGCGGGTGGATATTGAGAAGGCAATTACACGCATGGGTGGATTTAGGAGAATTGCATCATTGATGAATCTGTCCCTTGCCTACAAACACCGAAAACCAAAAGGTTACTGGGATAATCTTGAAAATTTGCAAGAAGAGGTTTGTTTCTTTCATTGATTTCATTCTATGTTTTAATTTTCTTCTGTTACTATTGTTATTATTATTATTATTATTATTTTTATTTTTATTTATTTATTTATTTATTTATTGTTTTTTGGCCTTTTCGCAAAATTCGCCGGAAGGGAAAACATGTTTATTCTAATCTGTCAATTAGAGCCAAATTGTGGAAGAGAATGTGCCTCAATGAAATATGAACTTTTGCAAAAAAAAAAAGTTCGTCCTAGCTTCATGGCTATAACTCTCTTTTATCTTGCAGATTAATCGATTCCAAAGGAATTGGGGTATGGATCCATCATTCATGCCCAGCAGAAAATCCTTTGAACGTGCAGGTACTGAACATATCTCCTCTTCTAGTGTTTTGACTTGTCATTGACAACATAGGACTGTATCATACTATTTATTTCCTCCCAGTTAATAATTTTACAGAAAATAAAAAAAGAAAAACAGTATAGCTTTTCAAATACAGATCCTCATTTGAGAGCTAGTTGGCTGTTCCAGTAGTTTGACACTGCATTCGATCATTTTTCTTGTTTGAATGTACATCGCTCACCTTATCCCATTCTATATGTGTAATTGTTCTACGCTTTGGTAAAAAAATGTGTTGAATCATTAGACATCAAAGAGTCTAAAAAATACGGTTTTGTATGCAACATTTCATTGAGTAAATTCTTGAAAACATGGTTATAGAAACATCATCTACTGCAGGTCGTTACGACATTGCACGTGCATTGGAGAAATGGGGAGGGCTGCATGAAGTAGCCCGTCTTCTGTCACTCAAGGTGAGGCACCCTAACAGACAAGCTGCCCTTGCCAAAGAAAAGAAGGCTGAATATCCGGTGTCTAATAATGTAAATGGCCAGGAGAAGACACCATCCAAAACCTATGTTTCACAAGATACGCAGCAGTGGCTAATGAAACTGAAGGACTTTGACATAAATTGGGTAGAATAAGAATGTTAACATGCGATTTATACGAATTCTAATCAATGTCTGTACATGGTACCTCCTGTAGATATTACTTCTCCGTAGACATGATTTCAGTGTACAGAAAACTGTACTGACTTGCATTACATTGTGCTCAGGGAATTTAAGAATGTACACACTACAGAGACTTGCTGATGAGCTTTTTGGAATCCCGGATTATCAATCTGACCTATATTGAAACTAGATCATAAGACAGAAGTAATTATCATCAATTTGTTTCTTTCCTTATCTTTTTCTGGCCCAACTTATTTTCCGTAACTGACATAGTATTGGATAGATATTTTTAAGGATGTACTTATGCCTGGATTTTGTGCCTGAAAACATCCTCCAAGACTGTTCCCAAAGCATCCCTTCATGTTAATTCTTTTTAAACAAGAGAAACAATAGAAAAGGAAAAGAAACTTAAACTAGAAGACAAAAGAAGATGATGCTGATCATGCTCGGATTTTAACAAATAACTTCTGCTAACAGCGGTCAGCCAACAATGACCACACACAAAGGAATTTCAGCACATGATGAAAAAATTTACTTGTTAACTTTGGTGTAGATAATCGTCTCAACCTACATCTACCTGGAAAAATACAGTACATATTTGCTTATGAAAGCAGTAGTCCATGGTGTATATGCAACCACAATCTGTATCATCTTATGAGGTTGTGATATACATTTCCTAACCATACTTGTATATGGCAATGAGACCACTTCCTACGATCACATGATCTGGGTCTAGTAGCCGACGGTTGAGAGAAGATAAACAATTAATGGACAAGCTAATGTTGTCTCATTTCATCTTGGGAAGAGCTTTTAAACGGGCTTTCTTTTTACCCAATCCAAGCTTCACATGCGTTTTATTGGGCAACTTCGCTCCTCTGTGGTGTTGCAGCAATTGCCACCAGTGGGACTTCAAAGTCTTCTTCCTACCATGCTGGTCTTTAGTTAACTGGCCAATGGTCTCATTCCCTGGTTTTGACTGTTTTGAGTGCCGAACATGCCTCAAGAGACCTTCCATAAGCCCATGGAAATGATTCTGCTGATTTTTTTCATGGATCAGAGATTTCCTCATCTTTTCAACAGCCTTTTCCCCACATGCCTTGTCTTGTCTTTTTAAATTAGTAACTTTCCCTTTGCGCTTGTGTAAAGAGGTGTTGCGGCTCGTATTTGTCTGATCGTTACCACAGTCATCACGATTATGGTGGTGGTGGTGGTGGTGGTGGTGGTGATGATGGAAAATAATTGCCAGTCTGTCTTTCAGCCTCTTCCACGTTCCAGTTTGATTCTTATTGTTTATGTCATTAGCTTTGCGGATCCTGCTGGTGCCTGATTTCTTTGATGTGGACTGCATCGACAAGTATGTGGGTCTTGCATGACGGCGAATTGGCTGATCATACGATGAGTATCCCTCGCTTCTGCTGCTGCTAGTGGAAGTTACTTTATGAGCTGCCTCACCACTAGCGGATGAGTAAACCTCATCCTCACTGTTGCTAGAATAACTGCTATACTGGCTCCCAGTTCCATGTGACAGAGGGGAAACCCCACTTTCACTGCCCATACTTGAAGTCGCATACTGAAGCTCTCTAGTTTGATCTGTCAACGAATACTCTTCACTATCACTATCACGGCTGCTTGTTTGCTGACTTCTCCAGCTTGAGTATGAGTCAGTAGCTGTACCTTCTGATTCTTGGTGCTGTAAAGAAGTCCTTGCTGCTGTTATATAGTGTCTGTTCTTTGGAATTTCATCCTCTTGTTGTGCGTCTGACTGATTTTCATGGAAGCCTGTGCACACTAAAAGCTGAGATGGTTTCTTATCTGGCAGACTTTCCCCCATAATCTTAGGTGGATGGTTTTTCCCCCGGCCCCCAAAGTAGATGAAACATTGAGGCCAGAATCAACAGATTGAATGTTTTCACTGTTATTCAGATACATAAAACTGGCTGATGGCTTATGTGTTTGGAAAAGTCTGCGTCTACTGCATTCGTCCTCCATGGCCACATGGCTTTGATATGGACCTTCCATTTTTGAAGCAGAAGAAAAAGTGGCTGGCCAACTAGGAGTTCTAGAGGATGTTTCACTCGGATCCAGTTGAACTCTAAAATTTTGAACATTATGAGGCACAAAATCATTACGACTCATTATCCAGTTTCCTGATTCAATTTTGTCTATAATGGCCTTGACATTCTGACCATGAATCTTATTCACTTTCTTCGTGGGAAACTTGAATTCTTCAATTGACTCTCCCAATTCGCCTGACACATCACTTCTGAAAGCAGGGCCTCTACTCCTGATAAAATTATTTGTTGATTCTCTCAACATGTCTTTAGTCGGTTGAACCAGCTTAGAAGCTTGGCTCAAGAACAAATATGGCTGATTTATCCCTTCTGCTGTCATACTAGGCACCTGATGCAGTGGATAGCCTACAGGGTCCACAACCCTTCGACTTGAATATTCTGACAGCAAATTATTTCTGGTCGTCGAGCTCTCCTCACTTTGGCCCATGTCAACACTTGGAATTGCACCATATTGCGTCCGCATAGCAGGACCAGCCGACTTGGTTTCTAGAACACAATTTTGGCGCTGAGCAGATTTCTCCTCAAACAGGTGCAAGTGATCTGCTCCTATATGGAATGCTGAGATACACAATTCAATCTGCTTGATTGCTTTCGAAGCTTCTTTGGATAAGCAATCAACTTCCTCTGGTTTACTTGTGGCTTCAATATCAGAATTACACACTTTGGCGATGTCAGTAGCCATCCTGTCAGATGAAAAGTCTGTGTATCCAATGCCATTCAAGTTATTCACAGAAGGTCCTGTCTGCCTTCCCTTTTCCCTTTTTGACTCATCTGTGTTATTACTTAATAATGATCCAGTTTCCTGCTCGCTGCTCCAAAGATAAAGATCAGATTCATTGTTTTGCAGATGCTGCAGATCAGTAAATCTGGTTGAACTTTGAGCCGCATCATAAAAATGTGTCTCCTCTACGGATTGAAGATGTTTTACAGTGTTCCGTTGACAAACCCTGCAACGTTTCTTTCTATGTTCGGGTCCACTTGCAAGCACACTCTGAATTGATTGTTCCACAGCACCTTCTTCACTCCATTGTGGAGTAAATCTCTTTTCTTTCCACAAAGTAATATCAAATCCATTCAGTTTTCTATCTTTGTCAGAATCCATCTCCCTTGCACAACTTTGACTACCTTCTGCAGCTATCGACAATTTTGGTAGTGGAGTAGGTCCTTCCTTGTATGACTCATGTGGTTGCTGCAGCTGAGTAGGAGAGAGTGTCCCTGATGCTTCAGGTTGACCTGCAATGACCTGTAATGCATGAACCACATTCAGGGTCAGAGAACTACTTTGACATGGAGCACATTAATGGACTTGATACGCCAACGTAATTGCTAGTCAATTCAACATGTCATGATCTTCCGGAGAAAAAGAAACTGCCTTAGGCATCTATATAAATGCCAAATCCTATCAAGAAAAAATCAACATTTCCAACATCAGCAAAAGAAATACAAGGAATACCTCTGAATGTACCTTGAGGACCTTTTGGGTTGCTGCATCCAACATATTCTTTAACAGAAGCCGCGCATGCTCATCCAACTACTCCAAAACAAAATGTAAGGCCACCAAGTACATGGAAGGTTTTAGGGATGATAATAAATAACAGGATTAGCACTTTCTCTTTTTGTCCTCAAAGACAAGTCTGGCAGTTGTTAACTTGTAATATAAACATGTTGGAAGAGGAAGGAATTCTGATGGTTCCAAATCAATTAGAGCTTAAATCTGGAAGTGGAACAGACTTGATTCTCTCACTAAAATGCCAAGGACATAAATTCAAATTCAGAAGCATTTAGCTTGATTATGAATTGGCAGGAGGACTGTAAACAAAATCAGAGAACATATAAAATATACTCCATTAATTATTTCAGTCTTACTTTCACAATCCATCATTAGAAGTAGTTGCAAACAAAGCTTATTTTGATTTACTTAATTATTGATTTTCGAATTAATAACTGAAATACTCCAGATTTTTAATAAAACCTAAAAATAAATTCAAACTAGATATCACTGCAATTTGTTTATAGCAGTTAAAGATGAACTTTAAAAACAAGAAAGATCAATTTCAAGTCAACCAGAATTGCCCTATATACAGCCCGCTGATTGTCTGAATTGGCAAATAGCTAAGATTTTGGGAGACCCTTGTCTGTTTTTGATAGCATAACATGATATTATAATGAGTACAAATATCAACCATAAAACTCTCAGATGGATAGTTAGAGAATTACAGCTTATGACAATATCACGATGAATGCCACATAAATGAGTGATAGAAGAGGACAAAGAAGACAATATGAACACCAGCATAGATGAGCATAGTCGGATCAGCAGCTCTTGTCACCAATTTAGTCAGCCATATATGGAAAACATGGCTATTTCAATTTTCACTGGAACAACAAGCGAAACGATCTATTAATTATCATACAAACAATCTATTAATTATCATTCTCCTGTAGTACACTTCGAAAATAAAGTGATTCATGTGTTGTCATGGATCTAATTCTAATGAAAAATGACTAGAGGTGATCATCGTTTTCTACCAAGTCACATTTGTGATATGAACTGAACCTTCACAAAAATGTTGAGTCGTGGATAAAATGAAATTATAATAATAGAAAGCAAGGTAAGCTGAAACCTGTGGAGGATTCTTATTCTTTACCATTCTATGGTCGCAACTGTACATTATAATGCAAGGAGAGTAGAGTATATAGATACTACTAGATAACTAAATAACAATATTCCTCTGAAGAGAAAATCTAATCATCGGATTTTTGATCAACATGAAAGAAATGGGCGTCTTATGGGATTCTAAACATACCAAATAGATTGAATTGCCAGTTTATCAAAATTGAAATTGAAAACCTGCATATGAACTAAATGCTACTAAACCATGTCAAAAAAGAAATAATAAATGTTTCAAACTGTATATAATATTACAAATAAATAATGAATTGAATATCCCTGCATATAGTTTTAAATAGCAATGTTGTTTCTGCACAGATTTATAAGATCCTAATATATTCAAAGGGATATATATGTCGCTACGCGATTATCACAGAAATTTTTGCAAAACCACGAGTTGTAAGAACTGCTTCCATCCAAATATACTCAAGAACCAAAAGGCCATTTGATTGCAGTAATGCACTCCCTTGTCAGGGAGATTGTTATCAAATGTGCAACGTAACCAACAGTCTAATCTGTCTTTCGGTAATTTCCCATACCAGTTCAAAGTTGGCATGCTTACTGCCAACCTAAAACAAGCACTGTAATACTCTTAGCTACTAACTACATTCCCAGAAACCCAAACTATAGAATCAGTAACTTCATCTTTAGAAGCATGGGTAATAAATGCAAAAGCAGAATGAATTGGTATCCACACATATCATACCTTTGATGCAAAAATTTGATTTAATAAAAAGATAATCATTTGAACCGGAAAAAGGGCATTGAAAGACACAATAACTAGGATCATCTCAATACACAGGAAAACATACCAAATCAGAGGCTGTGTTTGACGTTCCATCTCCATCTTTTTTGAGAAGGCCGTATAGTCTTTTTAGGGCACGAAGATCTGATTGTATATCCTTGGCATCCATCACTATCTAAAAACAACAGAAATCAAGCAAAGAAAGATCAGTAAAAACTTAAATATGCCAACTTTTATAGTACCTTTCTGAGGACATAATATATGTGAGTGTTCCCCTCTAAGACTACAGGATTCATTATCCAAAAAAAATATTTCTAGCATGTCAAACCTAAGACATAAGTTAAACGTTCTTTTGAACAAATTTAGAAATCCAAAATCCAAGTGAAGCAAATTGGGGCTGTATCAAGATGAACATGATATATATAAGCTGACAGAAAAAGAGAATTCTTATTAAAGCATCCGCAGTATACCAGAGCATTCATGATTTACCTAATTTTCTCTTCACACCATCAACCCCCAAATTCAGAACCATCACCGCTGTTTATTAATAGGCTCATAGTGCCCAATTCATCCAGAAAACTGATAAATAAGTAGTATTAATTTTGACAACCTATTACCAAAATGCAAAGATATTGGGAACAAAAAATTGAAAATTTATTACTATTCATAAACTGTTTCTTCTTTATCAGCTGAAACTAAAGAAATAGAGAAGCAGACAACATTCCATTGTTGTCTAGTGAAAGAGTTTCAATATGATCAACATAATAAGCTGAGACCTCTTCCAAATTTTCTATCATCTCTTTTCTCCATCTCAAAATAAAAGCTTTACCATCACGATGTCCTCATGATTTTCCCATGAGGTGCCCGGAGAGAGTTTTACTACCCTGACATGTAATGTAACGCCAGATGAAATTTTTAGGAAAAAGGTAAAAAAGAAAGCATCTGTATCTGGAAAAAAGTAATAGCAAGCTATGCTTTCTCTTCATTCTATCTGGCCACCTTAAACTACTACGTTTCTTTCCAACCTTTTCATTCTTCATGACGTTTTTACTTAAAACTTGGATGGAAGTAAAGATTTTGGAACCTTTCTTACCATCATCGACTTATGTAATTTTCAATAACACAGAATGCGGTTTCCTTGTCAGAGTGAATTCTGAATTCAAAAGTTTCCCTAGAATTAATGCTTAATGTTCCTCCACAATTGCCAAAGTAAGAAACCAAACAAGCAAAAAAGCCATAAATGAACTCCTAGATGACTGCCAGTGATTTGACTCATCCTGTATTTGAAATACTTGTATCATACCACAATGCCCTCCAATCTTCACCTCTATCCTAGTTCTCTGTTTTCCAATTTTACTAATAGTACATTAGACCTGTTTCTTGAACAAGAAACAATGACAGAGAAACTACCATCCTATAAATTTTTCCAACAGTGCAAGGGAAAAAAAAAGAAAGAGAGAAAATTATTGCAAGTTTACACCATCAAGCATTTTTTGTGTTTACAAGCATATACGCCACTATTAAACCAACCCACCAATAAAAAAAAAGAAAGGATAACAACATTAAATTGACAGTTCCCGATCAAATTGGAAGAGTTACTAAGAATATGGTCATATTTAACAAGAAATGAAAATTTCCTCTTCCTTTCCATGAATAGCATTACGAGAAACTCAAAAAGAAACAGAAAGAAAGAAAGAAAGAAAACAAGGGGAAAATAAAAGTGAAGAAAACAAGGAAAAAAAAGAGGAAGAGCAAAAGAGAAATACCGAGACACTCTGATCGTGCGTGAAGATGGAAGTGTTTGAAATTGGGAGTTGCGGTTCTTTCCGGGTTTTTTGTGTGTGTCCGTGTGCGGGGGTTTTTATACCTTTTGAAGTATTCACAATTTTCTATTTGCCCCCTCAAAGGTTTAAATATGACAATTACCCCATCTCAGAATTTGGATTGGTCGCCCTTAACTTTTGGTCTCTTGCCTTGTGACCCTTCACTTATCAATATTTTAGCATCATTTCCACAAAAAAAAAAAAAAAAATATTTTATTTCATTTGATAAAATTCAAAATTTATATCAGGTCGGCTTTCCTCCAAATAGTATATTAGTTTATCGATCGTTCTAAAGTAATTCTTCTTTTCTTATCAACTCACTCTTTTTTTAGTTATGCCTCCATAAAATAGTATAAAAAAAAGTATTTCGAATCATTACTACGTGATTTAAATATTTTATAAATATTAAATACAATATTATATGAGCACATAATACATCAATTCTTAAAATTCTCGTGACCACGCATAAATTACTATTAAAATGTCAAAAAAAGTGCATGTATTAGTACTTCGTCTCCTTACTGTAATAGTTAAGGAGAATAGAAGGGATAAGGAGAATAGAAGGGATAAGGAGGGTTGTTTCACTTAATGTTTGAGGAGCATCACTACAAGAATTACTAAGACAATTTGAATAAAATAATAGTGCACATGTAAATATCTGACAATACTAGTATTTGAGGTTTGAGAAGTAATGAATTGTTTATATAGTTGTATTCAGGTTAACACAACAAAAATAGGGCACTCTAAACTTTTGACTTAATATAGTGATTGATGCATGGAGACAATGTTGGGTACACTAATGTTTTAACAAATAAAATTAGTCAGATCCTCCTTATAGGATATATATTCAGGTCTACTTCAATTCAAACAGTAGGAACAACTCAAGGGATCAAAGCATGTATACAGCACCACCATGTATTGATTAGAACAAGAGGTGGGTGTATTTTTAAAATATTTAGACCAAAGAAACTCCAAACTGAATTGGAATTTAATACGATTATAACTTTTGATTCAAGAAGAGCTACGGATTGATGAAAGTCCATACAAAAGTGACATATTTGTATATAAGTTGAATTTAAAATAGTTACAACTTTTAATTTGAAAATAGACACGTGATGATCTATATCTGCAGTAGTTTATCTTTACAAGAAAAACATATCCATAGTCTAAGGGCCCTTTCTCTCAAAATTCCACTATTTTCAAATCCCGTTTGGAATTTTCTTTGTTTTCAGTCTTTTTTATGGATTTTTTTTTTTGAGTATTTATTTTTTGGGCTTGATATTTTACATTATAAGTATTTTTGGACCGCATCTCATAAATTTATGAATAGTCCAAATTTTAGGCCTGTTTAATCTAAATGAAGATTATGTCATTTAAATAAAATTTGTACTCTATTATTTTTCATTATCCCTATTAAGAAAAAAGCTGCGTTTTGCATATTTTAAATTCTCTTAAATTGTCTTTGAATTGGAATATGAATTCTTCAATTTCCCTTTTTTTTCCCCCTTTATGAATATTATGCACACCTATATATTTTCAATTTCCTTGGCTTCAACTGTGTCATATTTGCAGTAAACCTTATACTTTTACTAGTCTTATTGAGTAATAATTTTTGACAATGGAAATGCAAAAGGCAAGTAATCATTCTTGGACCTTTAGTCCCAATCATCTCGCATATCTGAACCCACTACCAAGCTGGGCTAAATCATCTGTGCCAGGAACATTGAATTTCGGTGAATTTAAATTTTTATCTATTGTAGTGATTTTTTATATTTATTTAGCCCATCATAAACACTAGATAAAAATATGCTTAGTCTGGCCTTTTTTCTTTAAGTCAATAAGTATTTCAAATCATGCAAATAACCCATATATTCTTTCAAACCAAGCAAGCAACAATTTGCATATAATGATGAACAAATGTAATTTATTGATAAATATCTTTCACTTATGATTTTAATATTATAAATTACGGGTTCAAATCATTTAAAGAAAAAAAAAAAAAAAATATAGTCGGCACATATCTTTAAATTGAGAAGATCCTCATTATCAAATGCCTGTCCAAATCATGCTTCTTTTCAATATGAAAATTGAGAAGCATCCATACCATATATGCATAATTTTTCTACCCCCCTTTAAATATCAAACTATCGTTCAATGTTATCCGTCTATAAATGCTGCCTACATTATGCACCTTACAAATTTGGTAAAATTGCAAAGCACACTTTAAACTCAATATCAGGCAAGATTTTGTGTTTGAAACAGGCACACAGAGTAATAATATAGCCATACACAAATCAACAAGATTGGGCACTCATTAGATGCGATAAAAAAGTTCGTGGTAATGACATTGTTGATCTCATATTCTGAAACTAATTCAACCCAACAATCAAATGCTAATATATTATATTACAAACTAGAGTCCAAAGAAAAAGGAGAGAAATTTCAATGTTGCAGAAATTGATTAACCACAACAATTTCCACTGTCACAAGATCAAGAAAACATGCTTAATTTGGCGATGAATTGCACCAAGAACTCCACAAAAGTCTTCTTGGCCCAAATACGCTCATTGTTAAAACCCTCAAATCGCAATGCAATTGTGACCACAATCCCACACTCAACCTACTTCAAGGCATCAGATGAATTATCCCCTAATAACCTTATGTAAAATGCACCTTCTAAAAATACTTAGCACATTGAATACAAGATGATTTATCATATACATCTTATTTTTTAATTTGTGTTTTATTTTTTCCCTTCTTCTTCTTCTTCTTCTTCTTCTTCTTTACCGTTTTTCTTTTTCTTTTCTACTAATTTTCTTTTCCCACCCATCCCCCCGTCCATGCCAGCCCAAGCCTTGCCAAAACCCACCAAACAACCCAACCCCCAGCTACTCCAGCCAGCCTTTGCCTCGCTAGCCCATGTCACCTACCCCAACCCTTGCCAAACCCCATCCACCAATTCTTACGGATTTAAAAAAACACAAACACTAGATTGAAACTACTTAATTTATCCTTTCAAATCAGGCAGTTCGAATTGGTTGGGTTTGATTTATTAGCCGTCGGATGGCGGGTTACTAAATTTGAAGTAAACTCTCTCTTATTTCAGCTTATTTGCAGTTGCAACTCAATATCTAACGATAAATAAAACATATAAGATTTATCTTAATTATAGTTCAACTTAGTAATATAAAGAAAAAAATGCTAGACAAGAGCAAGTGAATGTCATTAAATAATATTAAAGTCTTACTATAAGAACAATTTTGAGAATTTTATATAGATGTATTTGGAAGAAGATGATTAAATGAGGCACTATATAGTGGTTGGATTGCGGATAAAAAATTCACAACAAAATAGATGGGTTAACAACTACATGTGTCGCATATGCCATTTTTCATAAAAAAGCCAACGTTGTACAAAAGTTGCAACAAAATGCTCATAAATAAGATAAAAATTGTATTTCTTGAGAAGCTTTATATCACATTTGCAAACCTTTCTACATTGCGATTCAAATCCTCTACTCCACTCCCCCTTCCTTTTTAATGTTCCATTTGTTATATTTTTCATAGGTGTACATATTATTAATGTGTTTGGAACTGTAAGTTCAATTTTCTGAACTAGAATTTTCTGAACTCTCTTTCACACGCATGAGATCCCATGGATATGATCCTACACCCATCAGTTTTTCATATGTTGAACTTCCTTTCTGAACTGGTCAGCAAATTGTTTTGTTTGATTAAATTTTGAGAAGAGGCTTTGCAATTTGGTGCAGCCCACTTTTCTATCCATACATTCCTAATTGTAATTGTAGTTTTTGGGTAGTTCAAGCTCATCAACAACCCATCCACCTCCTACATGATGCTGCTCATCCACACACCACCATCATTTTCAATGGGTCATAATTCAATAGAGGCCTAAAAGCTAAGATTGAGGGTCCTAATAAGGATGGTTCAAATTCATAGGCGTATAATGCCGTAATGGTTCCTACACCACACTATATTAAAATATAATCCTCAACTGGATGGCTACATATAGCCACTATTCCAATTATTTTGAAGTATAATAATTTATTTGGCACTTTACACCTTTTTGTTCATTGCCTATATTCTCTTTGCTATGGTTTCGGCATTCGTGTCACAAGCCAAATCCCACTCAATTATCAGTTGATAGCTCACAAGGAGTTAACTTTCGATAATCATAAATTTTTTCACATTAGGGTTTTGAAAAATATATAGTGAAAATCAAATCATCATTTCAAATTAAACAATATCCTTAAGGTTTTGAAAAATATATATTCAAAATAGATTTGATGTTAAGTGGGATGAAGAACAAATATGTAAAGCCAAAAATATTTTTGTCCCTTCCTTTGATCAACCCTGAGAAACCATTCATTTGTTCACCATCTCAAATCAAAATTCAGGAGAAAGGCCCATTAAAATTGGGACTTTATCCGTGAGTTTTTTCCTTTGGCATTTGGAACATTTCAAAAGTCTTTTTTATTCAAGCTCAATCCCTCTATAATGCCGACTTCAATTTGGTTGCATTTCATATACACGATGTTTCAGATCCAACTATTCAATTTGCTTCATGGATCTAGCAACGGAGTTTTGTCTCTCTTTTCTTGCAATATTAAGGTTGCAAATTCAAGTATAAGTTGTGTCAATTAATAAATTTTTTAGGAGTTTGAGGTCGATTCACAGGGAATTTGTTTGAAGTTTTCAAAATTATATTTCTTAAAAGATGGCTTTATGAAAAATTTCTACTATAACTAAAAAATCAAAGTAATAAAAGTATAGAGGATTAGAGATCCACTCTTGAGTTTTGGATATAAGAACGATTATTTATTCTTTTTTACCTCTTTTAAATACTACTATTGAAATATATACATAATTAACGTTCCAATGGAAATATGTTATTAAATATCTCATATATTAATATAATCATGATATTATCTTATTATTTATAAATTATTTTTGAACACCAACACTTAGATCTGACCATTATTTAGGAGCTGTTGGTTACGGTTCGGAATCGCCGGTTCTACGGTTCGAAAAAATTCTGACCCTTAACTATAACCGGTAAGGATGGTTACGGTTATGGTTCTGAAATTGATGGGCCGGTTCTGGTTCTGGTTCCTGTTCATTGCCGGTTCTAATTCCGGGTTCGATTTGAATTTTTTTTTTAATTTTACCTTATATTTTGAAATTTTGTAAATTTTTAACTAACCATTAATTCTATAAAATTATAACTTTTATAAAACAAAAACAAGGGTTTGAAATCTTAAATATAAATTTGAATGAAAATTTTTTAACTTAAATTTTAAAAAAAAATTGTTAATTTTTGAACTTCATGAATAAACTTTAACTTAAATTTGAAAAAAAAATTATTATCTAAAATTTAAAGTATCAAATATTATGATTATAATAAATGTAAAAAAAAAAGATGCTCAACTTGAAATCTTAAAGTTTAAACTTAAATTTCAATAAAAAAATTTGCACTTAAATTTTAAAAAAATATTAGCAAAAATTTAAATTATATAATTAAAAATTATTTTAAAAATAAAAAAGGGTTTGAACTTAAATTTAAATTGTCTATGTATTCTTTTAGGGTATAGAAGAACCAAAGTCCACGTAGTTCTCTTACATTTTAATCCTTCTTACCTTAGAGAGTGGCGTGGCTCAATTACTCTCACCCGTTCCCGTCGTTATTCCGTCTGTGTCCTCCTCTTGATCTTTCTTCGAATCCAGCTGACCTTGTTTTCGTACTGAGGTTTTGATCCAATCATCAAGACATGTTTGAGGTTCTAAATTCTCGGGAGACAACGTTGAGCGCTTCTTACTTAATATATTGTCTCTCGCACTAAAGATTTGCTCCACTACAACGGTTGAAGTAGGTGAAACAAGTATCTCCTCCGCCATCACGGATAAAATTGGATACGTTTGCTCCTTTTGCGACCACTATCGCAAAATATCGAACTCTCCATTGTCATCTGTCTTATTAAACTCAAATAAAATATTAAAATAACTATCAAGTTCCTGGCTGGAACTTGAGGATCCTCGAGAACATTTAGTCCGTTCCCTAAGTAAAAGTTGTGTGCTATCATAAGTATAAAACTACTACTACTACTATTTCCATGTATATCAACTTGAGTTGATTGTGAATCATATTTGACACTATATTCATTATAAAATTTATTTAAAAGTGTTCTAATTTTAAATATAATATTATTAATATCTAAAGTATAATTATTTTCATTATGTTTTAAAGCATTGTAATAAATTAATAACAAGTCTTGTAAACCATCTAATTTAAATCTAAGATTCAAAACAACATCAATTAAATTAATAAATGGAATTTCAAAAAAAAAAAAAAAATTCATTTCAACTGCATTGATAAAGCACAATTTACTAAATTTTCATTTTGAGAGTTAATATTTTCATGTAAAACTAATGCAATATTACAATAATTTAATAATAATAAATGAGAAGTTGGGGAATAAATACTAGATAATTGTAAAGTAGCAGCATTAAATATTTTTAAAATATTATAATTTTTTTCACATATTGTCCAATGATGTGAATATAAATGAAAAGGAGTAGAAATAATTTGTAAAAAAATTGACATAATAAATATTTATAGTCGATATATTTTTTTAATAATCTATATGTTGAATTCTAACGGGTTGGAACATCCCATGAAATTTTTTTAGGTCTCACACCATTAGTCTTACAAAATCTAAACTATTTTTTATTAATATGTGGATGTGTCCATAAATAAAAAAATATTTATCTAATTAGTTTAAATTGATTATCTGAAACTTTTAAGCCATCTTATACACATATTTAAAATATGACATATACATTTAATATAATTTTTTTTACCATCAATCGATGATTCACATGTAACTTTAAGATCACTAATACTAACATTATTATTAGCTACAGCATTGTCAAGTGATATTAAAAAAATTATTAACTAAATTATATTCTTCTAAAATTAAAAATATAATTTGTGAAATATTTATCGTTGTGTGTAGACTATCAAAAACTCTAAATGCAAGTAATCTTTTTTGAAATGTCCAAGAATCATCAATTCAATGACATGTAATACTCATATATGAATGTATTTGCCAATGATCACTCCAAATATCACTACATAAAGAAATTTTATTATTTACATTATTTAATAATTCTTTTAACTTTTTTTTAGTTTTATTATATAATTTTTTTACATGGCGTGTTAGCGTGGTTTATGGAACACTTTTAGGCGGCGGATTATATGTTGTTTGAATTAATTCATTAAAAAAGAATTTATTTACAAAACTAAAACTAAGATCTTCAACATAAATAAATCTAGCTAAATTTTCTCTACATCTAATATCATTATATTTAAATAAAAAAAGATCGTTACCTCCATCGGTGCCAGAAGATGCGAACGACAGCATTTGAGTTTGGGTGCGATCAATGCTAAATTTTATTGGATGTTTCTTCTCCACATGTCTTCTCAAGGATCCATAACCGCCTTCAGATTGAAATTTGTAAGATTGAGAACAATATTTACACTTTGCTCACATCTTTCCATTTGAAAGTGTCACTTTATTAAAATATTTTGTAAAAATAGAGGATTTGAGAGACAGAATAGATCGAGTATGAACATCACTTATTATTTCTTGAGTAGTATACAAGTGAATTTGCTCTTCATCACTTAATTCAACTTCACAATCGATGTTGAGCCTTGGTTGCTCGTTAGTTCGGGCATCTTTTCCTTACCTCTGTTGCTTGAACCGGCTATTTTTTGATAAATGATAAAACTTAGTATATAGAATTGAATAATGAATAATTGAAGATAAAATAAATAAAATATGAAAAAGATTTAATGAAATAATTGAAATAATATAAAATATAGAATATATAATTGAGAATGAATAATTGAGAGTGAAAATTAGAAAATTGAAAGTTGAGAATTAGAGAATTGAGAGTTGAGAGTTGAGAGTTGAAATGTGGAAAAAAACTTGCAGAGTTAAGGGGAATTTATAAGGAAAAAATTAAAAAAGAAAAAAGAAAACAAACGGTCAAAATGACCGTTTGGACTTGGAGTGTGGCAACGATCATTTTGACTGTTGCCAACATTGGCAATGGCTAGTTTTTCTTTTTTCTTTTTTTTTCTTAGAACCGCTGGGTCGGCTCGACAGTTCCAAGGGTCAGACCCATCAGGCTGAACCCGATGGTTCATGGGTTAGAATTATTCGAACTTGTAACTGGCTTGTTAATCTACAGGCCGATTACGGATCCACATGTCAGACCCGTGGTCAATGAGTTTTGACCCGTTGACTACGGTTCGATCACGGACCGGGTCTGATTTGGACCGGCCCATGGTCGGGGTCTACCAACACTTGTTTATGGATCAAGTATTTAAGCACACCTTCGTTTATAATAATTCAAAGTTTCACATTTGCAGTTAGTGTATTAGAACCGGACAACAAGCTAAATAAATCCAAGTATTTGTTGTATCATTGGTAATACATATATCAAGAAGCGCCACTAAACAAGGAGGGTTTTAACGCCAACACTTATTTATGGAATTAAGTATCTATACACACATTTGTCTACAATAAACTAATATTTCACATTAGCAGTCGATATAGTAGAATGGGACAACAAGCTAAATGAACCTAAGTATTTGTTATACCATTGGTGATACATAAATCAAGAATCACCACAAAACATGGAAGATTTAATCAAGAGTTATAATAATAATACAACACACTTAAATATTATGCACATTTATAATCGTTCATTTTCTTCCATCAAGAGGTTCATTCTTTCTCCTCAACTAAATAAAATTTAGAAAGACCTAATAAAAGTAGAAAAGACTAAAAATAGAAAAAAAAATAGAGAAAATATTTCAATTACTACTGAAAAACTTATATTACTACTAGAAAACTTATCTTAAAGAAAGACAATAATTAAACTTTCTTTCCCATTCTAAGGATTGTTGTGTGTCCTTAATGACATCCAAAAGCCCCTATTTATAGTAGAAGAGTGCCTAAATTGGAATCTCTAAATTCACTCCAAATACACTCCAAATTTACTTCAAATATGCTCTAAATTTACTTGTCCTTTTTAGATCCGAATCTTGTCACACATTTTTCTCCATGAAATTAGTTGACTTTGGAAAAGTGATCAATATGAAATAGTATATTTATCTGTTACCTTCATTTTTCAACTTAAATCACCTAATTTCAACAACTAGATAGAAATTTATGCATGATTTAACGAGATGTGTCAGCATAGATAGATTTCTTCCAATATACATATTTAGACGAATTTTATGCTTTAATTAATGTTCAATTGGGTTGAGCTTTCAATAGAAAAGTTTTAGTTTTATCTCTTAGATTTCAAATGAAGTGAGATTCAGGTTCATAGGGTTTTTGAACATTGAGTTATTCCTAAAATACAAAAAATGTACAAGTTTGGAAAGATATTTATTTTGAATTTAATGCAAGCCCAACAATCACTTGCAAAGTTCAAGTGATTTATTGCATATATTTTGATCTACACATGATGGACTTAGGCAAAAATGACCATTTTCTTCTAATTGTGATGTTTCTTTAATCCAATGAAATAGTATCTCCCAACTTGCACACGAAACGTGTTGTCTTCTTTGATTTTATTTTGGCTCTTTTTGATCTCTTTTTGTTCATTGATTCCCTAACACAAAATATTAATAAAATTATAATATTAAAAAGAATAAAGTAAGGAAAATATAAATGATTTAATACAAAAATATGTCAAAATATGTATTTATCAAATTTTCCACACACTTAACCCTTGCTCGTCTTTAAAAAAAACTAAAACAAACATAAATTAACCCACTTTTATAAAAAATCACGATTGCATTTAGCATCTACAATAAGCCTTTAAACCCCTAAGTGGCCCATAAGGACGAGTTATAGTCTCATGAGGGTTCCAGCGGTGATACATGTAAATACCTATGATAACTAACTTTCAGTCATTATTCTCAGGAAATAACAAAATAATATGGTAATGAAATCAAACAAATGTTAAATCTATCCCTTTGTCATTCAAAATTCAACACATTTCCACAATAAGCATACTCAAATGTGTGTGTGAATAGTTAATATCAACAGTGATGAAACCATGCATGCTTCAAACAAGTGAATTCTCATAAAACCTCACAAAAACTATCGCCCAATCTCTAATGAAAGAGTTAAACATCATAGGCTCTTCATTTGGTACAAATATCCGCTATACTGAAGACACCATACGAAATCAAAAAGTTTTCAATAAAAGTTATAATGGACTAAAGGGTAGTGATGTGGCTAAAAAATAAAAGAATAAGATGCAATATGGGTTCTAAAATTTTTATGGGATTAGAGATATAGAGTTTATTAATGAAGAATTCTCATACTCCATGAATTCCAACACAAATGCCTATTATTATTGAATTGCATCCCTCTTTATCAGTCTTATTGATTTTGCAACATCCCATTTTTAGTTGCAACTCATAATATATTTAACACTTTATAATTTTTATCAATGGAATGTCTCTTAAACTCCAAATTATTTTTAGAACAATGGTAGGATAATAGTGTATTTAGGCTAGGTAACACTAATGAAAAAGGCTTATTTATTGAAAGGCTCAAAGTGGCTCACTATGGGGATGTTCTCTTGGAACATCACGTGTGAACAAGCTAATTTGACTATGGTGTTAGAAAGCCTAATGCCTTAATCATTTCTCAAATATTTCTCAATCAGTCGTTCGCCTCGACAGACTAAACAAAAAAGTTATAACACTCAACATCTACATGTCGAAAATCCAAGTGATAATTAAAGTGAGGGCATAAGAACTACCTATTTTGACGTGCTTGTCTCCACATCAAATAACATAACTATTTGTGCAAAAAAATTTGAGTATAATTATCACAAAAATATATTAACCAAAGAACAACATCAAAATCCAAAACAACACCTATCATCAATCAAACCACATTATTCGTTCTTAAGTTTGATCATTGAAGTTGGAAGAACATCTACGACTCAAATAAAAAATTGACAATTCACAAATTTTTGTTAAAAACTTCACATACTTGCCATGTTTTGCAAAAAAAAAAAAAGAAAGAAATATGTCTCAAGAGTGTTAAAGTTACCCTTTCTACCTCTTTTTCGTTGTTTTAATAGACCCAAAAGAAAAAATGCTTGATTTTTTTTATAAAAAAAATACATTGAACGCACAAGATATGATATCAACTATCCCCTCTCCCAACATAATCAAGACATTATCCCCAATGTCGAAAATAAATAGAAAAGTAGAGTTTAGAAGATATTACTTAAAATGTGACTTATTGAAAAATAAAGTTGAAACAACACAATATATATATATATATATATATATATATATATATATATTATTAATTGAAACCATTAAGGATAAATTTCACAAGTTGAGAGTCAAATTAATTTAGTATTTTTGACCATTGTCCCTATTGGACCAATCTACACGAGCCAAGGTTGGATCAAGTTCTGGTACATATGTTAGAAGTTGATCAATCAGTTGATCAAGTTTGGAGCAGAAATGAGAATTCATCTCGCAGATAGTGAAATAATTTTTTTTTCTACAACATGATTGACAAAAGATAGCAAACCATCAAATAAATCATTAACATTAAGAATACCTACAAGTTTCTTAGTGAATGTTAAGTTGTGCTCAAGAGATAACTTTGAATAATTCCTCCAGTGTACCAAAACCATCAGGTAGAGTAATGAATACATCTGCAATGTTTAACATGTTAAGCATTTTGTCCTGAATATGTGACAGTTTTAGTTCATCTTCGATAATCATACCGGTGATATTCTACACTATTAAAAGTTTTGGGATAACTCCTGAAACTTTGACAAAAGACACAAATACAGTTGAACTTGCGAGTCGAAGACCCTTCTATTTTTTTATTTTCTTTTTGAAAGTGAGTTGTGCAAAAATAGAGTAAGTATGGTACTGTTTATTGAGGTGTGAATAGGGAATGCATTTATCACACGCCTTTTTATTTTTCTCAGAAATGTTGAAAATAAGGACACAAAGTTTGAAAAAAAAAATAACTACTACATATGAATGTACGCACAATTGTGACTGTGGCATGCATCTTTCTCTGGTTTTACATTTAATAATGGCTTAAACGGCCTCTATAGGTCGAGAATATGCTTTCTATCCATTTTTCTTATAAACTGACAAACAGTGTCTTTTAATGTTAGATTTTCAAGACTATAATGCTCATATTTATCTCGAAAGTGATTCCATAAATCAAGAATTAGATGATACAAGAATCCACAAGAATGCATCTCAAGAGTCAATTGAATATCATCTAGAGACTCCTTACTCAGTCCATCCTTAATGAATTGAATTTTATCTTCTCAATTTTTAGAAACCACTCCTTAGGAACTTGTATTTTTTTGTATTAGTTGTTTAGAAACTAATAAATCCGACTTCAATAGCCATGAAGTATCATTATCCGCCACTTAACCGGGAAGGATGTTGATTTTTGATAGTTTTCATAACTTGTACAGAAAGTGCAAGTGTCTTTAAAAAGAGTGGGTCAATAAAATCCATACTACAAGATCTATGCAGCAGTTTTCTTTATTGAAAAGTGACTTCCATATACTCTTGCATGACAAAATTGAAAAAAAATACTACCTACTACAAGGGTAAGATAATAGTGTATTTAGGTTAGGTAAGAAGATATGGTTACCATCGAAAAAAAACTTATTTATTAAAAGGCTCAAAGTAGCTCACTATAGGGGATGTTATCTTGGAACATCACATGGAGAACAAACTGATTTAGCCATGGTGCTAGAAAGTCTAATGCCCCTAATCATTTTTCAAGTGGTGATCAATCAGTCATTCACCTCGACAGACCAAAAGGAAAAGCTCTAACACTCAACCCCTACTTATCGAAAATTCAAGTGATGATTAAAGCGATGGCATAAAAACTACTTATTTTGACATGCTTGTCTCCATACCGAATAACATGACTACTTGTCCAAAAAAAATTGAATATAATTATCACAAAAATATATTAACCAAAGAACAACATCAAAGTTTAAAACAACACCCATCTCAATCAAATCATATTATTCATGCTTAATTTTAATCATTGAAGTTGGAAGAATATTTACGAATCAAATAAAAAATTAAAAATTCACAAACTTTGGTTAAAAACTTTATAAACTTGTCATGTTATGAAAAAAAAAAGGGTATATCTTAAGAGTGTTAAAGTTATCCTTTACTCTGTCACCCTTTTTCATGATTTCAATGGATCAAAAAAAAACACATTTGATTTTTTTAAAACTAGAAAAACACATATTAAACACACAAGACATGATATCAACTATCCCCTCCCCCAACCTAATCGAGATATTATCTCCAATGTCGAAAATAAATAGGAAAGTAGAGTTTAGAAAATATTACCTGAAATGTGACTTATTGAAAAATAAAGATGAAACAATACAATATATACACTATCAATTGAAACCATTAAGGATAAATTTCATAAGCTTAGAGTCAAATTCATTTTGCATTTTCGACCATTGTCCTTGTTGGACCAATCCACATGATCTAAGACTGGATCAGGTTCTGGCATATATGCTAGAAGTTGATCAATTAGTTGGTCAAGTGTTGGAGCATAAATGAGAAACTGTCTCACAGACGGTGAAATATAACCTTTTTTTACAGCATGATCTACAAAAGATAGCAAACCATCAAAGAAACCATTAACATTAAAAATACCTATAGGTTTCTGGTGAATGTTGAGTTGTGCCCAAAAGACAACTTATAATAATTTCTCTAGTGTACCAAAACTATTAGGTAGAGTGATGAATGTATTCATAATGCTTAACATGTTAGACATTCTGTCCCGAATATGTGATATTTTTAGCTCATTTTCGATGGTCATACCTGTGATATTATATAGTTTTAATAATTTTGGGATAACTTCTAAAACTTTGACTCCTCTTACATAAGTAGAAGTATCAACACTCCCCATTAACCCAAGACTGCCTCCCCCATACACTTAATTATTTTTTTCTTTCTGCTATAGTTCTACCAAGTTTATTGGCTGCTCTTATAGTCTAACCATTTATTCCTGGATTGGTTCCATAAAAGACACACATACAGTTAAACTTGCGAGTTGAAGACCCTTTCATTTTTTTCTTTTTTTTTTTTTGAAAATGAGTTGTTCAAAAATAAAGTAAGTATAATACTATTTATTGAGGTGTGAACAGGGAATGCATTTATTACACATTTTTTTCTTTTGTTAGAAATGTGTAAAATAAGGACACAAAGTTTGAAAAAGAATTAACTACTATATGTGAATGTATATGTAGTTATGATTGTGGCTCACATATTCCTTTGATTTTATATCTAGTAATAGCTTAAACACCCTCTATAGATCAAGGATATGTTTTTCATCCAATTTTCTTATAAACTGGCAAACGAGGTCTTTTAATATCAGATTCTCAAGACTATAACACTCATATTCATCCCAAAAGTGATTCCATAAATCAAAAATTGCACAATGCATCCAAAGGAATGCATCTCAAGAGTCAATTGAATATCATCTAGAAACTTCTTACTCAGTCCATCCTTAATAAATTGAATTTTATCTTCTCAATTTTTAGAAACCACTCCTAAGGAACTTGCATTTTTTTGTATCAGTTGTTTGGGAGATTAATAAGTCCGACTTCAATAGCTATGGAGTACCGTTATCCACCACTTAACCAGGAAAGATCCTAATTTTTTATAATTTTCATAACTTTTACAGAAAGTGCAAGTATTTTTTAAAAGAATGGGTTAATAAAATCCACATTGCAAGATGTTTGCAGTGGTTTTTTTTGTTGAAAAGTGACTACCATATGCTCTTGCATGAAAAGTTTTTTAAAAATACTACCTACCACATTATCAACACATGTTTTTGATTATGACAAAATAAAATAGAAAATAGTAAAAAAATAATAAATGAATAAAAAGAAAAAAAATGAGAGCTAGAAAAAGCAAATATATGATTATCGACTCTCATAGTCTTCTTTTCCATCTGTTGGGTTGCCTTCCATCAAGCGTTTGGTTTAATGTCATCAGCCCGACATTGCCTCATTCATCACTCATCAACATATGCTGACAAAGTCATCATCCATCCAATCACCGCCTTATAATTTCAAAGCACCCAAATAAGTTTGTTTGCTTGTACTTGAATGAGGTATTTAGCAATGCTGACTAGTGGTATTTCTTTCTCATCAAAGTAGACATATTTATTGGTTCTCTATTGTAGGTGTTTAAACCACAGAAGGTAGAAGCCTTTCATTAGATATTGGCAATTCAACATAAGAGACATCGTACCTTGATTTTTTTAACAATGAATCCAACCTCATTACATCATTTTCCACATCCCCCAATATTTGCACATCCAACTTCTTTTCTTTCAAATCCTCCGTAAGGAGATATTTTTGTAAAGTAAACTCCACTCCATCCTTACCAATAAACTCAAGCATTTGTTGTGACTTGGAATCAATAATGTCAACTACAAAAACAACATTCACATAAGTGAGATATCTCATTGCTTCAAAAATATTATATTTTGTAACCTCACCATCAAACTCCATAGTAAGAGTGTCATCATGAACATCAATCTTAACTCAGGTTGTCTTCATGAATGGTCTTCCCAAAAGAATGCATGTAGGATTAGGGCATGTGCCATCCTCCATCTCAAGAACATAAAAATCAACATGAAAAATTAATTTATTCACCTGCACAAGAATATATTCTGCAACCCCTATTGGATATACATTAGATCTATCAGTCAATTGTGTGATAACACCAGTTTTTTTAAAGGTCTTAGATTTAGAGAAGTATAAATAAAATATGGCATAACATTAATTCATGCTCCCAAATCTAACATGCATTTTTCAAATATAGTCTTACCAATGGTACAAGGGATGGTAAAAGTATTCGGATCCTTACACTTTAGAGAGAGTTTTCTTTGAAGAACTGCCGAAACATTCTCCCCCACACTTATTTTTTCATCCCCCCTCAACTTTCATTTTGGTATATAGATATTTGAGAAACTTAGCATATCGAGGCACCTATTTGATCATATCAAGAAGAATGATGTTTTACCTCCATTTCGAAAAGTCTCATAGTTCTCATTTTCTTGCTTATTTTTCTTAGAATTTGCTAACTTATTAGGAAAAGGTTGAGGTGTTACATAAGTATGGGAGAGAGGTTTATGAGTGGTTACTGATTTTGGATTTTTTTTAGGATGAATAGTCTTATTAACAACTTTTCCATTTCGAAGAATTGTAATCGAATTAGCCTTACTGATTGAATTTTCACTTAAAGAAGAACATAACATTAAGTGGAAGGATTAGGTCAAGGTTGAATAGGAAATTTATCTAGAAAAAAGAAATAATTTGAGTTTAACGATCTCATTTATACAAGTTTGATCTTCAAAAGTGGCATATACTTCATCAATTTTTTTCAAATGCAAGTAGGGGGTTTTAGAATCTAAACCATAGAAATTAGGAAGTAAAGGGATCATACATGGTTTGAATCGAAAGTTAATTGCATTGAGAGGAAAAAAAAAACAAGAATGAGAAGAATTTCGAGGAGGTTGCAAGTAATAACGCATGGAATATGATTGTTGATTCTTATTTTCATTCTGGACACTTTCATTTTCAGCCATGTGGAAGTGTGTGGAGGTGACTCAAACAAGTTTTCAAATAAAGTTTCAAAATTATTTCTAACTAAGACAAGAATTATGATTACGATACCATATGAACATATAATCGTAAAGAAAACAAACACGTAATATTTACAAAGGAAAAATATATACAAACCTGAATACTTACCTTCCCTTTCCCGGCAACAGCGCTAAAAATTTGCTACAACTTTAACGTTGCAAACCCAGGTGCAGGTTGTGTCAAGTAATAAATTTCTCGAGAGTTTGAGATCGATCTACAAGGAAGTTATTTGAAGTTTTCGGGTTTATATTTCTTAAAAGTTAGGCTGAATGTTGTCTAGATTATAAATAAAGATTTATGTTATAACTAAAAAAATCAAAGTAATATAAGTATTGAGGATTAGAGATCCGCTCTTGAGTTTTGGATAGAAGAACGATTATTTTTTTTTATCTCTTTTAAATATCACTATTAGAATATATACATAATGAAGGTTTTAATGAAAAAATGTTATCAAATTGTTCATGCATTAAGGTAATCATGATACTGTCTTACTATTTACAAATTATATCTTAACACCAACTCTTGTTTACGAGATCAATAATTTATCCACACCTTTGTTTATAAGAAATCAAGGTTTCATGTTAGCATTTGGTGTAGTAGAACCGTACATCAAGCTAAATGAACTCAAGTATTTGTTGTGCTATTGGTGATACAAAAATCAAGAATCGTTGTTAAACAAAAAGGGTTTTGGAATTAAGTATTTATGAACACCTTTGTCTACAACAAATCAAGATTTCATATTAGCAGTCAGTGTAGTAAAACCTTACATCAAGCTAAATGAACTCAAGTATTTATTGTGTCATTGGTGATACATAAATCAAAAATCACCATAAAACAATAAGTGTTTTAATCAAAAAATAAAAATAATAATACAACACACTTGAACATTATGCACCTTTATAACTGTTCACCTTCCTCCATCAAGAGGTTCACCATTTCTTCTCAACTAAATAAAATTTAGAAAGACATAATGACAGTAGAAAAAACTAAAAATATAAGAGAAACTAGAGAATGCATTTCTATTACTACTTGAAACTTATATTACTACTAGAAAACTTAACCTAAAGAAAAGACAATAATAAAACTTTATTTTCTCCTCTAAGGGTTTTTGAGTTTTTGTATCTTGAATGACATCTGTGAGCCCCTATTATAGTAGAAGAGTACCTAAATTGGCATATTCAAATGTGCTCTAAATTAACTTATCTTTTTCAGATGCGACTTTAATCATATATTTTTCTCCATGCAAGAAAATTGAATCATTTTTTAACTTGAAAGAAAATTGTAGATTTATCTATTAGCTTCATTTTGTAATTTGAATCACCTAATTCCAACTACTAGGGTGAAAGTTATGATTGATTTATGAAATATGTCAGCATAGATAGATCTTTTCCAATACACATATTTAGATAAATTTTCTACTATAATAAAGACTGAATTGAACTGAGTTTCTAATAGTAAAGTTGTATTTCTATTTCATGGCTTTCAAATAAAGTAAAATTTAGATCTATAGGTCTTTTTAACATAGAGTTATGCTCAAAATACAAAAACTGCACAAGTTTTTGAATTTAATGTAAGCCCAACAATCACTTGCAAAGTACAAGTAATTTCTTGCATATATTTTGATCTATACATGATGAAATTAGGTAAAAATAGCCATTTTCTTCAAATTGTGATGCTTCTTTGATTCAATAAAATATTATCTCCCAACTTGCTCACAAATATATTGTCTTTTTTAATTTTATTTTGGCTCTTTTTGATCTATTTTTATTCATTGATTCCCTAACACAAAATATTAATAAAACTATAATATTAACAAGAATAAAGTAAGGAAAGTATAAAGGATTTGATACAAAAATATGTCAAAATATGCACTTATCACTTAGATACCAACACCACGTTGGCCAGCCATTCTGGATAATGGACTCAACAAATCTTGTTAACTTCCTCTTTAATGTATTGACACCTCTCCGAGCTGAATGTTCTCTTTCTCTATTTCACTGACCTAAGTATTAGATCAACGTTTAACCTGTAAATCGCCAATTCAAGGGGGATACCACATAGATCTTCTATGCCCCATGCAAACATGTTTACATTCTGCCTGAAGAACGCTATCAGATTTTCCTTAATAGTCGATTCTAATCCAGTCCCTATCTTCATTGTTTTAGATGTCTCACCAAGGACTACTTCAACAATCTTAAGCTCTTCGATGACCTCCGATCTTGCTTCATCGAGTTTTTTTTTTCCTTAACTCGGGCTTTTTCTCCTCCTTGAGCCAATCCTCAATAGACGCCACCAATTTTGTTTGCCCTTACTCAAGGCTATTCTACTACCTTCTTAGCCCTTTAAGAGGTTATGAGTTATATGTAAAGTATTTTGCGCAACACTTTTTAGTCTTTCTCTTGTCACCAATGGCTTTCCTCACTTCCCTGGGAGTAGGAAACTTCAACTTCATATGGTAAGTTGAAGCCACAGCTCAGAACAGGTTCATACTTGGTCTACCCAAAATTATAGTGTATGTGGAGGGGGACTTGACCTTAGAAACCTCACCATTCTCGTAGCTCTCATCAGATAGGAGCCTAAGGACATTGGGAGAATGACTTCTTCCAGTGCTTCTACCATCTTTCCACTGAACCCCGTTAATGGGGTATTAACCAATGTGAGTTGGGCGTTGTCTATACCAAGCTGTCGAACACGTCATAGAATATAATATCCACAGAGCTCTCACTATCCACCAATATCTTTTTTACCAAAAGGTTGGACACCGCGGCCAAAATAACAAGGGTGTCATTATGTGTTTCCCTTAGTTCGCCCAGGACTAAGTCACTTAAAGAGAGCTCCTCCCTTGGACTCTGTAAATAGAAAACCTCTATTAGGTGGCTGGAGATAGAGTGCACCCCCACTGGTTACTCGTATGAGCGCCCTTCTAATCTCTGTGAGTCTCCACTCACAAGCCCTCCTGAGATGACCACAATTACTCCTATGGTAAGCAGGTTGTCATCATCGTGTCCTTTCTTATTACTTTCCCCATTTATTCTTTTGCTGGTTCATAAGGCTTGGGGGCGTCAAACCTCTTGTAATCTCGGTATCGTCTTTCAATTTATCAACGTACTCAACTAAATAGCCATTGCGAATTAATTTCTCAATCTTGTTCTTTAGGTGATAGCACTCCTTTGTCATGTGCCATTTATCTCGATGATAGCGATAATACTTGTCTGATTTCATCTGCTTGGATTCTCTTTCATCGACTTTGGGGGCTGGAACAAGCCCTACTACTCTACTGCCACAAGTATTTTAGTTAATCTTGCATTTAGAGGAGCGAAGTGCATGTACACGAATGGGGGCACATTCTTAACTTCTCTCTTTTTTTCTTCATTTCCCCTTCATTCTCCATTGTGTTTTGATTTTTCTTACCCAATTATTTTGCTCCCCCTTGTTTCTTCAATTCGTATGTATTTCTCGACCCTGGATAACAATTTTTCCAACCTGATAGGAGGTCTACTAGTGATGGATTCCTTGAACCTTCTGTGGCGAAGGTTCTATTGCATGATACCGATGAGTAATTCATGGTTAATATGAGGGACTTCATGAAATAACGAATGTACTCTCGAAATAGCTCGCCATTCTTTTGCATGAATGCAAATAGATATGTAGCCATCTTTGGGTGCTTGCAGTTAATAGAGAACTGGTGAATGAACCTTTGGGTCAGCTACTCCAATCTGACGATGCTCCCGGTGGGTAATTAGTTGAACCACGTCAACACTCGCCTAGATAAAGTGGTGTGGAAATCTTACATTAAGCAACGTTGCTCAATTGTACAAGTTTGCCTTTGCGTAGAACTTGTCAAGGTACTTTTTTAGGTTGCCAATCCCATAAAATTCAGTCAAGTTAGCTATCTTGACCCCATCCGGTAAGGACTCGGCCAAGATAGACATGCAAAATAGGCTATGCCGCGGTGGGGCTATTACCAGTGGGAAACATGTGTGCCCTGGAGAGTGCTCGCACAGCCTCTCATGGGCACCTAGCATGGGCTGCAAGTGGAGATGCACGATTATTGTCACTCTCGCGAGGATCCATAGTTCTTCATCCCAAGGCTGGACGTCTCTACTCTATTCTATCCATGGTGGGTGAGAAAGCTCGACTGCCATTAGGGGCCTGTCGCATCTCCTTTTCATGCTGGGGGAATACGTGTTGGGTTCGCTATAATTGCAGGGGCATACACAGCAGAAAATTAATTTTTTTATCAAACATAAATTTAACCCCTCGATTCAGAAACAATTTTAACAATCGCGCTTATTCAAGTGAATATATAAATAAATATTAAATTCAGATTATATTTTTCGTACACTCTGATTATTGTGGGGAATGAAGCAATCAATTGCTTATCCTGAACCTTCAGAACTTATAGAGATTCAAATGTCTCCCCTCTATCAGGTCCACTATACGGAAGAGTATCACCAATCAAAATGATTCATTAGTATCTTTTTAATTGTTTACTAATCTAAAATTGGAGTAAATTTTTAAGAACAATAAAGATTAATTCTTTAAGTTCTTGAAACTATATTATGAAGAGAATAACAAGAAACTAATTTTCTTTTAAAGAACAAGAAAATCAAGATTACAAGAAAACACTTTTATTTTCTTAGAGAAAAAAATAAAAGTCTTAAGCAAAATAATTTTTGCTTAATTTTGCTGAATTAATGATGTAATTTTCATCCATAAGCATTTATAGAGGCTAAAAATTTAATCATTCTCCAACTTTTAGAGAGTTTGTCAATTTTGAACTATTTCAAAGTCTTATATTGGAAAATTTTCAAATCTTTCAATAACTCTTCTCTTTTTTTCTCTCCTATATATATTAACTAATTTAAAACTACACTAATCATCAAAATTGTCTACATTCATTTTTTATATTAATTTGAACTCTTCAAATAATATCAAGATAGATATATATCAAATATATACTAAAATTTTTCTCTTCATATTTTAGTGGGCTTTTTAAGTGATCCACATTAATTTTTTGGACTTGGACTAAAAAATCCATAAATCAATCTAATTGATTCAATCCCAATTTAATCAATCTAATTGATTAATTTAATTTACTCTAATTGAGTTTCCTAATCAAATTAGGTCCAATTAAATAATCCAATTATTTAATTGAATAATTTAATTTAACTATTAAATTAAATAGAACCCTTAATTAATCAATTAATCAATATTAATTTATTAATTTTCAACCATTGGATAAATCTCAAAAATTAAAAATGTTACTTTCCATAAAGATGTGTGACCCTCATAGGTTCACTACTAAGTTAGTAGTGGGCTTGCAACACTTGCTCCTCACATTGGTTTGCTGTGAACTGAACAACGGCTTCGACTGTGACACGAGATGAGGTGTTCTTAATTCTCAATGCTTTTTGTGTTAACTGCACCATCGTTGGCTGGGGGGTCACATAGATGAGGTAGAGATGGACCTCACGGTGGTACTGGGTGATGTTCCTGATTAGTCTTGTTAGTGCTAGCACCTCCGATAGGGAGGTCGTCTCCATTATCACAAGCACCCCTCGCTGGTGGGTTGTTGTGATCGTTGCCTTCTTGTGCTGCTCTAGATTTAGTCAACATTCTTGAATAACGGTTTAAAGAAAATATTCTCACAAACGATGCCAAAATGATGTGGTATTACTCCGATGGGTAGTACTCCTATGAAATTGAACTGCTAGGTAGGATGTTGCTTGAATCACAATAAAGCATTAGGGATATCGGGGGTTTACCAAGTGAAGACCCTCCAATGCTTAACTCAAATTTAGAATAGAGAAAAGTCCAGAGAACTTGAGAGCAGATAATTGCTTAATAAATTATGTACCTTTAAATAATGAAGGTTGGGGTATTTATAGTGTTGTTACATGAGTTTTTGTGGGCTTAGAACTTATGACCCCAATAATCTTTGATGGGCTTAATTCATGTATTAAGGACCATTTAATCACAATAACTCAAGGAGCTTGGGACTTAGCCTGTCGAACATATGCGGACTCAGTCCATAACCCAGATAGGCCTATTGGACTTCACCTATCGGAGTTAGATGGATTATGGCCTATCAATTTCTATCTGTCTTCCTTGCTTTGTTGTTGTTAACATTAGTTTTTTTTTAATGTTTTGTATGTGATAGGAGTTTGGAAATCAAAAGATCGAAAATGAGCCAAAATAAAGTTAAAACAAACATTCTTGAGCCAAATTTCATTGTCACGGTGCTACTTCGGCAATTTTTATATTTTGGGCATAAGTTTATGATCTAAAGCCCTATTGACCTGATTCTTAGCTCATTTGAAAGGTAAGTGATACAACTACAACTTTTATGTTGAAAACCTATCTCAGTTCAATTTGTTTCAAAGAGAAACATTTGGTTAAATAGTCAAAAGTGTACTGAAACTTTTAAATATGGTAGTCTTCGTATTTTTGGCTTAACTTTTTCCACAAATGTGATATGGATCTGATTTAAGCAGCTAAAAGAAGCTAATACACTAATTAGTATCCTAGATAGAGGTCACAAATCAGTTGAAAGATCTTGAATAGTGTCAAAGTATTGAAGTAAAGGAGAAAAACTGCAAAAACCGCGCCTAGGTGCTAAAGAAAACTGAGGCTATTACCTCTAGGTGCCAAAATTGAATAAAAACAGAGCAATTGGAACCTAAGCGCCAAAATAGGGAGCCTAGTTTCCATCAGTATAATAGAATTAATTCCCTTTGCTTAGAGTGGTACAAATGACAACTATTTACATCTTTTGGCATATTTTTGGATATGTATACACTAGATACATATAATATATCATACATATCTATATATACACTCTAGACTCCTAAAATAACAACACACATTACTCATTCTATAATAAATTTATATACACCATTTCATACTTTTCTCACACATTATCCTCTCTACACATGCACCATTTTTCACTCACTCTCTAAAATTTATTTGCCTTTGGAAGCAATCATGGGGTCTTGATAATCAAAGAAGATGAAAATGAAGAGGCTTGGAGGAGGAGACATCCATAATCCACGATCAACCTCAACGATCTTCTTCAACCTTTAAATTTCTTGACTCCGAATGTAATTAGTTTTAATTTTCTTATCATTTTTTATCTTGTTAGGCTAGACTTCTTTTTTGGTTAAAGGTAATTTCAAAACTCTAGATATAGGTTCTTGTAATTAAATATTTGATATTAATGATTAATTTTCAATTGAAGCTGTTTATATTTTTCCATGCTTAAGGTTTTAATGGATATTTTATTATTTTATTTGGGTGCACAATCAAATTGAATTTGAGAATTGCCTATAACTAGATTATAGATTTCGGATCCATAATTATCTTGAATGTTCATGTGTAGTAAATTATGATTAATAATTGTGGGATATTTTTGTTAATTATAATGAAAAACATAACCTAAATTGAATGACCCGAGTTTGTGTGGTTGTTGTTTAGATCAATCTGTCTTTCTTATTTTAATGCAGTCATTAAATTAAATCTATCTAGAAATCTTCTTCTGGGTTATTTGATGGGTAAGAAATTAAGTAGAGAGCTTGTTCTACCTATGGAGCAATTAAGAAAAGATTGAAATAGTAGAGCTTGTTATTACCTACAGTTGATAATTTCAATGGCAAGTTGTTAATAATATTGGTATCAAATTACAATCCATTATCTAGTGGCAGTGAAAGAAACCTCAACCTATCTTTAACCACTTGTTGCTTGTTGTTTTGATTTTTATTGCTTTGCATTTTAATTAATTTTAATTTCTGCAATATTAGTTATTCAACTCAATCCCCCTCAATGTTTGTTATTTATTTCTAGAGTTTAAGATTAGTGATTTTAAAGTTAAATTTCTTAGTTAGTAAGCCGATGGTAAAACAGTTAACCTTGATCATCGTAGGATTGACTCATTCTCACTTTATACTCATTCTCACTTTATACTCGTTAAAAGTTATTGAAGAGTAAGGTTAAAATTTAATAGGCCTACGATAATTGACCCAAAAGACACTAGAGTTAGAGTTGCTTAAGGACTTGTTCATGCATATGATATTATTTCTCTTCCTACACAGTACAGTTACTTTGAAATGAGTTGCAACACCCAAAAAAACAAATAGACTCTTAATGAGTACATATCTTACAGTACAAGAAGAAGAAAGGCTTGAATGAGAAAGACTAAAAGTGTTCACTTCGTAACTACCCCTCAGGATTAAGAAATGAAGCTGTAGTTGGGACACCACAAAGAGAAATTGCAAAAGAAACAGGATCAGGAAATTACCTATTCCTTTTACAAGAAGGGTGGATATATGAAAAAAGAATATCCCAAGTGCACTAAATAACGTGTTAAACTCTACTTCTTACTTTAGATTATTCTGTAATTAATCTAGTTTTGTACCTAAATTTACTTGGTGGGTAGATTCTAGTTCTACTACTCACATAAATATGCCTATGCAGGGTTGCCTGTTGAGCCAACAACCAAGTGATGCTGAAAGATGTATATGTGTGGGCTATGACAAAATAATTATAGTTGAGGCTATATAGATTTTTAAGTTATCATTAATGGTTGGTTAATTTTTGAATTTGGAATAGACATATAGTATCATCATTTAGATGGAGTTTAATTTTTATTTTCACTTTGGGCAAATTCGGTTATACTTGTTCATTTAGAAATAGTAAATTTAGTCTTTTTCAAATTCAAATATTATCAGTACTAGTTCTTTATCGTTGATGATAACTTATATATTTTGGATACAATTGCCTTGTATAATGAAACCTAATATACCAGTTCACATGGTAAAAAACGCATGAAATAGAATGCTTAAGGATATAGTAAAAAGTATGATTAGTTATTCTTCTATATCGAAAACCCCTTTAAAGAAACACAAAAGGCTGCAACATACATTATTAAAAGGGTTCCAAACAAAGTAGTAGTTAAAACCTATTATGGCAATGGATATGCAAGAAGTCTAGTATTATGCATTTGCATGTTTGGATTTGTCCAACTAAGGTAAGGCCTTTAGGCCAAATGCAAGGAAACGACTCAAGAATCGCAAGTTACTACTTTGTTGGATACTCTAAAAGGTCATTTTTGAGATGAGAAATGTGGAATCTTTTGAGAAAGTTGAGTTTGGAATGGAGATAAGGTTAGAAACATTGTCTTTAAAGTAGAATTTGTTTATTTTCCTACATTTGCTATTGACAATTATCAAGAATTTCAAATCAAATTGTAATATCTATTATTGTCAAAATAACAATTTTAAATTGTTATTTTGTAAAGTAAAATTAAAAATACGTTTTAGAGGAGTTTCGAGTGATTTTAATTGACATATAATATATGGATCAAATTTCAAACTTTCATATATTTCACCACCCTCACCCTACCCCTAAAAAGATATGCTCCCAACTATCTATATGTAAAGGGATAGTTAGCGTGCTAAACTATGATTTGTTGCTCATTTGATAAGAACTTTTAGTCTAATCAACTCTTAGCATTATGTTTTATATGTAATTCAAAATAAAATAATAAATATATAGGTGGTGTAGTTTAACTTTTTTAATATAAAATGACCACCAAATCGTATAAGAATATGCAATTTTAACTAAGTTTTTCAATGGTAATTTATACAATAAATCAATTAAAATAGTTTGGCGTGCTGCTATAAAGGAGATTCAAACGATTATTCAAGTTTTTTGTTCAGCATTAGGATAAAAACTAATTAAAATAACCAAAACACACACACACACACACGAATGAAAACCAAAATAGATATATGATAAAACAAACTTAGGTGACCGACTCTAATTATATTGCACCTCAGGCTCTAACTTCTTGTCTTCTCGACCCATTATTTTATCATTGTTGTTATGATTATTAATTTTAAAGTCAAACAACAATAATCATCACAAAAACTTAAAATGCATTCACCGACCACCAATGTATGACCCCCCAACATCTTTCTCTCTCCAATTCTCTCTATGTGAGATATATGCATCTGAAAATAGACCTTTTCAACGCTATCAACAAATGGGAGCTTTCCTTTAAGAAAATGGCAGCCCCCCACAAGAGAAGTTTTTCGAGGATCACATAAAACGCAACTTATAGATCTTAAAAAACGATTTTAAGAATCGTTAAAAGTTTCCTAGAACAGCGCTTGCACTCCCAATTCGCCAGTCCGAGCATCGGAGAGGAAATAGGAGTTGGCGAATTATTAAGATAGATTTTGCAAACGAATCAACTCTAAACATATCTGATAAATAATGTGCAAGAGATAATTTTTTAAATAATTTATGACACAACAAAAATGGAAATTAACAAAGAAATTCAAAGGATGGAGTAGATTTAGGTAATTAGTATTTTGCACCCTTCAATTAAGTTTATTTGATATTTTGCGCCTTAAAATTAAAATTTTGACAGAATACACTTCAAATCAATATTTTCTTCGCACAATTCATCATATAAATTTTTTTAGTCAAAACTAAAGGGATAAAATGGTCAATAACTTTAATTCCCTCTATTTTTTTTATCATCTTCCCTTCGTTTATAAATTGCTAATTTTTTTTTCAAAAACTAATACTATTATATAAACTTAGTCCAATAAATTTGTTTTAATATTAACAACATTTATCCTTTCTTAATTTATTTACAAAACTATATATTTTTTCACATGTATTATGTTGATAAAAAAATATAGTTTATTGAAATATATAAAAAAATAAATAATAAAAATTATTTAATAAAAGGTGGTTAATTTTAGTTTTACATATGGAACAAAAATTCGTAAATAATATATTTTTTATTTGATAAATTTGATTTTTTATAGTTTTGTAATATTTAATGATTTTTTATGGATATATTTTATACCAAATAAAATACTTTACAAATGCAAATAGTCATATCCATACAAAAAAAACTACATTAAATATTACAAAAAATATATAAAATAAAATTATCAAGCAATAATATTTTATATACAAATTTGCTCCATATGTAAAACTAAAAATAACTATCCTTTAGAAAATAATTTTAATGATTTCTTTTATTTTCATATCAGTAAGCTATAAGTTATATTTTTTAACAACAGAATATATGTGAAATAATTTATAGTTTTACAAATAAATTAAGTACATATAATTTTTGTCAATATTAAAATTAAATTTTATTGAACTAATTTAACTAATATAATATTATTTTTTTAAAAAAATATCAAATTACAAATAAAGGGAAGATGAGGAAAAAAAATTAACAATTATTGATCATCTTAACCCTCCAAGTTTAGCTAAAAATTGTCAGAAGTTACATTGTGCAAAGAAAATACTAATTTGATAATGTAATTCATTAAATTTTTAATTTAAAAATACAATGTGCCAAATGAACCTAACTAAAAGCTGCAAAATATCAATTACTAGTATATTTTTGCCTCATTATTGCCTTTTTGATTGAATCATGCTATGTACGGGGTTCATAAATCTTATGACACTTAACAAGACATGTAATATCTACAAAAGCTTCTTTCAAATAAGAGTTCGAAAACTTAAAACATGAAAACCTTCTTTCAAATAAGAGTTTGAAAACTTAAAACATGAAAAATAAAAGTATCTTTTTATTATTATCAGTTATAATTATTTGTGTCAAATCCTACGCCACCTAATTCGCACAAGCGACTAGGCAGCGCAAAATGAAGATGACGGGTTAGTAAGGCAGGGCATTTAAGTGAAAGTGGGTGGTCAGAGCTAGGAAAATGAGGGTTTGAAAAGTTGGGGCTTATTAGCTTTTTCTTGTTTTTATTTTATTTTATTTATTATTATTATTTCCATTTTTTATACAAAAGAATAAAAGAAAGCATGTGAGTTAAGCTTCTTGCTCTAATTTAACGAATGAGGAAAAAAAGAAGAGAAAGGCTTATTGTAACTTGGCTACTTGTTTGGATGAATGTGCCACATCGAATTTTTTTTTTTTTTTTTTTTTATAATCCAGATTCCTAACTTGCGCCAGACTAATTCTGGACCTCCTAAACACCTGTTCCTAGCACCTAGGAGGGGGTAAATCGCGGATATGCCTCAACCAACACCCAGGTTCCCAACAAGAACTGTACACTTCTGCGCACAAGGAGCCCAACCCACAATGATCGCTCGAGACACCTCAATCGCAGGGTCCCACTGACAGCCCAGTGATTGCTTCATACTGAAATGCATCCGCAGGTTCCCACCAGGATTTTGGCACATCGAATTTTTTACTTTCATGTGTATGTGTATGTGTGTGTATATATATGTATGAATAATATAATGATAGTATTTTACTATATTATTTTTTCGAAGATGTTATAAGGTGTTTTAATTTTAAAAAAAATATATCATTTTGTTTCTGTCGTACTCTCTTGACTTATAATACAACTAATTCAAGTCATTATTTTAATTAGAAAGCATTTTTCAAGAAAATATAATTTTAGTAAATGAAGACTCATGTGAGATATAGAAAAATAAAATAGAAGTTATAAATTTTAAAGATATATATATATATATATTAATTGTCTAAGAAGCAGTGTTATATACAATGTGTAAGACTAGTGCTCAACAAGAATGAGAGATTGATACTCTTACTTAACATTCTTTTTATCTTTTTTCTTTTTTTAAATGACAGGGACCGCAGCTGCTGCCTTTCGGTTGTGTATTGGGTAAATTATCGAATTGATACAATAGTATGTAAACTATATCACCCAAATAAACCGCACTAGACAAGGTTGGTACAATAAGTTCGATCGAAAAAGTGTTGGGAGGGGATTCAAACTCGGGATATGACGCCCCACGCAACCCTCCTCCACTAAATGGGCCACCTCTTACTTAACATTCTTATTCATTCAAAGTTCGTTGTTAGGCAATTCTTCATTTTTTATGTTTTAGTTCTACATTATATGAAGTTTTTAAAACATGATCTAGCTAAGATAGGACAATCATGAAATATGCCTTGAAGGCTTCAATTATAAAATATTTTAAGTCATAGAGTCATTGGACGAGAGATTAATCATTGATATTGATTTATACATATAATGTATGCTCAATTAGGAATGTTGGTTGTATAATGAAACTAGATTGATTTATATCCAAAATTTAAGTTGAAATGAGGTACGCACTAAGCTAATCTTGTTAAAATAGATTTCGTCCCCTACACGATGCTATAAGAACTTGAAAGTTTGTCTTCCAAAAGACAACAGTTTTTTATAAAATTAGTACAATACTATACAAATTTTATCGGACCAACCAAAAATTCGATAGTATTCTTATTCAAAAAATAATCGAAAGAATGCTAAAATAATCAAAATTATTTAGCAGAAGGGAGAAAGAGAAAATTAATTGAATATTCGAATTACTTGGAGTGGATTGGAATGAATTATGGGAGTCATATTTATAGAATTTTGTATGGCCTTTTATGATTGGTTGTATCTTTTGGTACGAATTAATTTGGACCATTAGATCACATCTCTTGAGATTTGACTGCAATTTAATAGTTTAGGTTGCATTTTTATATGAAGGTCTATAATCTTATCAGGCACCTCTACTAATTGGACGGGAGTGTGTACTCACTAGAGCTCCATTAGTGTTGAGGACTAATTGCAACCATTCAGTCATACCTCATAGGCACCAACATATACGATCATATCCACTCAACACTCAACAACACAGCTAAGTATAAAGTCTGCCTTTAAAGCGCCTAATATAACCTTTATGATGTGTACGGGTCCAGGCTCTGACAATGCTTCCCACCACCCTCATAGCCCCTGGGGCTAACTAAAACTAGTTAAAAATTCACTAGGTTCATTAAGGTGTACCACAAGTAGAGCTACATTTTTATTCTCCTTTTGAATTGAAATTTTATATATGAATATGAAATACACACCCATACTAAATGACAAATCTTTTATAATTTGGAGATTCTTTCCATTCACACCAAACTTTCAACATGGATATCCTTATATTCCAACAATAAATGAATATTCGAATTGATTGGAGTGGATTGAAATGAATGATGAGTCCTATTTATAGAATTTTGTATGGCTCTTCATTGTACCTCTAAAGCACAAAGCGTGCCTTTAATGTGACCTTTGCAATGCGCTATTGAATGTGGGCTCGAGCGGTGCTTCGCATCATCCTTATAGCTCATTAAACCAGTTAAAGTTAATCAAAAGTCCACTAGAGTGCATCATAATGAGAGCTACATTTTTATTCTCATATTGAATTATATGTGCAAGTCAAACTTGCTTCATTTTTCTAATGTGGGATGCATACTCACGTTAAGGACAAACCTTTTATAACTTGAAAACTCTTTCTATTTACACCAAACTTTCAAATAGAATACTCCCACATTCCAATAAAGAATATATCTCATTTCATGTATGGAGACACCAGTGTATGTATGTGAGTTTGTTAGTTTATATATTAATTGAATAACTTCGACAAAAAATTCATAATTGAAAATTACCTAAATATCGATACGGATTTTTTTTTTAATTACAATAGTGCATATTAGCCCTTCAAGTTGAAGCATATAGTAACCTTGTGCAAGGGTGATGATATTCAAAACCTATACTCCGATTCTTTGAGAATTAGAGGGGTTTATTTTTAGTATAATTCGATCATGTAGGAGGTTTATGAATATCAATTGATGATTCATTCATTGGTCAAATGGGCGAACGTTATGTTTGTACGATCCTTGACTCAGGAGTTGAATTAATTAATTAATTAATTATATTTAATTAGTTAGGTCAAGTTCAATTTGAGATTGAATTAATTGATTATATCAAATAATTCATTTGGCCTGAATTGAATTCACAGGCCACACACTAGAAGGCGTGAATGTGCTAGCAGCCGCCCACTGTATCTGTTTCTTTTCTTGCTTCTTGTTCTTTTTTTATCTCTTCTTTTTTTTTTTCCTAGAAGTGTCTTAAAGTTATGTTAAATAATTTAAAAGACTTAAAAATTTCACAAAACATTTTGTGAGATATATCAACCAAATAATCACAAAAATATATATATTTTTTGTGAGGTTTTATAAATACTCAAAATAGTTTTGAGTGTTCTTTTAAATCATAAAATTTAATAGCATTCGTGAGGGCGGTCGACGTATGAAATGCGGATAACTTTAGCGTACAAAATGTACACTCTAAAGTTAATTTCATTTATCAAGCAGTTGATTAAGATATTAAAAAATTGGAATTAATTGACGATTTTATCCACATCATCAATTACAAGGAAGAGATGTAATTTTAGAACATTATTAATTGGCGATTTTATCCATATCATCAATCAAAAGGAAGAGATGTAATTTTATAACATTCTTGTATAATCAAATCAATGCATAATCAATCATCGCTGAGCAACAGGATAACTTTAATAATTATAGGTGTGGCAATTAATCTATTTTTTTATTAAATGCGATGTAATTAATTTTTATTAAAATTACAATTCTAAATTTCGTTGCATCATCCTATTTAAATCCAATATGATGATACTCTTTCACATGCAAGTATTCTCCGGACATCACAAAAATGCTAATTAGAACTATTTTTATAAAGGCGTTTTATAATTTAAACTAAAATCAACTTTGAATTGTCTTAGCACAATAATCAACATTTTCTGGGATTAATAATGTATTGTAACTATTGACCAACCATATTTTTGCAAAGTCCAATATTTCAAAATCAAGTACAAAAATCTATTCTCCTAAAATCAATCTTGCACACATGGGCAATTTTTTACTATCAACCGACAATGTATCATATAACATGAATAAGAAAATTAATAAATAAACAAGAATCCTATTATCATTATTTTTTCGATATTATATTATTCAACCCAACTATTTATCTATTTTTCACTTTATCTAAAATATTTACGAACATAAAAAACAGTCAAATAGTATTGAAATAAAAGTTATCACATGCAATAATATTCAATCATTTTAATAGTATGATATGATAATACTTATAAATAAAATGAGGAGACACTTACTAATTAAAAAATATGAGATGATTAAATAGAGACAAATTGGATTGAAATTGAATAGCCTGATGATATTAAGGAATACGTTGTTGATATTCGTGGTTCCCACTTCTCTACTGTTGTTGGCATTAGAATTCCATTCCCACCACCTCCACATCAGGCGCGCGAATATCGCAATCTCGGTTTGAAAAAGAAAAATAATTGCCCCCAGAATAGTTCAACTCAGTCTTTGTCTTCACTCTACGCGCTCCTCCCCACCTCCACAAGAGTCAAGAAAAAAAACCAATAGAAAAAGTGATATGCAATTTCAAGAAAATTACGCCGCACCAATATAATAACTTAGACAAGGATCTGAACCCAGAAAATTTTACTATTCTTTTTCTGGTTCATCTCATACAATAATTTGAACATTCTTCTGCTTCTCTTCCTGTTGTTGTTTACTGTCGACTGTCAGTGCGTTTCGGGTTTTTTGCCAAGGTATTGTTTTTTCTTTTTCTCTCTCTAGAGGTATTGTGTACATTACGTTTTTGTTTGTGTGCATTTTGTGTATGTAATTGTGTATGTAAAGGAACCAAGAAAGGTGCTTTTCGTATGGAGTAGGCTTTTTCTTGCATTATTTCTGTATGTGGGTCGTCTAGTTTTTGGATGATAAAGGACATCATTTATGTGGGTCACGCTTATTTTTCAGTCTTTTTCAGGGATATTTATTCATACGGGCAGTTGCCAAAATTCCGAGCTTTGTTACTGTTGACACCCCTCCCCCAACCCCCATCATTTTCTATCAGAGTGTGTGTGTGTGTGTTGATAGTGGTGGGGAATTGAAAGGTTCCCATCAGAGTAGTTGTCTGAAGTTTTGTGCTTTAAGTCTCGCTGTGAATGGTTTATAGTCCAAAATGGGTTTTTATCCCTACTCATGTTATGTTACTCTTTCCGGGGTCTGTAAACGTTTCAGCCTTTTATTTGAGGTTGGTTGGTTAAGGATTGAATTCTAAGCAAAGCTTGATTGTTCACCAGAATCTCAATTCTGCCTTTTCTTTATCTGAGAGTTGGGCAGAAATTAATTTCTCTTGCATTTCATATTCTTGAAATTTTTGAGCTGAATCTCTGATGTTTCTGATTGATACGTAGATTTGTAAGTAAATTTACGGCCTGTGAAATGGTGTTGTTAAGATTTTGTTTCTGATAAGCAGTTACTTGTGGCTGAAGAGTTGGGATGATGTTAGAGGCCTTTATGTGTTCAGAAAATTGAATGGTGTTTGATGTAAAGATGGAGGGGATTTCAATTTCTGGTTGCTATATTTAGTTGCAGATGAAGTTAGTATAAGAGAGGGAGTACATTTAATTTGTCCCTTAGATGGACCGGAGGAGTTGGCTGTGGAGGCGAAAGTCTTCAGAAAAAAGTCCCAGCGGCGAAACAGAGAGCTCAGGGTCAGTATCATCGCATTCAGAACGATTCTCTGATGATCAGGTTTGTTTGTTTTGGCTTGATTCTCAGTCTTCCTGTCTTCAATTAATTATCTTAATGTTTATCATTTTTTTCAATTTGTTAGAATTTCGCTATGTTGAATGTGTTGTAAGCAATCAAATCCATCATATGCTTGCCAAGTTTTGTTATATTTTTTGGAACTTAATCTTTTCTATCTCATTCTGGTTCTGGCTATTTTTCTTGAATTGGGTTCAGTCAGGAATAGAAAAGGATAAGATAAGGTTTGGAGTTGCATTTAGTTGAAATAAGAAGCTAACATCGACAAAATATACTTCTATTTGAATTCGTGCTCCAATGAGTTGCGTCCATTTCTTTACAATCTTCTTCTTCTTCTTCATTTTTTTTTACTTTTCTGGTGGGGTGATGGGGGGTGGGGAAAACTGTGGCTGGTTCACCCAATAAAAAAGAAGGAACCAGAATTAGAGGGAATTTTAGTGGGAGAAGTGTTTTAACCTACCAAAACACATGCATGGATTTTCTGATAGATGAACCCTTACTGTAATTGATTTATTGGAGAATTCAAAAGATCTAAAAGTTATTCCAGGGGTTCTGAAGCTCTTAAAACTGTGTTTATAGCTTTTTCTTGAAATTTGAGCAAAAAAGAATTTGTAAGTCATGGAACTGCAAATTGGTATACTTTCATCTCCATGAAAATATGTTAATTTGGTATGTTTTACAATTGCTGCCATTCCAGTCCTCCAAATAAAGATGTATTTTTCAGCATTCGAGAACTTGAATCCCCAGTTTTGCTTTTGTCCTTTTTCTCTCAAGAGCCTTGGGGAATCAAGAACTTCAACAACTGAGTAATTAAGGATGCTGGACAATGGCTTCTATTAAGAGAGGTATCTCATGTCATTTCTAACGAGTTTAGCTGTCATGTTTTTAGATCATGGCTTTTAAGGAATAGGTTTCTTGGAGGCTTGGAGTTTCATAATCTTACATGTTGATTAAATAATTAGAATTTTTTAATGCTCAAGTTGCTAGGAGCTTTAAGTCTTGTTCAGATTTGTAAGTCATGTAATCTAGGTTGAGCGCAGGCATTCAACTCACTTGCTGGTTTATCTTCAATCAATATGGACCACATTGTGTGGATATCCACTGTAGTTTGGACCACAACTGACAGTCTCTTACTTTTCCTCTCTGAAAAGCATTCTTTCCAGCTACCACTAGAAGTATCTGCCTCCAATTATTAAAATGTGTGCTGATTCTCTTTCTTTGCTCACCAGCATGTATGTTCATCAGTATAAGTGAGACATATATGTTCCCATGCATAAATTCAATAAAACTTTTCTTCCACATGAAGCCAAAGTACATTGTTATTATCTAGTTGCCTGCAAACAGCTTGTTTATAGTCTATGCTAAGCCAACAGCAAAATTTCTGGCGAGTTAAAAACAAAATGTGAATATGTAACTACTTTATTATTTCCCTTGATTTTTGGTAATTCTGGCCTGGACTTGGGCCAATAACTTTATTAGAAACATGCATAAGCCTCCGAGCTGAAAATGGAACTTCTTCAATTCTTCACTCACAGTAATTGGAATAGACACCAACTTATGACAATTAGATGCGTAAGTCTGACGCTACCTTCAACCTACTGCCTACTGGTGACGTAATTTAAGAAAAGAAGATGACAAGAAGAGTGAATAAATTGGGGTAATTTCTTGGTTGGAGTTTTACTCTATCTGGTGTTTAGAAGGTTCAAAATGTTGGAATATTGTTAACTAATGCAATGGCATCTATTGCAGTTGAAAAATAGTGGTCTGTAATTAAAATGATGACTAGCAATTTTCTCCACTTAGCCTTCTCTGTCCCTCTGTCTCTCAACTACATGGACACACAAAACCATTCACAAAACCTTGCATGGACAGGCTTAATTTCCCTGTGCTTGAAGATTATTTATTCATTCTCATTCTTATACATAATTATCTTCCCCATTTCTGTAACCAACCCCCCACCTAACTACCTCCTCTCTAACAAACAAAAAGAATATCAAGAAGATAAAGAACAAGAAAGATAGAAAACCTGCTATGATTGGGAGAAAAGAAGAAAATTTTGATCGGACTGTACGCCTATTGAATATTTGCTTGTTGTAAGGCTAAATGGATGTTTCATTGTTGTACAGACTCTGTCAAATCATAATATTCAATCCCCTGAAGTCACATCTAAAGCTGCACCAGGTGATGAACTTAATGATAGTGTGAAGACTCTCTCAGAGAAACTTTCTGAAGCTCTTCTCAATATCCGTGCCAAGGAAGACTTGGTTAAGCAACACGCTAAAGTTGCAGAGGAAGCTGTCTCAGGTATCATCCCCCCCCCCCCCCCCAACACCCACACACACACACTCTCTCTCTCTCTCTCTGTGCGCGCGTGTGTACGTTTGCTCGCTTTTGCTTGTGTGGTGTGTCTTGCTTTATGTGTATTGAAGCCTTTGGTTGAGATTGTACTTATCCTTAGAGGTTCGAACTCATTATTCCTTTTTCAGTAAGAACAAGAAACATAAGAAGGTTTTTTTCTTCCCCTTCCTTATTGAGGTTTTGCCCCTCACATCTAGTGCATTTCAATCAAGTACTTAGGTGGGATGGTTAGTTTGTTGGGCTATGCTTACTCCAAGTAAGTTTTGGTCATGTTCCTTGTTAATTATATGGGGGATGAAGGTACTAGGTTATACATATTTCCATTGTCTTTTATGTCCCAGTAGCCTTGTGATGATTTTCTGAGGAAAAGTGCTGATGGTCCAAAATTACTGAAAGATTTCTTGGGTTATTAATTCTAATGAAACTTTTTTATAATTTTGTTGATTCATGCTAGTATGGTCATACATAATCTTTTCTTTTTGATTGCATTTTCTGTATTCTGCACTGTGAATTTTGTGTTTGTTCTCCCCTTAGTCCAATACTGAGTCTGTCGAAGTAATTAAATCATATCTTCTGGGTTGATGGAAAAGAATGTATTCTCTGATTCAATAGCCAGACTACATTTTCATACTTCGCCATCAGCCAGGAACAAGGGAAAAGAAGAAAAGGACGAAAACATGGGTTTTCTCACTATTTATCTTTTACTACAGTAAAAAATTACTACCAATTAAAATAAGTTGGTGTTTGGATTCAGTAACTGGACTGTAAGAGCTCATTAGTTTGCTTGTATTATAGAACTCAAAGATTTACTTGATACGCAGATAAAAGAAAAGTTCTCTGGCTTTTTCTATTGTGTTCCGCTTTATTTTAGCCTTGTGAAAAAAGGGGAAAAGGACACTTGTAAAATGTGATGTAGTCTGGTAGTACCATGCTTGCGTCTAAGGCAACATGTTTGAAGGACTTGTTATGGGAAAGGAGACCAATTTTTTTAAAGTAAGAGTGTCTTCTTTTATCTAATTTTAAAATTGATCTCTATTTGACCTCAAATTCTAGGATGGGAAAGGGCTGAGAATGAAGTATTAGTTCTGAAAAAACAAATTGATGCCTTAACCCAGAAGAATTTGATCCTTGAGGAACGTGTTGGTCATCTTGATGGAGCCCTTAAGGAGTGTTTGAGACAGCTTCGACAAGCAAGAGAAGAGCAAGAAGAGAAGATTTATGATGCTGTTGCCAAGAAAAGTTGTGAATGGGAATCAAAGAAGTCTGAACTTGAGAACCAGCTTGCTGAGCTCCATACTCAACTTCAGAATGCTAAAACAGATGCCAATAACCCTATGCTTGCTGATGCCCGCTCTAAGCTTGAAGCTGCAGAGAAAGAGAACTCAATCCTTAAGCTCAAGCTCCTTTCAAAAGCTGAAGAACTGGAACTGAGGACCAGTGAGAGAGATTTGAGCACTCAGGTTGCTGAAACTGCTAGTAAACAACATCTTGACAGCATAAAAAGGGTGGCCAAGCTTGAAGCAGAATGTCGCAGGCTAAAGGTGATGGCTCGCAAAGCAACAATTGCTATTGATCATAGGTCAGTTACTGCATCATCAGTTTATGTTGAATCTTTCACGGACAGTCAGTCAGATAATGGGGAGAGGATACTGGTTATCGAAAATGACTGTTGTAAAGTGAGTGGAGAGTCAACTGATAGTGAGCCATGCCACCCTGACTCTTGGACATCTGCACTGGGGACAGAGCCAGGACAATTTAAGCATGAAAGAACTCTTGGAAGAAGTCTTATTGTTCCTTCAGTTGAGATTGATCTCATGGATGATTTTCTTGAGATGGAGAGGCTTGCAGCCCTACCTGAGACACATAGTGGAAGCAGCCCTGGTGCAAGGGTCAATGGTGGAGACACCCCTTTGCAAGATGAACTGGAAGCCATGATTAGCCGGACAACTGAACTGGAAGAGAATTTAAAGAAGATAACAGCAGAGAAAATAAGTTTGGAAATTGCTCTCTGTGACTGCCAAATTCAGCTTAAGGCATCAGAAGATCAACTCAAGCAAGCAGAGGTGATGTTAGTGGGCCTGAAAATGCAGCTGGCTCTGGCTAATGAAGAAAAGAGAGATGCAGAGAAAGAAGTTGAGTGTATAAAAGTAAAGCTTAAGAACTCAACTAAGCTTTTAGATGAAGCAGAGGAGAATCTGGTACAAATTCAAGATCAGTTGATGGAAGCAAATGAAGCGAAGTCAATAGTTCAGGAGCAGCTTGAGGATGCCATCCTAAAGAAAGCTGAAGCAGAGTCACAAGTCAAAGTAATGGAACTTGAGTTAGAAAACTTGGACTCAAGCATTTGTACCTTAGAGAAAGAAGTAGAGAAAGAAAGAATTTTCTCAAGGGAAGCTGTTGGTAAGTGTGACATATTGGAAGCTGAAATATCAAGAATGAAATTGGATTCTCAGTTTCAGAGATCAGCAATCGTTGAAGAGTTCAGAATCAATCAGGTTCGCTGGTATTCATTATTGGTCTTGGTTAATAGTTCATTTAACTGTCTTGTGCACGTCTTTTATATAACTTCCACATCATGTAAAATTTCTGATGTTACTCTACCCTCTATTTGTATCTGTGTTTTCGACGTTGATGCAGGATAAAGAATTGGCAGTGGCTGCTACTAAATTCGCTGAGTGTCAAAATACAATAGCTTCTCTTGGTCGCCAGCTGAAATCTCTTGCCACATTAGAAGATTTCCTGATCGACTCTGAGAGACCAGTAGCAGTCCTTTAAAAAAGGTATTTGTGTCCTTAACTCGGGGCAGGCTCTTGGAAATTGCCTGCTCAGGCCTAATCGATGCCAAGAGGATAACATGGAGCTTCTGCACCAGCTAATGAATTATTCAGGCTCCTACAGACTAGTGGAATACCTATGAGAGGAGGTCTTTGCAATTGAAAACTCTAAAATCACCTGGCAAAGAAGTTGGAATGAAAATCATGGAAAACTGGGAACTGGAAAGAATTCGTTCGTACCTTACAATGGTATAAGCCAGGCTGCAATATTATTCTGCAATAACCATCAATTATTTGTTTATATTTGACACACGAATTTTTTAATTGTATTATTAATTTCATTTTACGAACATGCACTACAGAAAGAAGATGATGTACTGATGTGAGGCAACTATTCAGAACTTCTTGATGTTGCCTTTTGGTTTACACCGTTTTCTACCACTCCATTCGTTGTATATTTTTCTTGCACAACATATCTGAAGGACCAGAAAGCCTCATCAAATGGATTATAGCTGGTAATGTAGTAGGAGACCAAATCCTTTGTTGTGCGATATACTGATACATACTCCATTGATGGACCTCCAGTAATGTATTTCATATTTGTTACAGTGAGTCAGCATCATAGAAAGTAGGTGGCTTAAGCCATTGTTGCAAACTCGGCAACCTAGGTATGTATGGGTCATTTTTGGATGCATTTTATTTGAAATATTGAATTATATAGGAAATGGTGTTTTCTGACCGCCCATCACCTCTTAATCCAATAATTTTGAATGTATTTGAGAGTGTTGCACTCAATCTAACCAAAATCAATATCTAGCAAGGTAAATAACATGTATTTATCTTGTACTACATATATACAAAAATAAAAGAGTGAAATCCACAGAATGTGAACAGAAAGACATCTACTTCTTTATTAACTACTCTTGCTTAATAACAAATAGGAATGGGTTAGAAAAGAATAAAATACTATTACAGAAGGAAATCATTGAGTAGAAGGAAATATTTATATTTTTAAATCTTCTAAACTATATAGATAAAATCCTAAACTAAATAATATGCTAGCTAAAACAAAAGCACAAATGAAAATAATATAATCTATGTTGTCAAAGAAGAAAGTGGATACTCTTGGTACTAATTTTCTCCACCAGACACATTTTTTTTTCCTCTTTGAAGATAATCCAATGCTGTTAAGACAATGAAGTAGAAGAAAAATCTCAAGGTAAGGAAATCAATTATTTTAAACTAAAAAAATATATCATTTGTTTTTATTCATTATAAGATAAACTAATATATAATTTTTTGAAATAAAAAAACTGTTCGAAGTTTTAAATAAAAGTTGAAAAATAAAAATTGAGCAACTTTACAATATCGCCTCAAATCTAAGTAGTTATTCCTAGTTGTACTACATTATTTTGTTAAGTGAAATGATAGTTATGAACAAAAATTTCATTTTAAAAGAAAATTGAACGTTGGGGACATCTTAAAAGAAAATATAAGCAATAAATTTGTAACAACCATTAATTCTATGCAAAGTTTTAATTTAAATTTGAAATAAAAAAAATTGAGTATCTTTTAATATTGCCTTAAGTTAAAGTTATGGTTCATAGTCACTTGTGATACATTATTAAGTTAAGTGAGATATAGTTATGGAAGAAAAATTCTATTTTAAAAATTTGAGCCTTGTTTTGGGAAGTTTTAAAAAGAAAGAAGCAATAAATTTGAAAAAGATAAAGTATAATAATTACGATGACTTTATTAACTCAAAACAATAGATTTTAAGCAGCACATAATTTAGATTTTTACTTTTTTTTTGTATAAATATAAGATTCACAAATTATATTAGTGAACTTTAAGTTAGGAAAATAATTTCTATCTCAAACAACAACATTTGGCGAGAGTTTTTTTGGAATAAACAGAATGGGCACTGTTTTGGTTTTAAATATATCACTAAAAGCAATATCAACAAATTAGGGGTATAATTAAGAAAATTAAGTTACCACTTAAGTCTTAAAAAATCTAGTACTTATATTACTAATTCACATTATTTTAAATGCCTAAATACTTTGAAAAAAATATGTACACTAAGAATACCACATGCAAATATTTTAAAATGATTTTTCTAGATTTGAGAATGTGGTGGAATGTATAGATTTTTTTCTTGAAACTACAACATAAATAGTGTAATTTGATGTTTTTGTCTTTCTCAATAATTTGATACCTATATTAATTTTTTATAATTTTTAAATTCATAACGGGACCAAATTTAAAGAAAAAAAGAAAGAAAAAACAAAGACCAAGGTATTACTTTCTAGTTTCTAGTATTTGTTGTCTCTCTCTCTCTTCGTGTGTTTGTAGGGATGCAAAACAGGTATATAAACAAATATATATGGATTTGGGTGGAATTAGGTAGGGGGCGCTAGCGTGTCTCCTTCTAAATTTATCTCGATAGATAGAGAAAGTGAAAATGGTGACAAAAGTATAAGTGATTGTGGAACCAAATGGCTAGCTCAATAGGTAAAAATAATGAAAAAAAAATAATGTTTGAATCGTAATAAATAATAATTTATTTACTTTGTATATTATTTGATACATACACAATTACACATATACCAAAAGAGTAACATGAATAGTTATTCCAAAAACTGTAAATAAAGTTTACAATGATGGATTACTAAAATAAGTATAAGTTGTTTGGACAGATAAAAAAAAAATCTAAAAAAGAAATGAAAGTTCGATACAGTAATTGAAAAGCAGTAGCGGTAGTTGTTGGTGTTGATAGATTGAAAGTAAAAATAGAGATTAGCAGCATTATTATGTAAATCAATAATAACGATTTCAATCTTATTTTAACTATAAGTATTTTAATACTATAAATACAAGCTTGCCATATAAATTAACTCTATGAAAATAAAATATTTAGAGGCTTACATATAGTTTTCAAAATGTTTATTGGATTCATAATGTTAGTTTCAATACTATCTAAAAAGTAACTAAGCACTAAGTAATGTATAATCTAAAAAAAAAATTAAATAATAAGCAATATATAATGAGATAATTTGTGTGATAAAATAGAGACTAAAAAGAAAAGAAGAGATAAAATAATTATATTTTATTGATACTTTATTATGAAGTTTGACATTAATATATGATGTTAAATTGATCGTAACAATATTATAGTTGACCACCAAGGTGGTAATAATTGTAGTTGTCTAGATGAGTGTGAAGTAGTTGTTAGTATAATTCATTATGCGTATGTCTCACTTTCGTGCTCATACTCCGTGGCCCTAGGTGTGACAATTAGTGTTCAAATATCACAAAAAAAAATTAATAAGGGGATAAAGAAGCTTTTTTTTTTTTTTTTTCATTGTTTAGTATTGTATATAAAGCAAAGGAATGGAATTCATATTTGGATAAGTTGACAAAAATGTCCTTATTACATACATGTACATACATATGTATATAAAATAAATAAATTGGTATACACTTATTTTATGAATACTAAATATATGTAAATTAATATATACAAATTTTATAAATGCATATTTTTACATACATATATGTACATATTTATATGCATATACATACATATCATGTCTTTTTTATGTTTGTATATATGTAAATATTAATATCGATATTTATTTGGTAATATATATATATAATGATATGTATTACAAAAGTATGCATACATATAATATTCACATAATTATAAAAAGATGTAATATAATAGCGGGCAAATATGTCTTGCAAACTTGTTTCAAGTCTCATGGAAAGATAATAAGAATACTACAGAAATATAGGATTCAGATTCCTAGAATTTAGCTCAATATTCCTAGTTTGAGATATATTATTCTTTTCCAAAAACTTGAGAAATCCTACCAAACACAAAACTCTAATGTCAATTAGATTCTTAAATTTGACCTCATTCTCTGCCAAACAAACGGGGCCTTATAGTCATGCAAGAGAATTGCTACACTAATAACTACAAAAGAGGTAAGAAATTCTTTTTCTATTTGAACATTTTGTAACCATGTAAGGTAAGTAGTTAAAGTGGACGTTTATACATGCTTCAGATTGGGGCTTCCAGCTTGATTTAAACTTAAAAGAGATGTTTGGTAGTGATATCTCAGCTTCAAGACCTCTAAACCTCAAAGTTAAAGCAGAAAAAAAGCGAAAGGTTAAAAGCACCACCATCCACCTTGCTTTTTGTTGCTAATACATTTTTTGTAACTATGGTGAATTTCAATTGGACAACGCTGCCCCCACCATTTAACTATATTCCAAAATTTCCCCCAACAAAGAAACCAGCTGCCAAGGACGGAGTCAGACTTTTGAGTTTGGGGGGAGGGGTTATAAAAAAATTTAAAGATCAGTACAACTACCTTCTTAAACTTTGTATTAATAATAAATTATATCATGAAGATGAAGTTTAAAGAAATTTTAGGACATTTTGGTTTGAAAAGGAAATAATAGAGAATGTTAAGACATATTGGAGAAAATGTAACTGAAATTTATCAACAAATAACAATAATAAAATAGATATTTTACCTGAATAGGATGTAATTTAATCATTCAAAGGAAGGGGCAAAATTTTAATTTTATGAAATATATACATATAATAAAAAGAGATTAGAGGCATTTGATGGGGGCGGCCGCCACCGCCAGCCCCCTTACCTCCATCACTGGGCAGCTGCGACCTATTGTCAACCTCCATGGCATCACCCTCATGCTGCCACACACCAAATAATCTAACCTCCAATATAGAAACCCAACCATCTCTTCGCTGTTATTGCAACGCCATAAGCTATATGTTGTTGAATTGGTTTCATAACTTTAATTAATATATCTTTACCTCAATATTTTCTTAGTCTTCAAATATTTTCTATTGATTTTTATGTATTTTATATGATGTTTATAGGAAAATAAAAGTGGTGAAGATGTCCAAAAAATCTAATAAAAAAAGCTAAGCCAAAAACTCTAAAATAAAGACGCTATAGCTCAAGTTCCAACTTTAGGCAAGTTTTGTATTCTGAACATAACATTGTGCTCCAAAGTCCAATTAATATGATTTATGATGATTAAGAATTTTAAGAGATAGAGATACAACTTTCATGTTTATCACTCAGCCTAGTTCGGTCGTTATTAAAGAGAAAAATTGGTTAAAGGGTCAGCTGAAACTTTTAGATATGGCATGTCTCAATATTTTTATTATAACTCTCTCCAAAAATTTGATATTAATCTGATTCAAGTGGCTATACAAAGCTAACAAATAGTTACAATTAATATGAAGATACTAAAAGCCAATTTATTTAGAAAATAGGTCAAAAAGTCAAAAGTTTGGTACCGCGGTGCGACTACTGAAAATTAGGCAGTAAGCTCAGGATTTTTTGGCTTCGCAGCGCCACTTGATCAGTTTGTGCATTAAAAGGGCTTCAAATATGATTTGGGGAAAAAAAAAAGGAGAAATGAAAGGCTTGAGATTCTTCCAAAATAGCTTGGCACTTTAGAAAACATAAGAAAAAGGCTTAGAAATAATGAGAGGACTTCAACAAGACAATCGAAGGCATCCATCATTTGGAGACATAGAGGATTTCCTACCCTTATCTTTTTTTTTCTCTCTTTGATTATTTGACTATTGCCCATGATGCGCAGAAACTTGTCTATGAGTTTTTCTACTTTATTTATGAACTAAATTCTAATTTCTAGGGGGATGATGTAACCTATGTTGAATCATGTGGTTTGAATTCCAATTTATGTTATTTCAAGTTCCTCAATTTGTTTGTGTTATCTTGTTTTGATTGAATTCATGATTAATTGGTCATAATCTTGAATGTTTGGTATATGAAATTCGACACTCGAGAGAGAAAATTTATGTATGACTATAGATAACACAACCTAGGAATTCATACAATTAGGAGGCTTATGAACCCTTTGAAGTTTTACTGAAGAATCCATTGAACTTTGATAGAATTACAGTTTTGGATTTTTATAGAGATATTGAAATTCGAATTAGAATTCATAATCACTCGACACTCGAGAGAGGGAATTGATTACTTTAGGAATTCTTGGCTTGTAAATTATTGACTTGAAATTGATAAATTGGATTAGTGAACATAGGTGAAAACTAGGTGAATTATACCTCTAGAATTCCTTATTAAGTGTTCGATAAATTGTCTAAGTAAACTTTTCTTGTATAATTATAGAATTTATTAGTTTTATTAATTACAACTCTTGTTTAGGTCATCTGGATAAAGTTAGGATTATTCTAATTACAGTACTTGATGTGAATTTGATATCAATTTATGTGGATACGACAACCTTTCTCATCACTCTATACTAAAAATTGAAATCATATACTTATGATAGAATTTCATCAAACAATTGTCTCTATCATCGCAGCTCCACAATCCATCTCTCGTCCATTGTTGCAGCACCGCAACCTACTTCATCCATCATCATCGTCTTCCGTCCTCTTCCCCAATTCCAACTCTATTTCCCTCGATGGTAGTAATTAGTGAAGAATTTTACATTGTGGAAGAGAGCAATTTTGGAGAAGAAGAAATGGACAGATAAGTGGAGAAAATGAAAGAAGAAGAGTTTCTTTGACATATGTTTTCACTGCCCACTTTCAAGAGAGGCTGAGCAACTGTTAGGATCACAATTGATTATGATTATTTAATATTGTTCTTTTGTGACTATCTATCTTATACTCAGTTTTAGTTTGAATGTTTATCTTAAATCATTTAAGCCATTTTTCTGAGTATTTTAACTATTTTCCAACTCCATGAGTGAACACCTTATCAACTTATATGGCAAACACTTGCCTGCAAGGATATAGAGCTAAGATTTTTTCATGATTGATTTTGATGTTATATGTATCTTGGTATGTGGAATAAAATATTGGCCTAGTGCATATACACACAACAAATTTTGAAAATTTTAAAAATAAAATAAAATAAAATCTCGATAGCATCTGTGATCTCTGACAAATGATATTTTGTGATTATTAGACTATTTTACAGGTTTCTTTTAAATTCTGATCATTATGTCATGTTCAATTTTATTTATATTGCATTTATTTACGTTATAATTACTAGGGACTAGTAATAAGCTGGTTAGGGGTATGATGAACATTTAAAAGTATATAATTGATTAGGATTTACATAATTATTTTAACTTTAAAATTTTCATTAGAACTTCCAATTACAACATTTCTGTGTTTTAGGAATAAAATGAGAAATTAACATAAAAAATGAGAATAAAAAGTTTTATGTTCTTTTGTGTAGATTTTAGAAAAACTGGCGTAATTTTTTATTTCGAAATGATTTGGGATTAATTCTTGAGGTTGTGGATTGATAAGTCATTCATCTACAAGTTCATGTAGACTTTGGATCTTATACTAAATGTGTAAAAATCAAAGAAATTGGATTATAAGTGGTTGTACAAAATGGATTATCAAAAATTCAGGTCAGAGTTAAACCCAATCCAAACCTATTGTACCAATTGGGTCATATATGTTAAACTAAAATTGTTTTTGGACTGAAATTTAGATATTTTATACATAAGAGGTAGATAAATATTTTTTTTGAAGACAAGATGGTGAGAAAATTTATCAAAATGGTCAACAAACATGCTGCAATGTGCTCTTGATGTTGAATGATGGCTCTTGAACATGATTCAGTTATTTGACCTTATCTCTCTTATCCGACAGCCAAATTTGACAAATGATATATGAAAATATATAATAAAACAAATATATAAATTTTCTATTCTTTACCCATCATCAAAATCTAGTTGTATTCGGCTTGAAAAGTTAATTCAATTGGGTAGTTGAAAATTTATAGGATTTGGTGTAACAACTTACCAATTATTGACAACTAGCATACCACTTGATTGTTAACTCCTCTATTATATGTTTGGACTCTAGCATACTTCAAACACTATAAATAAGCCATGTATTAAGTTTGTTAGAGTTGGGGGTGGGGTAAAGGGTTTCTTTAGGCTAAGTTGTTTAATAGTAATGTAAGTTTTCTAGTAGTAATAGAAATTTCTTCTTGAGTTTCTCTTCTATTTTTAGTCTTTCCTACATTTATTATGTCTTTCTAAATTTCATTTTGTTGAGAAAAAAGGGTGAACCTCTTGATGGAGAAAGAAGAATGGTTATAAAGGTAGAAAATATTTAAATGTGTTGTATTATTGTTTTAATTTTTGATCTAAATCCTATTTATTTTATGGTGATTCTTAATTTATGTATCACTAATGACACAATAATTTTTTTTTATACGTTTAAGTTTATTACACCAACCGCTAATGTAAAACCTTGATTTTTTATAGTCAAATGTATGCATAAATACTTGATCCCATAAACAAGTATTAGCGTGAAAAGATAATTTGCAAATGGTAAAATAATATCATGATTATCTTATTGCATGAGTTATTTGATAACATCTTTCCATTAGAACCTTCATTATGTATGGATTCTAATAGTGGCAATTAAAAGAGGTAAATACAAAAGTCAAGAGCGGATTCCTAATTTTCAATACTTTTATTATTATTTTTAATTATAGAATACATTATTTTTTTTATTCTAAACCACATAAAGCTCATTTTTTTAGAATTATAATCCTAAAATCTTCAAACAACTTCTTTGTGGATCGACTTTAACTCACGATAAATTTATTACTCGACACAACCTACACTTGAATTTGCAACCTTAAAGTTGTAGTACTCCTCATCTAAGAAGGTGGCATTCCTCGAAACAAACACCTTTTGTTTTGAGAGGTCATAGAAATAGTATCCAATGGATTCTTTTGGATACCCCATCAACTTATATAAACTGGATCTCATATCTAATTTATCTCCCACTTGTTGCTTCACATAAGCAGCATATCCCTATACCCTAAGGTACTTGCAATAGGGTGGTTCCCCACACCACATCTCATATGGTATTTTGGGCAACGACTTTGAGGCACTCTGCTTAATAGATATGCCTCTGTTTCTAAAGCATAACCCCAGAATAAAGAAGCCCAATGAAACTCATCATCAATCGAACCATGTCTAACAGGGTTTGATTCCTACGCT